>JALMQS010000133.1:0-135956 GCA_024734495.1 Forficula auricularia
AGACATGGAGGAATCGACTTAAAAATCAAAAATAGCAATCGATTCTTATCTAATACTAGAGGAATAACAATTCTACATTAGATTTTTGACCCTTCGATTATTATTAGTAACCATTGCTGAAGACATGGAGGAATCGACTTAAAATCAAAAATAGCAATCGATTCTTATCTAATACTTGAGGAATAACAATTCTACATTAGATTTTTGACCCTTCGATTATTATTAGTAACCATTGCTGAAGACATGGAGGAATCGACTTAAAATCAAAAATAGCAATCGATTCTTATCTAATACTTGAGGAATAACAATTCTACATTAGATTTTTGACCCTTCGATTATTATTGGTAACCATTGCTGGAGACATGGAGGAATCGACTTAAAATCAAAAATAGCAATCGATTCTTATCTAATACTAGAGGAATAACAATTCTACATTAGATTTTTGACCCTTCGATTATTATTAGTAACCATTGCTGAAGACATGGAGGAATCGACTTAAAATCAAAAATAGCAATCGATTCTTATCTAATACTTGAGGAATAACAATTCTACATTAGATTTTTGACCCTTCGATTATTATTAGTAACCATTGCTGAAGACATGGAGGAATCGACTTAAAATCAAAAATAGCAATCGATTCTCATCTAATACTTGAGGAATAATAATTCTACATTAGATTTTTGACCCTTCGATTATTATTGGTAACCATTGCTGGAGACATGGAGGAATCGACTTAAAATCAAAAATAGCAATCGATTCTTATCTAATACTAGAGGAATAACAATTCTACATTAGATTTTTGACCCTTCGATTATTATTAGTAACCATTGCTGAAGACATGGAGGAATCGACTTAAAATCAAAAATAGCAATCGATTCTTATCTAATACTTGAGGAATAACAATTCTACATTAGATTTTTGACCCTTCGATTATTATTAGTAACCATTGCTGAAGACATGGAGGAATCGACTTAAAATCAAAAATAGCAATCGATTCTTATCTAATACTTGAGGAATAACAATTCTACATTAGATTTTTGACCCTTCGATTATTATTAGTAACCATTGCTGAAGACATGGAGGAATCGACTTAAAATCAAAAATAGCAATCGATTCTTATCTAATACTTGAGGAATAACAATTCTACATTAGATTTTTGACCCTTCGATTATTATTAGTAACCATTGCTGAAGACATGGAGGAATCGACTTAAAATCAAAAATAGCAATCGATTCTTATCTAATACTAGAGGAATAACAATTCTACATTAGATTTTTGACCCTTCGATTATTATTAGTAACCATTGCTGAAGACATGGAGGAATCGACTTAAAATCAAAAATAGCAATCGATTCTCATCTAATACTTGAGGAATAATAATTCTACATTAGATTTTTGACCCTTCGATTATTATTGGTAACCATTGCTGGAGACATGGAGGAATCGACTTAAAATCAAAAATAGCAATCGATTCTTATCTAATACTAGAGGAATAACAATTCTACATTAGATTTTTGACCCTTCGATTATTATTAGTAACCATTGCTGAAGACATGGAGGAATCGACTTAAAATCAAAAATAGCAATCGATTCTTATCTAATACTTGAGGAATAACAATTCTACATTAGATTTTTGACCCTTCGATTATTATTAGTAACCATTGCTGAAGACATGGAGGAATCGACTTAAAATCAAAAATAGCAATCGATTCTTATCTAATACTTGAGGAATAACAATTCTACATTAGATTTTTGACCCTTCGATTATTATTAGTAACCATTGCTGAAGACATGGAGGAATCGACTTAAAATCAAAAATAGCAATCGATTCTTATCTAATACTTGAGGAATAACAATTCTACATTAGATTTTTGACCCTTCGATTATTATTAGTAACCATTGCTGAAGACATGGAGGAATCGACTTAAAATCAAAAATAGCAATCGATTCTTATCTAATACTTGAGGAATAACAATTCTACATTAGATTTTTGACCCTTCGATTATTATTAGTAACCATTGCTGAAGACATGGAGGAATCGACTTAAAATCAAAAATAGCAATCGATTCTCATCTAATACTTGAGGAATAATAATTCTACATTAGATTTTTGACCCTTCGATTATTATTGGTAACCATTGCTGGAGACATGGAGGAATCGACTTAAAATCAAAAATAGCAATCGATTCTTATCTAATACTAGAGGAATAACAATTCTACATTAGATTTTTGACCCTTCGATTATTATTAGTAACCATTGCTGAAGACATGGAGGAATCGACTTAAAATCAAAAATAGCAATCGATTCTTATCTAATACTTGAGGAATAACAATTCTACATTAGATTTTTGACCCTTCGATTATTATTAGTAACCATTGCTGAAGACATGGAGGAATCGACTTAAAATCAAAAATAGCAATCGATTCTTATCTAATACTTGAGGAATAACAATTCTACATTAGATTTTTGACCCTTCGATTATTATTAGTAACCATTGCTGAAGACATGGAGGAATCGACTTAAAATCAAAAATAGCAATCGATTCTTATCTAATACTTGAGGAATAACAATTCTACATTAGATTTTTGACCCTTCGATTATTATTAGTAACCATTGCTGAAGACATGGAGGAATCGACTTAAAATCAAAAATAGCAATCGATTCTTATCTAATACTTGAGGAATAACAATTCTACATTAGATTTTTGACCCTTCGATTATTATTAGTAACCATTGCTGAAGACATGGAGGAATCGACTTAAAATCAAAAATAGCAATCGATTCTCATCTAATACTTGAGGAATAATAATTCTACATTAGATTTTTGACCCTTCGATTATTATTGGTAACCATTGCTGGAGACATGGAGGAATCGACTTAAAATCAAAAATAGCAATCGATTCTTATCTAATACTAGAGGAATAACAATTCTACATTAGATTTTTGACCCTTCGATTATTATTAGTAACCATTGCTGAAGACATGGAGGAATCGACTTAAAATCAAAAATAGCAATCGATTCTTATCTAATACTTGAGGAATAACAATTCTACATTAGATTTTTGACCCTTCGATTATTATTAGTAACCATTGCTGAAGACATGGAGGAATCGACTTAAAATCAAAAATAGCAATCGATTCTTATCTAATACTTGAGGAATAACAATTCTACATTAGATTTTTGACCCTTCGATTATTATTAGTAACCATTGCTGAAGACATGGAGGAATCGACTTAAAATCAAAAATAGCAATCGATTCTTATCTAATACTTGAGGAATAACAATTCTACATTAGATTTTTGACCCTTCGATTATTATTAGTAACCATTGCTGAAGACATGCAGGAATCGACTTAAAATCAAAAATAGCAATCGATTCTTATCTAATAGTAGAGGAATAACAATTCTACATTAGATTTTTGACCCTTCGATTATTATTGGTAACCATTGCTGAAGACATGGAGGAATCGACTTAAAATCAAAAATAACGATCGATTCTTATATAATACTAGAGGAATAACCTTATTGCATTCAATTTTTGATGTTTTGACTATTAATGGCAACCTCTACTGAAAACGTGGAAGAATCGACTTAAAATCAATAAGACTAAATTCTTTTATGATAAACAACTCAAGCTTGAGAATAAGAGAATTTTTTATAAATAGAGATTTTAATACATTTTAAATATTTGTTTCATCTTATTTGTTATGTCTGTATATTACCGTTAAATAGAATCTCAAATTATATCTATTTAAGACTTTAAAATAAAACAATTATATTTATTCTCTGTTACTAATAAAACATCAATAAAGCAGCCACGTGGGGGTCCAGGGGCGAAGCCCCCTGGCTAGCAAAAGGCCCGCCGAAGGCGGGCCTTGAAGCTAGTAATAAATAAAATCTTTTAAATAAAAAACAAAAAAAAACAATTTTAAAAAGTTCATTTAAAACCCGAAAACGTTTTGAGATAATTTCTCTATTTATGAATTGAATTTTTTATCATTTTCTGATTCTTTCGCCCTACGCTTTCTCTTACGAGATGGATACAAAATTTTATCACTAAAAAGAGAAAAATAAAAATAATTTTATAAAAAATAAAACCGACTTCAAAAAATTAAATGCAACAAATAAAATAATAAGAACTCAAAAATCAAATAAAATATACTAAAAGGTTTAAAATAATTATTATCTTATTTAGTTACAACTAAACGACGAAATATTAACATGAAATCACTTTTTGAAGTCGGTGCTAAACAAACTATATAAGGCAGCGTATCCGCCAATCGTACTAAGTAAGATCCGTCGAGTTTGATCCATAAAATGTATATGTTTGGCACCGACTTAAAAAACTAATTTCATGTTAATATTTCGTCGTTTAGTTGTAACTAAATTAGATAATTATTTTATGCCTTTAATGCAATTTATTTTATTTTTGAGTTCTTATTATTTTATTTGTTGCATTTAATTTTTTTGAAGACGGTTTTTTTTTATAAATTAATATATGGTGCGAAATTTTGTACAAATCGATCATATGGTCTTGGAGCTATATTAATAGTTCTATTTTTTGAGCACCCCCGCACACAATTTTGGCCTTCGAAAAAATAATTCCTCTCTATTTTATTTAACCATTCAAAAGGAGGAGGTTCTCTATTAGACTGAATTTTTTTGTGTCTATGTTACCTCATATCTCCACCAATTGTGAACCGATTTTGAAGATTTTTTATTGCATTCAGTCTAGCTTCCCATTGGTTCCATTTATTTTTCATTGGTATTAGACCATTTTTGTTAGGTTTTTTCAGGCCTAACTTCTTTGTTTATGAACCGATTTCGATGATTCTTTTTTTATTGGAAAGGGGGTATCTTAGGGATGGTACTATATTAATTTGATCAAGTTCTGATGATATGATCAACGACGAAATAACGTAAATCTCCAATTCTTATGACCAAATAATCGAAATTATAATAAATAAAATCTTTTATAAAAAAAATCTTAAAACATTCATTTAAAACCCGCAAACATTTTGGGACAATTTCTATATTTATTAATTGAATTTTATTATCATTTTCTGATTCATTCGACCTTCGATTTCTCTTATGAGATGCATGCAAGGTATTATATTAAGTCACTATCAATAACATCACTAAAAGAGAAAAATAAAAATAATTTTTATAAAAAAATAAAACCGACTTCAAAAAAATTAAATGCAACAAATAAAATAATAATAACTTAAATAATCAAATAACATACACTAAAAGGTATAAAATAATTATCTTATTTAGTTACAACTAAACGACGAAATATTAACATGAAATCACTTTTGAAGTCGGTGCCAAACAAACTATATAAGCGGCCGTGCCCGCCAAACGTACTAAGTAAATACCGTCGAGTATTTATTTATATTATTTTTATCTAATTTCATTTAAATTGAGTAGGTAAACTATAATTTTTATAGAAAAATGTTTGCGGAATTTAACAAAACAAAAGTCACATTGATACATACTTTTATACATTAATACATACATACAGGTGAAGCTAATATAAATCGTGTAAAAACAACACTTTCTTCATGCATAATTACAATGTTTGGTCAAGTGAAAATAATCAGCAGAGATCTGTGGTGTCGGTGCAAGGTGAAACACCTTAAGTAAAGATACGTTTTCAGAAATATTTTACTCAATATGGATTCATATGATCACATTTACTTCATGCTGCAGATCCAGAGGCGAGGAGCGATGAGAGGCGACTGTTCTCCCCCCCCAAAAGCATTGGAGATCAACATTTTTGTATATGTTGTATTTGAATATTTTTTTGATAACATTAAATTTTTAAAATTGAAAAAAATTATAAGTTCTAATGTGAAGTGAGGGGGCGCCCTGTGACCCCCCACTCCTCGCAAACCCCGCTTGGACAAAATATCGATCGCGACTTACACTTCACAAGATCAAAATGTAGATATCTTCATATCGTCCAAGGCCCTTGAGCGTCGCCCCCCAGAACAGAGCTCTAGATCCGCACCTCGATTTACTTATTTATTATTTTTTCTTATTCATTTATGGCTATCTAGGAATCTCGAATTTTTTTTTAACAAAATATTCAATTTCAAATATTATGTTATCTTGTTTCGTGAGAGGCCAAAAATGCCACGTGATGATCGTATTCAACGATAGATGAGATGATTTCTCTTTATTTTTGGACTCTTCTTTTATAAATAAAAAACCGTTTTCAGTTAATTTTCCAAGACACGCAATTTGAGAAACCATCGAAAAACGAACATCTCTTGGTCTCGGCTCAACGGAGATAAAAATCATATCAATAGCCACGTCTGTCTGAAGTACGGCCCCCTGGGGTTCCAAAAGAACACAAGGATCCCGAGAGTCCTTTAAGAATATACAAGGGGGTGGGGTCAAACGAAGGAGGCACCCGGTTTTTCGGGGCACGAGGCGGTTTGGTTTGTTTTGAAAATTTCGTATTTTCTGCCCAAGGGCTTTTTATAGGTTAGTAGACCCCGATGCAGAGAACGCCTATTCATGGATACAAAATGAACATCGAACAACATAATTATTGTATTATCAAAGAGAAGAGGGGGTGGGGGGTGGGGGAGAATTCAGCACACTCGGGTCTTTTGTGCACACCTTGAACACCTTGTCGGCCGACATGGTAAAGGAACCCAGCCAGTATTCAAGACTTCAATTATAAATTATAGTTTATCTTTAAAAAGCAACAAACGAGAGAAAAAGAGCAAGCACAAACTTGATAAATAAACAGGCCCCTTGACACAGGACGCGACGGAAATAAATGACGACGACTCTATCTATCCCAATTCATTTCCTTCTCAAAGGCTGATTTCTTCTTCTTCTTCTTCCTCTTACCTTTCTAAACATTTGCTCTCAAGTCAAAGGAACGATGATTATACGAATGCTTCAAAAACTTCACCCCTTTTTTGAAACAATTAATTTTTCAGATGGAAAAAAGAGTAGGCTATGAAATGAACAGCCCCTTATATATTAATTAAGTAAAATATCAAGATAAACCAGTAGGGGGGATATCAAATTACTAATTAGCCTAAAACTACTTATTCAAAAAAATTGTTGCTTTGAAAGTAGAAAAATAAAATAAGTTGAAGAAATTTTTTTTTATATCTAAAAAATCATAATCTTTTTTAGATATTTAAGTATACTGAAAAAACGATATATTTATAGTTAAGAAATTATTAAGTGGATATTGATGAGGCAGTCCAAAAGAAGAAGATAATTTACACTATCTTTTTATTCATAAAACTGACGTTTCGGATGCTATCCCTCCTTCTTCAGGGTTTTGAAACAAAGCGCGTCTGCCTCTTTCAGTGGCAGTAACAATAATATCTTGTATTTCATCTCAGCCGAATAATAATGTAATAATGATGATGAGTGATCATTATTACATTATTATCTAGCTGAGAATGAAATACAAGATATTATTGTTACTGCCACTTGAAAGAGGAGAGCAGATGAGGGAATGCCGCATTGGATTTCCTTCACTGACTTTTCAAAACCCTGAAGAAGAGGAATAGCCTCCGAAATGTCAGTTTTATGAATAAAAAGATAGTGTAAATTATCTTCTTCTTTTTGGACTGCCTCATCAATATCCACTTAATTCACTTATCAGTCCGTCTCCAAAATTACTCTGAATCTTATTAAGAAATTATATTTGATATGAATAGATGGAGAAGTGAATTATGACGAAATCGATCTCTGTTCAATATGAATAAATGATATACGTATTTTAAGTATTCTCATATTTTTGGAGCAACTCTAGATATATTAATAGTTAAGATCTCTCTTGAAAAATTAAAAAAAAAATGAAAAATCTTTCTAGTAAATGTCCATTTCCGCTCTTTCGATTTCAACCAAAAGCTTGCTCTACTCCTTCAAGCCTATATCAAGCTTAAGTTTAGAATTTCGTAGCTCTGTGACTTATGGTTACGAAACGGAGGGGGGTGGGCGAATTCTTACATATGTAAACATCGAATTCCGGTTTTTCCATTTTAGCCAAAATCTTGTTATACTTCTTGGATCCTCTAGATAGCTTAAGTTTCAAATTTCAAGGCTCTGCTACTTTCCGAAGACGAGATATGAAGGATTAAAATATTTATTTTACATCACTCCTAATTTACAACCTCTTCCTTTAATTCAATCTGATTAAAAATTTGACACAACTATTAACTCATGACACTTGATAAATACACCAATTTTTAAATAATCGTTACAGCCGTTTTTGAGAAAATCAAAAAAAAAATCTTTCATGTAAATGTCCACTTCCGGTTTTCCGATTTCAACCAAAAGCTTACTGTACTCATTCTATGCTATATCAAGCTTATGTTTCGAATTTCGTATCTCTGAGATATATGGTTGCGAAACGCAGGGGGTACATACATACGTACGCACTGACCAATGGATTATTGGGCCCTTTTTGGCCTCTGCGGACCACAATTTCTGGTTTTATGTCCTAAATCAGATTTTCAACTATTAAGGTCATCGATTCCATCCACCTAGAATTTACAAAATTAAATTAACTTTTTTCATTTCTGAGATACGAGGTCTCAAAGAGTCAGGACCCAGGCAGGCAATCGCAATACTTCACATTACTATATTCTATAGAATATATCTTATTATATTAAACCAGCAATTCTTATATATATATATAATACTGATCGGTTTCTCGAAAACGGCTCTAACGATTTCGATGAAATTCACGAGGGTTAGGGTTAGAGGGGTTAGGGGGTTAACAATTCGATCTGTCACGGTCTCATCTTCGGCTAAGTTGTTTTTGATGGGTTTTTTTGTTAATTGAAATAATTATTCACAAGTGGTTGTTTGAATTTATATACATTATAACATTTTTTTTCAATTTTCTTTTAATAAAATTAATTGTTTTTTTTTTATTTTAAATTCCATCTAATAGATCATTACAAATATTATTATATATTAGAATTTGCAAATTTAATTAATTAGTAGGTATTTTTCTATAAAATAATTTATTAGAGAATATCAATTTCATTCTCTTAAAAAATCTGACAATTCGAAGGATCGTGTCCCCTTCTTCAGGATTTAAAAGGGTCAACGAAAGAACCTCGGTGTATATTAATATTATTTCTAATTGCAATTACATTCCAACTTACTTTGTGGCCAGTGATACCATAGCGGGTGTAAACGTTGGTAAAAATAAAAATTAATTATTTTTTATAATTTAAGTTTATATTGGGAAAATAAGGACAAGTTTTTATGTGTGACTTTTTTATTTATCCACCAACGTTTCGTCGACTTTGCCGACTTCTTCAGGGCTTCTATAATTATAAGAACATTCTTGATATTAATTTACAAAAGTACAGTCAGAATCCAAAAACAAACATGTATCAATAGTTTACCTACCAAATAGTCATGTCACACATTCGTTTAAATTTTCTTCTTACCTTCGTTACCATTGAAGGCCATCAGAATACAATTTTCAAAAGATATTTGGCACATTCACAAAAAATACAATTTTTTTCTCTTTTTAATAACAACCTTATCAATACAGAACAGAACAGTAATCACTTCTTACAAAAAATAGAATAAAATATTTTTCTTTTTATCCCTATATACAAAAATCTCAACTTCGAATAAATTAAACTTATATATTAATAAAATATATGTCAACGACACCAGTCAAGTTATTATTAGATGAAAAAAATATCCATTAGAAATCTATTTTTATTTTCAACATCTAATTGCATTTATTTTTGAAATTTTTTATTATTATTTATTTTTTAACTTTTTATTTTTATCCTTATACCTGTCTAGCAAAAAACTATATATGCCACTTAAATTCTGGGTGTCTGTTCTAAAATTCACTGTATCATTTAACGAAATGTGAATCATTTCACTTATTGTTCTTTTAAAATACACTGGTTCAAAATCTAATATTAATGTATCATCAAACTTGAATTGATGATTTAGATCAAAATGATGGGTAGCTAGGGCGGTTTTGTCATTTTTTAAAATATTAGACACTCTACAATCATATATATGTTGTGTTAATCTTTTTTTTAAATATTGCGATGTCTGTCCTATATATGCTTTTCCACATGAACAGGGTATCTTATATACAACGCCTGACCTTTTTCCTTCTCTGTTCCATCTTTTAATCCACTATACAATGAACCCACAGTTAAAATGTTATAAAAAGCTAATTTCGAATTTGTTTTCCAAACATCTATCAACTTTATGTGAGATTTCTGGGATAAAAGGAAATTTAAAGAAATTTTTCCTCTCGTTATTCAAAAATTGTATTTGCCTTTTGCTGTTAATACTACCATGCTCCATTCTACCCCTATTATTCACCAAAAACACATCAAACGCCCTCTATGAAAAACTCAGGGTAATTATTTTTCTTAATTATTTTTATTTCAATTTTATTTTTATTTTGACTGTGATTAAAAATCGACCTTTTTACCTGAATTTAAAATTAAAATAAATTTTAATATATCACTTTTAATTGAATCAAAAAATTACCGGAGCATCGCTCGGTGTTCCAGGTACTAAATGCGAAAGTAAACAGCCCCCCCCCCCGTTAGTGTCAGAATGCTATGCTTGTAAACAATAAGATTTAAACTTGAAATTTATAAGTTTTATTCAACTTCTAATAAATGTTTTGTCAAAAGTTATAATATGTTCTTTCAAGTTAATTGTTTGGAGTATTTTCATTCTGTTGATTGTTTTTGCCTCTTGGCCCCTCTAGTTAAATGATTAAAAAAAAAAATAAACGAGAAGATCCCTTTGCTTTATTAAAAGTTCAAACAAAATAGAATTGTGTTGATTAAGAAAATCCCAGTTGGCGTTCAGAGTTGGCAGAAGAAAAACTACTTGTTGGAACGCCACCAAATATTGGTTGACCTCCATCCGATAAAAGTGGTGGGTGGGGGGTTGTACGACAGAGGGGAGAGGTGGGGTGAAAGATCAGGTCAATAAATGGGGGTTGGCAAAAGGGCCTGAGCAAATAGACTCAAATTTGAGTTGGCCAAACATTTAACCCAAGTATGTACTTTATAGAAGTAGTTAGTGTAGAAATCGCTCCATAAATTTACACCTTATCTCTTTGAAAGCTTTTCCGAATATGTATCCTCGTCTATTTCACTTTTCAAATTTTATTCCTTTAGAGTGTTATTAAATTTGAAAAAAATGGGTGAAAAAAACACTTCAATTTCCATTTGAAAATATCCATCTTATTATATTAAACGAGCAATTCTTGTATATATATAATAAATGCAACAAATAAAATACACTAAAAGGTATAAAATAATTATTATCTTATTTAGTTACAACTACACGACGAAATATTAACATGAAATCACTTTTTGAAGTCGGTGCTAAACATATACCTTTATGAATCGCACTCGAATCGGATCTTACTTTGTACGTTTGGCGGGTACGCTCGCTTATAGGTATAGTTTGTTTGGCACCGACTTCAAAAAGTAATTTCATGTTAACATTTCGTCGTTTAGTTGTAACTAAATAAGATAATAATTATTTTATACCTTTTAGTGTATTTTATTTGTCAAATCAAAAAAGTGCGAGTTTTTGGGAAATTCAAAAGTGATCCGGGGGGGGGGGGCGAGATTTTTGGATCCTTGTAGACGGCTCTGAGTAAGTGCAGAGGTTATGTTGGTTGGGATGTGAGGTATGTATTAGTATTTCAAAACAGATACGGTATTGGAATTCATAATATTGGGCAAAATGTCAAGATGAGAAAATTCTCTCCACAGAATGATTATACAACATTTTTAACCGACCGAATTTTTTTTGTCTATGTTACCTCATATCTTCGCCAATTGTCAACCGATTTTGATTATTTTTTTGCATTGGGTTCAATCTAGTTTCCAATTGGTCCCGTTTTTTTTCCATTGGCATTGGACCTTTTTGACTATGTTTGTTTAGACATAACTTCTTTGTTTTTGAACAGATTTCGATTTCTTTTTATATTTGGAAAGAGGGTACCTTAGGGATGGTGCCATATTAATTTGGTCAAGTTCTGATTATATGATCAATGATGAAATAACGTAAATATCCAAATCTTATCAGCAAATAATCGAAATTATAATAAATAAAATCTTTTATAAAAAAAATCAATCTTAAAACTTTCATTTAAAATCCGCAAACGTTTCAAGAGAATTTCATATTTATGAATTTAATTTATCAATTTCTTATTCTAGGGAGAAAAGGGGAGAGAGGAGAAAGACCAATCGATTTGATTGGGGAATAATGGAATTGAAATAATTATCGGAAAAGAGGTTTTTTTTATCTAATTAGATTTTTCCTCTTACTAAAAACAAGGACTAAAAGATGAATAAGGACACTCGATGGTGGAGAAGTGATCTCCGGAATCGAAGCAACAAAATACAATGTATACATTAATTAATGTAAAATAATTGGTTTAATAAAATGTATAAAAAAATTCTTATTCAGGAGAATGGATGAACCAATCGACTTGATTGGGGAATAATGGAATTGAAATAATTATCGGAAAAGAGGTTTTTTTATCTAATTAGTTTTTTCTCTTATTAAAAACAAGGACTAAAGATGAATAAGAGCACTCCGATGGTGGAGAAGTGATCTCCGGAATCGAAGCAAAAATACAAGTGTATACATTAATTAATGTAAAATAATTGGTTTAATAAATTTCTTATTCTGGGGAATGATTGAGGTGGGAAGACCAATCGACTTGATTGGGGAATAATGGAATTGAAATAATTATCGGAAAAGAGTTTTTTTATCTAATTAGTTTTTTCCTCTTATTAAAAACAAGGACTAAAGATGAATAAGGACACTCGATGGTGGAGAAGTGATCTCCGGAATCGAAGCAAAAAATACAATGTATACATTAATTAATGTAAAATAATTGGTTTAATAAAATGTATAAAAAAAAATTCTTATTCAGGAGAATGGATGAACCAATCGACTTGATTGGGGAATAATGGAATTGAAATAATTATCGGAAAATAGGTTTTTTTATCTAATTAGATTTTTCCTCTTATTAAAAACAAGGACTAAAGATGAATAAGGACACTCGATGGTGGAGAAGTAATCTCCGGAATCGAAGCAAAAATACAATGTATACATTAATTAATGTAAAATAATTGGTTTAATAAAATTTATAAAAAAAAAAAAATTCTTATTCAGAGGATCGGAGGAAGGAATTCAATATGGTATTGGAATAATTATCGGAAAAGAGGTTTTTTCTTTAATTAGTTTTTTCCTCTTATTAAAAACAAGGACTAAAGATGATCAAGGACAGTCGATGGTGGAGAAGTAATCTCCGGAATCGAAGCTCAAAACAATGTATGCATGAATTCATGTAAAATAATTGGTTTAATAAAATTTATAAAAAAAAAAAAAATTTCTTATTCATTCGCTCGATGCTTTCTCTTACGAGATGCATGCAAGGTATTATATCAAGTCACTATTCTTAACATCACTAAAAAGAGAAAAATAAAAATACTTTTTATAAAAAAAATAAATAAAACTGACTCAAAAATCAATTAAAATGCACTAAAAGGTATAAAATAATTATCTTATTTAGTTACAACTAAACGATGAAATATTTACATGAAATTACTTTTTGAAGTCGGTGCTAAACAAACTATTTAAGCAAGCGTATCCGCCCAGCGTACCAAGATCCGTCGAGTTCGATTCATAAAATGTATATGTTTGGCACCGACTTCAAAAAGTAATTTCATGTTAATATTTCGTCGTTTAGTTGTAACTTTATACCTTTTAGTGCATTTTATTTGATTTTTGAGTTCTTATTATTTTATTTGTTGCATTTAATTTATTTGAAGTCGGTTTTATTTTTTTTATACTATTAGATTACCAACCAAATGAGTGTATAAGAATTATGAATAGAATAATAAACACAAAAGCCTATTTAATTGAACATAAATAAATCGAACAGACAGATGACAGACAAATAAACTTTAAACTAGGTTAATTTTATTATAAACTGAAATTGGTATCATCTTGTTCTGTTTTATTTAAATTATAAGTTGATTGATTGATGAACGAACGAACATTTTCGTTTTCCAGCCAGCGAGCAAACGGAAATCTTCCCTTTCCTAAATAAGTAAGAAGTCAGCAGCCCTGAAGTGAAGGACCCTACTCGCAGCTGCAGGAGGAGCAGGAGCACCTCTTGACTCAGACGTTAATCTCAAAACACACACAGACGCAGCTGAAGGACCCACACATGCCGAGAGACTCCATCTTTTGTCCTCTCCTGTATACGCGCAATGTTCTCGCTTCAATACAGATTTTTTCCCTCAAAAAAAAAAAAGAGCTCGTTTCATTTTACTTACGCTCTTCTAATCGCTCTCTTGATGTTGTTGTTGTTGCTATTTTCAAGTCTATTGTGAAACTCGAGAGTGGATGTATATGCAATATCTCTTTGAACAAATATGTGTTGTCCTTCTATTGCGAGCGAGGCTTTTAACTTTTTTTTTTATATTTTACAAAAACACAATCTTAATAAAGTAGAAAGAGAAAGAGAGGAGTGGGATTATCGGTATTAAAAAGTTTTCTAAAAAGAGAGGAGAGCCAGAATGGATTTGGTGGTTTTATCAATCACAAAGAGGGAATCTCTGACCGAATAGCCAACCAGCCTTTTTCAATAAAGTTTAGAGAATACTTTCTATATTTGTTGAATATTATGATTGAAAAAGATACTGAAAAGATTTGAGTTCATATTTAGTAGATACCTACCGAGGGGTGAACCGCGATTGGAATTAGGTGTACACCGTCTTTGGAATTACTTTGGAATTCATTAGATAATCTATTGCAGTGGTTCCCAATCTGGGGAACGCCCCCAAGTTGGCGATTTGGGTTATCATGGGGGCGATAAATAACTGTGCTTGATGTACTCCCTCTAGCTCAATGTTCCGCAAACTTTTTGTGATCAAGGTACACCTACCAAATGAATAAATTTTATAAGTATACCAAAGAAAAAAAACAATGTTTAATTAATATTTATTTATTATTAAAATCAATATAATATGAAAAAATGTTCAATGAGAAATATTAGCCTGCTTAATTGAGTACAGTGCGATCAAAACTCTCAGCTATGTCTAGGTAATCTTCACAAAACTTGACAATTTTCCGCGTCACACCAACTAATGACCACGGGTCACCAGTGTGCCACGGCACACACTTTGCAGAACACTGCTCTAGCTAATATCGGGATTAAGTTTCGAGTTTCGTAACTCTGAGATTTATGGTTCCGACCTGGTAGGTACATCCGTACGACCAGAACAATAGATTTTTCGCCCCTTTTTGGCTACTGAGGACCACAATATCGGCGGTTTTTGTGTATTTTATAATATTTCAAATCTAATTTAAAAAAAGAACTGATCTTTTTTTTGTTCTAACAAGATACTTTTATTAAAGATTAATAATTGCATAAACAAAGTCTAGTAAAAGATCTGGGGTCTCGTTAAGCTACATGAAGAGTCGTGAACGAAAGGCTTTTCATTCATTAGACTTGCATGACACTTTTATTATATTAGTCTCGGTGTTTTCGTGAAATATTTAACTTTTCATTAAATGAGCTTTGGAGATGAGAGAAAGAATGGGGGTGGGGTGGGGGCGGTTGTAGCAAAAAACATATAATTTATAAAATAAACGTGAAAATCATCCCTCGTTAAAATTAGGGGAGCTAGCGCCCAAGTCTCGGCGGGTAAGTGAGATTAAAAGGGATGTTTTTGATAAATTAATAACATTGTAAACAGGAGGTCATTGGTGCCGAATTTCCCGAAAGATAAATGATTCAACGATACGAGTGGAGAAATATAGGCGGATTCTATTGCCTTAGGGGTTAATTTCGGGGTTTCTCTTGGTGAGGGGAGGGTCTTGGTTGGTCGTATGCTACCCAGATGTGTGTCTGGTGGGTAACGTTAACGCTAACGCTCTGAAGAGAGAGAGCAGGGCGCTCATTAACTAATTGCGCCCCCAAGTCACCCCTGGGGTTAATTCTCTTCGACCCAGAGTCTCACACTCACACCCGTGCATGGATACCAATGCACACTCACACACCGATTGAGATAACCCGCGCGAGGAAAATACATTCGTTAGGCATAAAATTAGAAATTGCTCTGGTAAAGGACTATTGGGTCGCCCGTTTAAGCAATCCCGAGGGATTCGGCGGATCGACTTTGATTAAGATGATTGACAAACGTATTTTCATCAATATTTTTCTTTGGGTATTAATCTACTTGTCGGTTTTTTATTACATCTTATTATATATCTACTCTTATTAAACGAGCAAAGTTTTATATATATATATATCCGCTCGGGTTCTCGAAAACGGCTCTAACGATTTAGATGAAATTCACTGGTTAGGAGGGTTTTGTGTTCGATCTGTCACGGTCTCATTTTCGGCTAAGTTGTTTTTGGTGGGTTTTTTGTTAATTGAAATAATTATTCACAGGTGGTTGTGTCGATAAAAATGTTTATTTACATTTTTATTCAATATCCTTTTAATAAATAATTGGTTTTTTTAATTTTATATCCCACAATAAGATTATTACAATTATTATTATATATTAAAAATTGGGCAATTTAATTGATTAAAAATCGAGTTTTAAATGCCACAAATACTAATTTGACAATTTTATTGATGAACTCAAAAATTGTTCATTAATTTAAAAAAAAATATATATATATATAAATAATTAAGCTACTTATTTTAATTAAATATAAATAATTAATAATTAGTACATAAATAATGGGCATTGTTTAATAATTATAATTTTTTAGTAAATAATTGACTTTATACAACGTACTGATAACCGTAACTCACGCTTGACCTTGCATTAGGCCATATATGACTGTACGCTGCACACTCTTCTCGCTCTACCCCAAAAACGATTTATTGTATGAAAAAAGTTCAAACAAAAGTTGTAGAATTTTATACTCTACAACTTTGATAATAAATACAAATCTCATTTAAGCAATAGGAAACCAGATATTCGATTTTTATGACCTTTGACCTTCAATATCTTAAGACGCGGCAACGATATCATTTGTGACTTTTGAGACAACATTTAGAACGACAAAACAAAGGTTTATACCAATTTACAGCTTATTATCTTTCATTCCGAGGTAGACCCCTAATATGACTGGTCTAATACCTATATACACATAATCTGTGGACCACTGAAGGCTAGAAAAGCAAAAATTGGGTGTGTGGGCGTGGGCGGGGGTAGATGTGGGTGTGCAGGAGGTGGGGTCCAGTGGTGGAGGGCCGGGGGAGGTACGGGCTTTCGGGGGTGGAGTAGGAGTGTAGGTGTGGGGGTGGGGTGGGCGGGTGCAGGAGCTGGGGTGAAATGATGGGGGCGAGGGGATTAATATATAGCTATTAACTGAAGCAAAAATTTATCGAGCATCGATCGGGGGCCAGGTACTAATTACTGAAATGTACAAGACACCTCATAAAAATTATCTGAAATACAAGTTACAAGATACTTTTAATTAAAGTATTTTAGATATCGGATACAAGCAGTGGGGTAACCAGAAAAATTTCAAATTTTTATGGTGATTTTTGAATTCAGCAGGTGGAAATACATAAGAATCAGCTATTTTTGAGCCCGAAACATTTTAATTGATAGGCAGTGTAGTCAGTCGTGATCATTTGTTTATGCTACTGCACCTTAATAACTTAAATACAAACTTTCTCTTTTATATGTAGGGTAGACCGGGACACAATTACGAACGGGGTATGTTTACGCAGTCCAGTTTTCTCGGAAACTAGTGTAACTAGAGAACCACCAGTCAGGATGAAGAGGCTCTCACAAACTCCACGCCGCCTTCTGAGTGACAGTCTAGCTCTGAAGAATATTATTGTCTTTTTGAGCAAGGTGAGTAAATTTTGTTATGTTTGTTTCGAAGCTCCTAGTGAGTTTACCTTTTATAATAATGAATAGACAAATACATATTCCTTTACAGAAGATCGTGCTCCGTGCTTACAATAGGCATTTCTTCGATTTAATTTTTTTTTTTTTTAATGCTATCAAATGCAAGAAGGGGTGCACCAGTAAAGATGCAGCTCCTATGGATCTCGAAAGACCCTTGCATTACCGAAGAGAAGGGAAAGTTGATTAAGTGAGAGGGTGTAGACGTAGGTGTCTATGCACTCCGGTTTTGAAGGTTTGAAAAAATGGTGATAAGAAAAGTAAAGATAAGAGAGTCGGAAAACCAAAACTCTCAAACTTGGATATATTTTTGAATATATTCAATATCAGTGAGCTCTTAAGGAAATTGGACAGTGGTTTCTCACCGGGCGATTTGAAAAAAGTTTAATCTGCCACTTGATTTGTTGTTAGTAGGGAGAAAATTATGTGTTATTATGTGTTATTTAGCATCATATTAACTGCTGTAGTTTAGAAAATAAAACCATCATGACGACGGGGCACGTTTGCGCAGCTCTGTTTGGGTATGATGATAGTGTTACTGGGAAAACATTATTCTTTGCTTGCATTAACTGGAATCAAATGGTGAAGATGAGTAGACTGAAGTCTGATAATATTAAGATGGTTTTTGTTTTAGCTTATTGCAGGTAAAATTAGAATTTTTAGTTAATTTTTGTACTTTAGTTATCTTAATTAGCTTGAGGAAAAAGTGTAATTGTTTTGATGGCAATAAAACATTTCTGGGAATGTTCAGTTACACTTTTTTATTCTTATTGTACTATTCTAAGTGATGCGTAAACGTGCCCAGATAGAAATGTACAAGACACCTCATAAAAAGTATCTGAAATACAAGTTACAAGATACTTTTAATTAAAGTACTTGAGATATCAGTTAAATCAGATTAAATTGTCGATTAATTGCCAAATTAATATTTGTGGGATTTAAAACTAGATTTTTAATCAATTAAATTGCCCAATTTTTAATATAAATATAATAATAATTGTAATAATCTTATTGTGGGATATAAAATTAAAAAACCAATTATTTATTAAAAGGAAATTGAATAAAAATGTAAATAAACATTTTTATCGAGACAACCACATATAAATAATTATTTCAATTAACAAAAAACCCATCAAAAACAACTTAGCCGAAGATGAGACCGTGACAAATCGAATGTCCAACACAAAACACTCCTAACCAGTGAATTTCATCCAAATTGATGAAGAGGACAATGTAAATTTTTTTCACACAATAAAGATAAAATAAATGTATATTCATATCAATATACTTTGAAGGAGACAATAAAATAGAGTGCTTTTTCTGCTGGAATTATAAATTTTATTTATTTATAACGAGACTATAGTTTCGAGGCTTTGTCCTCTTCATCAGTCTATTACAATGGATTCACAGAAATAATTCATAAATTAATTCCTGTGAATCCATTGTAATAGACTGATGAAGAGACAAAGCCCTCGAAACCATAGTCTCGTTATAAATAAATAAAATTTATAATTCCAGCAGAAGACACACTCTTTTATTGTCTCCTTCAATATATAAAAATTCTGCTACTTTCGGCACAAAAACTTTCAATTCAATATACTTTAATAACTAGATTATCACTCTAGACTGTTTTAAACATTTTAAGTGAAATGACAAAATTATAAAAAATAAAAAAATGCGCTTAAATGTCCCCCGGTCTACCCTATAAATAGAAGATTTGATTAGTACGTAGTTAATATATTTTCTCATTGTGTTTGCTTGATATTTAACTCTCTGGATTGAATTTATGGTTGGTGAATTTTATTCGTTCGATGATTTATATTGGATACTTTGTTGGTGCTACACCAACCACTAGATGATTACATTTCCAATTTCGGTAGCATCCATGGCATTATAGTCCAGGCAAATTACGTGAAAAAATTGCATAAACAGGAAATAATTCCCGGTATAGATTTTATAGCTGGAATACCTTTTATAGGTAGGCTAATATTACTACCTAAGTTTTCCCTGAAATCTGTGTTGTGGAAATTTTTCTACGCGCCTCAAAATGAGATTATTTCGGAGTTTTTTCAGTTTTTCTTGAATAAATCTAAAAGGGCTTATCAAATCAAAAAAATATTTATTAGATAAATTACAAGCGATTTAAATTATTCGTAAAATGATAACAATTTCATCTATTTAGGTTCAGTAGAACCGTACTAGCGCCTATGAAAAAACAGCCCCCGGGATCACTTCCCCCCAATATCCCTAAAACTCGTAATTTTTTCGATTTTTCCCCATTTTGACCACGAAGGAGCATGTTTTGGACAAAGACCACTCTATAGATTTTAAACTAGATTAATTTTGCTACAATTTAAACAAAGTTTCATCTTAATTTATAATGGATAATGGTTGATGTTTGCAGTTTTTTTTTTTTTTGTAAAAATCGCAGTTTTTCATTCATAAAATGAAAACCACTCATCCTAGAAATTTGATTTCTGTCTCATTATCTAGAAAATTTTGTTGACTTGAACGTTTACTTGTACCACTTTTTTGTTAAAATTCTTAGATTTATAGATATCCAGAATTTTCCATGGACTATTAGCAACAAGAAGACAAAAAATAACCGACTTCATAAAAGGAGGAGGTTCTCTATTCGACTGATTTTTTTTTTTTTTTTTTGTGTGTCTATGTTACCTCATATCTCCGCCAATTGTGAACCGATTTTGAAAAGTTTTTTGCATTGGGTCCAGTCTACCTTCCGATTGGTCCCACGAAATATTAACATGAAATTACTTTTTGAAGTCGGTACCAAACAAACTATACCTATAAGCGAGCGTACCAACCAAACGTACTAAGTAAGATCCGTCGAGTGCGATTCATAAAAGGTATATGTTTGGCACCGACTTCAAAAAGTAATTTCATGTTAATATTTTGTCGTTTAGTTGTAACTAAATAAGATAATAATTATTTTATACCTTTTAGTGTATTTTATTTGTTGCATTTAATTTTTTGAAGTCGGTTTTTATTTTTTTCTTAAAAATTATTTTTATTTTTCTCGTTTTAGTGATGTTATTAATAGTGATCATATCATCAGAACTTGACCAAATTAATATGACACCATCCCTAAGACACCCCCTTTCGATAAAAAAAGAACCATCGAAATCGGTTCATAAACAAAGAAGTTAGGTCCTAAACAAACCTAATCAAAAAAGGTCTAATACCTATGAAAAAATCGAAAAAAAATGGGACCAATCGGAAGGTAGACTGGACCCAATGCAAAATTTTTTCAAAATCGGTTCACAATTGGCGGAGATATGAGGTAACATAGGCACAAAAAAAAAAAAAAAAAAAAAATTCAGTCGAATAGAGAACCTCCTCCTTTTTTGAAGTCGGTTAAAAATAACATTACTTGCTAGCTTAAAAAAAATGAAAATCTATATATATAAAATTAAGGTTTTGTCTGTACATTGGTCCAAATCACACCAAATTTTGGTTGCACACGTTTCAAGCAAAGTTATGAACGAAAACACCCTCAACAAAATTCCTGTCTGTATGTCTGTCTGTTTCCGTGGTTTCCGAGAAAAGTTGCTCACAATTCACGTTAAAATGGTTGAAGGGATTATTATGAAAATTCATCTTTCCATCAGATGTCTTCTAACTTACGTTTTTAGCTATATAACGTTTTGATACTTTAACCCCAAAAGGGGGTTTGGGGGGCGCACGACTGAAAATTATCAAATAACTCCTAAACTATTATTTTTACGGCAAATTTTGACATGAACAAAGTTGTAGGGGATGTGATTTCTGACAACTTTTGTTTAAAAAAAATCCCTACAAAAACCACCCAAAGGGGGGGGGGGGTGAAAAATATGTAAATTCTTGCTCTTGCAACCACAGCCATATTTTGTATACATAATCTGTGGGTCACTATAAGGCTAGAAATGCAAAAACTAACCACCATAAAATTGGGGCGGGGGGTCAAAAAATGAAAATCTTACCCTTAGAGCCAACTTAACCAAATTTTTTATACATAATCTGTGGGTCACGAGAAGGCTAGAAATGCAAAAACTGGGTGCGGGGTGCGTGCTGTGCAGGGGGGTGCAAGGTGGAGTGGAGGGTTCAGATGAGAATCCAGAGGCTTAATGGGGTGGTGCTGGATGCGGATGGGGTCCGTGGTGAGCGGAGTAAGGGGTGGGGGTGCGGAGGTGGAGGGCAAAAGGCGGGGTCCGGGGGATGATGGGGTGGTGTGGGAGTTGAGTGCGGGGTGGTGGGGTGGGTGCGGGGGTTGGGGTCGGTGCATGGGGGGTATGAGGGGAGGGTCGTGGGTTGGGGGTCCAGGGGGAGTATACCCTGGCTAGCAAGAGGGCCGACGAAGGCGTGCCTTGCAGCTAGTATTTAATAAATTTCTAAAAGCATTAGAAAGATAGAGGAATTTGTGGTTAAGAAGATGGGGAGTGGGGGGTGTAGGTGAGGAGTGGCGAGTGTAAATCTGAGCCCGTTTTAATTATCCCCCCCCCCCCTTCGGCCCTTTGGACGGGCGGCTGTGCAAAATGAGCGAGGCCTTTTTTTAATTTTCCGGCTTAAATTAATGAAATATTAAATTAAAAAAAGTAAATATTCAGCTTTTATATTCTTATGCCGTATTAATCTATTTTATTTCTTTTTTTTTTTTTTTTATATATGGCTTTCACCTTTAAAATGTTTAAAAGCCTTTCCAAAATTAAATTTATATAAACGTGTCTGTCTGTCAGTCTGTCCTCCCTAAGACCTATTTTTTATTCTTATTAATTTAGAAATTCGCATACAGAGCATTTATTTATCATGTCTTTAGAAAGAGTAATTGGATCATATTTTTAAGAAATTGAAATAATAAAAAAATGTATTTGAACCAGCAGTGAATTTTTTCACAATTTTTTAAACGACTTCAAAAAAGGAGGAGGTTCTCTATTCTACGATTTTTTTTTGTGTCTATGTTACCTGACTTCTTCGCCAATTGTAAACCGATTTTGATGATTTTTTTGCATTGGGTTCTGTATAGTTTCCGATTGGGCCCGTTTTTTTCATTGGTATTGGAACTTTTTTCTTATGATTGTTCAGGCATAACTTCTTTGTTTATGGACCGATTTGAATGATTCTTTCTGGGATTGGATCAGTATAGCTCCAAAATAGTCAAGATACCTAACTATTTATTTATTTATTTGGATCATAATATTCTGCATTTTTGTTTTTTCATACATGGTTTCTATTTTTAACCGACTTCAAAAAAGGAGGAGGTTCTTAATTCGACTGAATGACTCAACTCGACTAACTAACTATTTATTTATTTATTTATTTTATGTATGTTCATGTTATGAACTTTTCGCCACGTGGACCGATTTGGATGATTCTCTTTACTTTATCCAATGCGAAGCATAGGGAAAGTATTGTGATCAGTCTCGCGGCAAGCGCGACTTCAAAGGGTCCTCAGGTAAAGACTACGGAACCCATGGTCTCAATTATGGTCACAAATTGTAGTATTCAATTAGATTGAATTTTAGCACGTGACGGTTTTGCCAAAAATTACCTGGGATCTCGCCGAGAGGCCAAAAAGTGCCATTTTTTTTGGAAGTGCGTGGGGATGGATGGATGTTGTCGTTTTTTTCGTCCACGATTTTTTCCACACCTTTGCACCGATTGAAATGAAATTGAAAACCTACCATTAGTTTAACAAAATGAAGCGCTGATTAGTTTTTGGTACATATCGGCCCACAAACATTAGTATTATACAACATTATTTATTTCAGTACTTTTTTAGTTTTTTCTAAATATCTTGAAAATGATTTAACCAATTTTGATGAAATTTAATATCCTAATTAAGTACCTTGGGGACGACAAAAAGGTTTAAATAAAGTTTTTAGTAAAATTATATTTTAAGGTACTTTACTCTAAAGTAAGATTTTTTAAATTCTTTAAAATTTATTCATTTTATCTTTTTAATATAGGACTCATTTAACCTAAGTAAGAATGGATAGGCTTTTCTCTGTGAAATGCTAAAAATTTGGGAGGAAAGTTTATAAATAGGTATAGCAACTGCGTTCTTTTCTTATCCGTTACCTTTGCTGAAGACATAGAGGAATCGACTTAAAACCAAAAATAGCGATTGATTCTCATCTAGTAATTGAGGAATAACCATTCTATATTGGAATTTTGACGTTTCAGTTTTTATTGGTAACCATTGCTGAAGACATAGAGGAATCGATTTAAAATCAAAAATAGCGATTGATTCTCATCTAGTACTTGAGGAATAACCATTCTATATTGGATTTTTGACGTTTTCGGTTTTTATTGGTAACCATTGCTGAAGACATAGAGGAATCGACTTAAAACCAAAAATAGCGATTGATTCTCATCTAGTACTTGAGGAATAACCATTCTATATTGGATTTTTGACGTTTCGGTTTTTATTAGTAACCATTGCTGAAGACATAGAGGAATCGACTTAAAACCAAAAATAGCGATTGATTCTCATCTAGTAATTGAGGAATAACCATTCTATATTGGATTTTTGACGTTTCAGTTTTTATTGGTAACCATTGCTGAAGACATAGAGGAATCGATTTAAAATCAAAAATAGCGATTGATTCTCATCTAGTACTTGAGGAATAACCATTCTATATTGGATTTTTGACGTTTCGGTTTTATTGGTAACCATTGCTGAAGACATAGAGGAATCGACTTAAAATCAAAAATAGCGATTGATTCTCATCTAGTACTTGAGGAATAACCATTCTATATTGGATTTTTGACGTTTCGGTTTTTATTGGTAACCATTGCTGAAGACATGGAGGAATCGGCTTAAAATCAAAAATAACGATCGATTCTTATCTACTACTAGAGGAATAAGCTTATTGCATTCCATTTTTGATGTTTTGACTATTTATGGCAACCTCTACTCAAAACGTGGAAGAATTGACTTAAAATCAAAAAGACTAAATTCTTTTTGGTAAACAACTCAAGCTTGGATAAAGTTTAGCAACGATCCGTTGCAGTTTATTTTAATATCTAATGGGACTCGAAAATCAGGTCAAAATGGCCTTTTCAGTCATTTTGACCGATAATATCTCATAACCCTGACCTGTTGTAAAAAATCTGGAAATTGCATGCGAATCAGCATATAAAACTCTACTGGAATCTATTGTTAGGTTTACGGGTGGAAATTTTTGTGTTTAATGATATTTTTTTTTTATATATCAGACGGATCGCACTTTCAAAATTTTTTTTGAATTGTAAAAAACTCACATCCATAAAACCTTTATAAATATAATTGTTCAAAATTGGAAACAGCCCTTGGCCAATCTACACCGAACATTTATAAAAAATCCCCCTCTTTTAGAATAATTTTCCGCCATGTTGAAAAAGTTGTAACTTTATCTCTTGACAAATTCAACCGCGAATCCACCCTTCGTCCTTCTAGGGCTTTCATAGGAAGAAAGAAGCCTTTCTTTATACCTGAATACCCTTGTCTTTTTATATATTGTATATAAGCTTCAAAACAAAATTTTCCCAAATACCTATGAAGGGTGGGGTCCGAAGGAAAGTTCACGCGTGCCAACCAAACGGGGTTAATGCACCAGCCAGATTCTGTCCAGGACACTTGATTTATTGAGGGGAGCTCTTTGAGGCGAAAATGACGCCTGCAAAAATAAATAAATAATTTTTAATTTTTTAAATTTATTTGATTATTAAATAATAATTTATTTGAGATTGAAGATTAAACGCTCTGGTTAACATTATCACTAGTCCAAACCGCCCAGATATTATATATTAGTTAATTTAAGTCGTTAGGAAGGAAAACAAACTTTATAAATTAGGAGAGTTAGTTCTGAGTAAATATTTTAGTTTTAGATTTCATGAAATATGTATGTTTAAATTTACAGATCAAGAATCTAACTTAAAATCGTAATAAATATTTGACCACCATAAATTCCAATCAATTTCCATGATTGATTCAGGGTAGTTCAGTTCGAAATTTTTACCCTCCTCTCGTTCGAGCCAAGGGAAGTTGAACAACACGTCGGGAATCAGCCAGAATGCAGAAACTGCCGCAGAAGGGTCAAATTTGGCTCTCAAGCTCCTTAAGGGTCTTCACTCCTAATTTGTTTAGGGTTTTTTCTCCGAGCAAGATTGAAGAGTCCCATCCACCCTTTCCCTATTAGTCGCCTCTTACGACAAGCAGGGAGTACTTCGGGTCTATTCTATGCCCAACCCACAGGGCTTATATTATTATTAGTACCTGCCTACCGACCGATGCTCGGTAACTTTTTGCTTCAGTTAAAAGCTATTTATTAATCCCCGGAACCCCCCCCCTCCCGCCCCGGACCCCCAGCACTTCAACCCTTCTCTTGCACCTCTCCACCCCACATAGACCTTCACCTACACCCCCTCTACCACTCCCCCGCACCCCTCTACCACTGCACCCCCACATCTCCCCCACAGTCACTTCCACCCCCACCTCCGCCTCTTCACCCAGTTTTTGAATTTCAAGCCTTGTAGTGGCCCACAGATTAGTGTGTATATATGTATAGGTATATAAATAAATACCGTATAATTTTATATTAAATTTAATATTAAATTGCCTAATTCTAATATAGACAAAATTCGTTTGTAGGATTTAAAACTCATTTTTAATTAATTTTTTTTTTTTTTTTTATAAATTTTATTAAACCAATTATTTTACATTAATTAATGTATACATTGTATTTTTGCTTCGATTCCGAGATTACTTCTCCACCATCGAGTGTCCTTATTCATCTTTAGTCCTTGTTTTTAAAAATAGGAAAAATCTAATTAGATAAAAAAACCTCTTTTCCGATAATTATTTCAATTCCATTATTCCCCAATCAAGTCGATTGGTCTTCCCGTCCTCCAATCTCCAACTCCCATTTTTTAATTAATTTGCTTAACTTTTAATATATATAATAATATTTGTAATGATCTATTAGTGGAATTTAAAATTGAAAAACCAATTAAATATTAAAAGGAAATTGAATAAAAATGTAATTATACATTTTTATCTAGACAACAACCTGTGAATAATTATTTCAATTAACGAAAAACCAATCAAAAACAACTTAGCCGAAGATGAGACCGTGACAGATCGAAATGTCAACTCTCAAACACCACTTAATCCGTGAATTTCATCCAAATTAGAGCCGTTTTCGAGAAACCGATTGGATATATCGTATATATATATATATATATATATATATATAATATTCACAATTTTTGCTCGTTTAATAAGAGTAGATTATTATGTTTACGTTTCTTTTTGTTTTTACAAAGTTGCCGGGGTATTTACCCAAGACAAAAATTTATGTACAAAGGTTGTTATATATACAATATTTACAAAGGAATGTAATGAAAGTCCGGCCTTATGGATGGAAATCAATGCATGGCACTGGGTTGTTCACTGGAGACTCAAAATTTTCGAACAATGTTCGCAGTTCCCAATAATGCGGTCTTCTGACAAGATCTCATGTGACCTTCGTCCAATTGAATTTTTTGATTTTTGACCAGACCATCCACTGGGACTATATCCACCCCCTGAAGCTTATACACATCTTTTAGCTCGACAGACACCGCTTGGTACTTCCTCTACTTTTCAACGATTGTTGGCAGAAGCTTGTCATCCGAGGAAACCGCAACATCAATAATTATTGCCTTTTTTTTATTTTTATCAAACAGGACAATATCGGGCCTATTTGCTTCAACTGCTCTATCAGTTGTGATGGCACAGTCCCACAAAATTCGCGCTCGATCATTGCTGATTACTGTATCAGGCCTTCATTTGTAATAAGGTTGTTCTTCTTCTATTAGACGATATCTCTTTGCCAGTGCTTGATGTATGACGTTGGCTACATTAATAGGTGAAGTAAAAAGTTCTGAGCCTTTTTTCTCTTTATTTCGACGATGAAATTAACAAAATTAGGATTTTCCGATTTAGATCAAATATGCGCCGTTTTCTTTAATAACTTTTTGTCCATTTTGAAGGCAATTTCATAATTGAAGAAGTCCTCGTCCCTATTCGTAAAAAACTTGACAAGCTCATTTTCACAAGCCTCTCTTGAGGCCAGTTTTTTACCATCGAGAAAATTTTGTAAATGTTTGAAAAGGTGATAATCACTTGGTGCCAGGTCTAGGCTATTCGGCGGGTGCGATGCGATATAATCTCCCATCCAAACTCTCGGAGCTTCTGGCGCGTCGTTAAAGATGTGTGTTATCTTGGTGGAAAACATCACTCCTGTTAGGGCCTCGGTTGAGTGCGTGGTGCGTGTCCGCGCTCCCCTCCTAGTTGGAGGGGACCTAACAATGATTTGTGCAGGGCGATGTTCGTCCCTGGTAAAAAGCTCGGGCTGGGCGCCACCCGTCTAGTTAGCGGGCGAGGAGCTCCGAGTTGGTGGATGGCTCCTCCTTCGATGATCAGTCGAGATCGAATTGCCTTACTTAATACATGACTGAAATATTATCAGTCATGCAAAGTGTCGCAATTCGATCTGACTGAGTCATCTAGCGGCTCGTAGCCAAAGCAATAGCGACGCGCTATACTCCTATTGCCCATTCTGGCCGCTTCTCGTCGATCACCTGCTTCAATCTTGTCAGTTGTTGACAATACCGGTCCGAATTGAGTGATTGGCCAGATGGGAGTAGCTCATAGTGAATGATTCCTCTCTAATTCCACCAAACACACAGTAAAACCTTCTCGGCCTTAAATCCGGGCTTGGCGATCGTTTGGGCCGGTTCACCGTGCTTAGGCCACGATCTATTTCGACTGTTGTTGTCATATGTGACACATTTTTCATCGCCAGTCACCACCCGCTTCAAAAATGGCTCGTTACGCTTTAGCAAAGAATCGCAGAGCATCAATTCGGTCCAAAAGGTTCTTTTTTTATGAAACTGATGAGAGAAGGAGTTACACCAAAAGGTGCAACCCCTAAAGGCCTGGGTTGGCCCCTCCATCGTGAAAAGTAGAAGAAATAATTTTATGGGCTTGCGTCAATTCGTGTGCCATCCATACATCGAGCTTCTTCTTGAGACCAGCCTTATTCAAATGGTTCCAAACGGATTTCTGGTTAATCTTCAGTTCCTGGGCAATGGAATAAGTGCTCGCATTCCGGTCGGACTCGACAATTGGCCTACCAGAGCGTGTCTCATCTTCGACGTCCATATTACCAGAACGGAATCGTTGGAACCACCACTTTGCTGTTGCATTCGATACTGTATTGGGTTCATAAACAGCACAGATTTTTTTAGCCGCCTGCCCCGTTTTTCCCCCTTGGTCGTAGTGGTATGAAGAATGTATCGAATTTTCTCTTTTTTTACCTCCATTTTGAAACGGTCTAACACACAACTGGCTTCACCAAACTCAAAACTCTCAAATAACTTTTTTAAAATGTTATTTCACTTTTAAATCGCTGTTTAGAATGACCAGATGCGATGCATACATCGTGAGATATGGATAAATAAAATCCATCAAGCGGAAAGGCTCAAAACTTTTTACTTCCCCCATTATTATCCTTTGTAGATATTCAGTTGGAACCAGTGATATTATTATTATTATTATAAATTGAACTAATCAATTTCTTAGTATATATTTTATTCAAATGTATATAATCAAGATAATTGTGGTAATGAATTCAATAAATCATAGTATCATTGTCATTAATATCTATCTATTGTATTCTCGGTGATTTATCAATGGAAACAATGAACGTACAGTTCAATAATGCTACTATTGAATAAACCTTATCTCTGTCTCTCTATTGTGAACTGAGAACTCTCGAAAAGCCAGGCAGTCAAGAAACAATGAAAGCTTGGTCCAGAGGGGCTTGAAGAAGCTGCTTACTGAAATAAACAAATAATTGTGAAGCTATGGATTGTGAAACATCAAATTCTTTCATTTCAAGGGGGTTGAGATAATATTAAGTTTTCGGTTAGGGTTAGTTAGTCAGGCCAACCCGACATGTGGCCTCATATGTGCAGGGGTATGGTATCTGGACAATTGTGAATGATTGATTATCACTCTGTCTATTATATAGTCACATGTCAGAGAGTCTATCCTGAGATTATTATATCACAGTGATATAGGGGCTTAAGACTGTATTAAGAAACACTCATATAATTATAGCATTGGATTGCTACATTAGCATATCTAGGAAAGAGGAACAAATCGATTTTGTTTCAAATACACTGAAAAAAACGATATATTTATAATTAAGAAATTATATTTGATATGAATAAATGCTGAAGTTAATTATGGCGAAATCGATCTCCGTTCAATATGAATAAATGACATACGTATTCTCATATTTTTGGAGCAACTCTAGATATATTAATAGTTAAGATGCCGCTATTTGAACCAAGCACCAATAAGTAAATTATAAAAATACTGTTATTTGAGTAAAATAGTGGAATAGTTAAATTTAATAGTTGGGTATTTAAATGGAATAATACGTAATTAACGACAAGAAATTATATAAACTTGAATATTTTTTACTTATAATAAATATAGGTATATATTTCTGACTAGAAGATGAGTATATTCACTTGATGTAGAATCTACTATTGAAGGAGACAATAAAAGAGTGATGTCTTCTGCTGGAATTATAAATTTTATTTATTTATAACGAGACTATAGTTTCGAGGGCTGTGCCTCTTCATCAGTCTATTACTTTACTTTACTTACTTTATTAACTATAGTCTCGTTATAAATAAATAAAATTTATAATTCCAGCAGAAGACAGTCTCCTTCAATATATAAAAATTCTGCTACCATCTACGGCAAAAACTTTCATTTTAGAATCTACTATATTCAATCAATCAAATGAATTATATAAATATTTATTTTAACTATTCATTTGGTTGAATTAATTAGATAAAAATTTGAATTATTATATTTGATTTATCCTGGCTCTCTCATCCACCAGCTCTGAATCTGAATTTATTTGTTCTGAAGCTGAAAGTGTGAAGTTTGTGTGGTGAACTTTTTGTCTTTGTAAGAGGCGGCCCGCTCCTCGGAGGCCCTAATAAACAAAATAATACAGAGGTAATCTAATTTTAATATATATTAATATTTCTTATAATCTTATAGTAGGTTTTTAAACTAAAAAAAAAAAAACAAATTAATAATGAAAACAAAATTCTTGTTAATTTATTTTTTAAATATCTTAATTATTAAGATATCACTATTTGCAGAAAAATCTAAGTCGTTTTATGATAACAAGACATTTGTTTAGATATAATAGGAGTTTTCACTAGAAGTAACCAAGCCATTCATTTGATATTAAGAGATATCTAATAGAATAAAATAGATCACTCAAGTATATAATATATTTGGATTAAATACCTAAAAATTTGGTCATATTTGGAATGATTTCGATATATGTTGATTATTAATATGGAATAAATAAGAGCTCATTAAAAATGCTCAACTCTATCAATATAAAGAAATTGTTTTTTCAGTGTAATATAATAAATAAATGATTCAGAGGCAGTGGCAAATTATTCAATTAACTAAATTGTCGGCCCTAGACACAATTTGATTTCGAGGGACACTATCAGGCTCTTATTCCACAAACGAAAATTATACGTACATCCCGATCTTAAAAAATATAATTTTCAATCATGTTTTTTTCAATCTATTAAAAAATGTATTAAAGAATGACAAATAAATACATAGATATCTACAAAGGGCCCTTCAGCTAGTATACTATAAAATGAACCTATAATAAAAAAGACATTCATTCTGTCAGAAGAAAAGTTGTAGGGGATGCGATTTCACACACAAACAGATGGTGAAGTTCCTGGTTAAACTCTCATAATTTCTTCATTAATTGTCGAATTGTAAAAATTTGATCGATTGTAGACCTATTTCGTCTGAGCCCACATTGGTAATCCCCTTATATTTCTTCAGCATATGGCGAGATTCTTTTGAGGAGTATATTAGAAAAAATCTCGTAGCTGGTTTTATTTAGCGTGATTCCTCTGTAGTTGTTGCATTTCATTTTATCCCCTTTTTTGAACAACGGAATTATAATGCCTTCCTTCCATTCGTTTTCTTATATAAATTAAACGATCCAGTAATGGGCCATCTAAGAGAAAAATTGAAGTAAAACTGAGTTTACACTGCTGTAAAATTAAGCAAACTGGTCCAAATTTGTATCTGTGATTCTATTATCTGTCCTACACCTGTAGCCGCAATTTTAGCACACTGGTTGCATTTACATAAATAAAAAATATATACATATACCATAACTAACCTGATTCACCGATAATGGGCCATGTATTAAATCTATTGTGGAACAATAATCAAGTCTATAACATCATAGAATTACAAAAAGGTGTAATTAAAAACAAAATTTATCTGTTTTATTCATATTTTTTCTAAAACTTTAAATAAAATGCCGATGGTCCAGTAATGGGCCGTACCGCTCTAGTAATGGACCAGCCAGTATTGGAACCATTCATTGTACCTCCTTCCTGTACTGATCAGTTAGGTTTCGGTGAGCTTCTCAACGGTAAGCTTAATTCAGAATGATACCATCTTCTTAAGTTGGCCCGGGGTGGCTCATTACTGGGACGTTGAATATTTCGTGATCCCATGTTGGGCCACCCTATTTTGGCAATGAAATATTAAGTTTTTCATCATTTATGCACTGTACAATTTGAATTATAAATATTATCGGTAGTAAATATTCCTTAAAGTCACTAAACAGGCATTATAGTAAGATAAATATTATTTTTTGAAATGAATCATTTTCTTTAACAGATTTCTTTAATCAGAAGTTAAAACAATCACAAATATCGTCTCTTTAGCAAAATATTCCAAAAACATGACTTAAAGTAAAGGAATGAACTGAATTCCAGTGCTAAGGTATCCTAACAAGAAGTAGTCAATAACCCGTATCTCTTCCACTGCCCTATGTAACAAAGAGACCCTTCATTTCTTCCACTATAGGAGCATGGCCCATTACTGGAGCGTTTCCCTTAGTTTATTTATTATTTATTTTCTTTATTTACTCATAGATTCATTGTTGGCCCCTCACTTACATTAATATTTAATAAAATTATTTATAATCATGTACGGGCGGGGGGGGGGGGTAGTTTTTGCATTTTTAGACTTCTGCGGGTCCACTGATTATGTATACAAAATTTGGATGAGTTTTGTAATTGGCCAAGATTTTCATTTTTTGACCCCCCACCCCATTTTGGGAGGTTAGATTTTGCATTTTTAGACTTCTGCGGGTCCACTGATTATGTATACAAAATTTGGTTGAGTTTGCTCAAACAGACCTAGATTTTTAATTTTTAACCCCCCTCCACATCCCCCCTTAATTTTGGGTCGATATGCACCAAAATCTAATCAGCTCTTAATCTCAATGGACCAAAACTACTGTGAAATTTGGTTTCGATATTCACACTAGTTTATGAGCTAGCTCGTCCACAAAAATTTGGTAACGCACAGACTAACCAACGACTAACATACAGACTAACAGACATTTTGACAAAACAATTATTATCTCGAAAAATATATTTTTTTCGATGTTTACTTATTAGAGCTTTTTTGTAGAGCGAAATGCCATGGTTTCGCTCAATTTTTTTAATCAAAATAGTTTCAGCCGTTTTTGAGATATTTTGAAAAACGAAGGAAACAATCACTTTTTTCATGCACGATTACAATACTTGACCATACCCTGTATGGTAAAGTAATAAACTTTAATATACACTAACCAATATGCTGACAATATCTGTTTTCATGCAGTGTTGAACTACTATTGAAAACATACCTATATAAAAACACTTCTTAAGTCAATTTGAAAGATCGTATTACTTTATAAGAAATAATAATAAGGATTAATAGATAAATAGACAAGCGAGTTTTTCGAGAATGTTTTTCTAGTAAGTTGTGTATATTTATATAAGTCTCGTAAATTTGTTCTCATTGGATGAAAGGGTCACGTTTCACGTTCTCAATTAGAAAGTTGATTTCGAAATACACTTTGTTTACACTTATCAGGTCACATGGTGTTTATCAGTCAGTCAGTCAGTCAGTCGGCTGGCTGGTATTATTTTACTTGTTGGGTACAACCAGAGGAACCCACACGAACGATCATTCTATTAAGTATATCTCAATTTTAACTAAACATTTATTTCATAAAGAGAAACAAAGAGTATGTCCTCTGCTTGATGCAAATAAACATACACACATATAACTTTTAAGGAGGTCGGTGTTGGTTCTAGGTGAAACATTTTAATATAATAATAAAACTTGAGTAAGATACGAGGTAGGTTTCACAAAAAAGAAATAAAACAAAATTGAGTGTTGAATTCGATATATTTCGGGGGTTAGCCCATCATCAGGAGTCTAAGAAAACTGATTATATATTGGAAAAATAGTTTTACAAGTAACAATTTTAAATTTTTTTTAAATGTATGTGATGAGGGGAAAGTAGGGGGAAGAGGAGAAGTTGTTCTAAGAATTAATATTTTCTATTGAGATTTAAACTGGCTGAAAGGAAGCTATACCTGCTTTTATAATAACGAATGGACAAGTACCTGAGAAGGTACAACTGGAAAGGTACATGAGAGAGTACAATTACCCTAGTATATTCAATGTGCGAACAATGGAAGGAATGTTTAGTTAATTTATTATAACATATAATCTACAATTGTATTTTTATACACTTCCAATTGATTATTTAAAATATTTGAATTATTAGAGAGGGCTACTTTTATTTCGGTGGATTCTAAGAGATCCAATTTAAGGCCTTTGCTTTCGTAATGAATGGGGATAGGGTTATTATTAGAGGTTGAATGGTTTATTCATGTAAGTGAATTGCGAAGGCTGAGGTCGAATCTAAATTAATGTTAACGGATTTATTGAGATGATTAAGAGCTCTTACATGCTCGGAATAACGTATTTTGAATGAGCGGCCTGTCTGCCCTATATAAAAAGCATCACAATCTTGACAAGTTAATTTATACATTCTGATTTGTCTAATTTATCAATTTTGTCTATTTTATTGATTGGGAGCCTAAATTGTTGTTGTTGTATAAAGCAGGAGTGATTCCATATGATCTAAGGGTATAAGCTAATGGAGATGTCAGATGATTAGAAATGAAGGGTATTCTTCTATATATTTTTTCAGTTCCCGATTCTAATGAATGTAAGTGTGAAATAGTGAATTTACGTTTGATTTTATTATAAATTTTGTTGATAGTCAAAACAACTTCTCCTCTTCCCCCTACTTTCCCCTCACCACATACATTTAAAAATTTTTTAAAAATTGTTACTTGTATAACTATTTTTCCAATATATAATCAGTTTTCTTAGACTCCTGATGATGGGCTAACCCCCGAAATATATCGAATTCAAAACTCAATTTTGTTTTATTTCTTTTTTGTGAAACCTACCTCTTATCTTACTCAAGTTTTATTATTATATACACACATATATCTATATCGAAATTATATATCTGTATATATATATATATATATATAAATTTATTTATTTGAGACCATAGTTTTGAAGGCTTGGCCCTCATCATCAGTCTTTTTAATTATAAATATTATTTTTCATGTGATCACTATCGCGTGGTATTGAAATTTTTTTCTTCTTTCTCAGCTGAATAGCCAGGTAGAATTAAAAAACATTTTCTGGGTACACATCCATATATTTATCTTTTTCTAGCAAAGAACGGCCGAAAAATGGAGGGGAGGTGGGGCGTTGGTCTTTTTTCCCACTTTCTTTTATCAAAAATTGTTTGTTTTGACAGTAAATTTTAAGTAGATTGCTATTTGTTAATTCAAATCTGTTATTTAAACACAGTTCAAAATTCTTGTTATATGACTTAATTAATTTTGGATTTCTTTCTGCTTTAATTAATCCAATTCCTGTACCATCTGGGAACAAGTGATTGTTTTAATTTTGATGTAGAGCTAGTGAATTCTCTTTTTTTTTTATTTCTAAAATCCCTGAAATGTTCTTTCAATCGAATTTTCAAATTCCGTTCTGTTTTACCTATATACATTTCAAGGATTTTAGAAGTCAAAAAAAGGAGAATTCACAAGCTCTACATCTAAATTCAAACAATCACTCGTTCCCAGAAGGTACAGGAATGAGATTAGTTAAAGAAGAGAGAAATCTAAAATTAATAAACCCCATTGAATCTTTAGAAATTCTAAAGTATAACAGTAATTCTGAACTGTGTTTAAATAACAGATTTGAATTGACAAATAGCAATCTTATTAAAATTTACTGTCAAAACTAACAATTTTAGATAAAGGAAAGTGGGAAAAAAGCCCAAAAATCGCCCCCACCCCCTCCATTGTTCGGCCGTTCTTTGTTAGGAAATGATAAATACATGGATACTAGCTTCAAGGCCCGCCAAAGGCGGGCTCTTACTAGCCAGGGGCTTTGCCCCTGGACCCCCACGTGGCTGCTTTATTGATGTTTTATTAGTTACAGAGACTAAATATAATTGTTTTATTATAAAGTCTTAAATAGATATAATTTAAGATTCTATTTAACTGCAATATACACTCATAACAAATAAGATGAAACAAATATTTAAAACGTATTAAAAATCCACTTGTTATCATTAAGGGGAAAATAAAAAAAGTTATATTATATGTAGGTATTATTATAGATAAGAAGACTTGAAAATTACAATTATTATTCATTTTGCTAGACACAAAAGTACATACAATCTATTTATAAAAATTCTCTTATTCTCAAGCTTGAGTTGTTTATCATAAAAGAATTTAGTCTTTTTGATTTTAAGTCGATTCTTCCACGTTTTCAGTAGAGCTTGCCATTAATAGTCAAAACATCAAAAATGTAATGCAATAAGGTTATTCCTCTAGTATTAGATAAGAATCGATCGTTATTTTTGATTTTAAGTCGATTCCTCCATGTCTTCAGGAATGGTTACCAATAATAATCGAAGGGTCAAAAATCTAATGTAGAATTGTTATTCCTCAAGTATTAGATAAGAATCGATTGCTATTTTTGATTTTAAGTCGATTCCTCCATGTCTTCACCAATGGCTACCAATAAAAACCGAAACGTCAAAAATCGAATGTAGAATGGTTGTTCCTCGACTGTTAAATGAGAATCGATCATTATTTTTGAATTAAAGTCAACATGAACTGCAAATTGCAAGTGATATCTGATTAATAATAAAGGAATAAACATATTAATATTTCAAATGAATTTGGATAAAGTTTAGCAACGATCCGTTGCAGTTTATTTTTTTAATTTTTGTTTTTAAATGTACTTAAAAAAATAGATAGTTTTTTTAAATCTTTGTTGCATTATTAAATTCTTCTTTTCAACGATAATATGGTTAGAGCTATTAAGAATGAATGGCACTCAAAAATCTGACAAACAGGGCCGCCAACACATGTTTAGTTTGAAGGAGACAATAAAGAGTGTGTCTTCTGCTGGAATTATAAATTTTATTTGTTTATAAAGATCGTTATAAATAAATAAAATTTATAATTCAAGCACATCTCTTACTCCTTCAATATATAAAAATTCTGCTACTCTCGGCAAAAACTTTCAATTTATCATGTTTAGTTTGCTAGTTTAGTTCTTTTATTGTTTGGCAAGCTATGTTGGCTAACCTGAATTTTTTTTTAGTTTTTTCTGAATTTTCCAATTTTCCGGGCAACTTTTCCAATTTTTTTTTAAGTATTGTAACCAAAATAAATCTGCGCGGGTTCGCCCCGGGAGTATGGTGTCTAGACGGAGCTCACTACTCGGAAGGAAGTGAGTTGGGAGATGACTCGATGACGTGGAAGAAGAGAATGATCATATGTGTCGATTTGGCAAGGTGTCAAGAAGTGAAGGGTCTGTTTCGTTATCGCCTATCGTGGGGTTAATAATTAATATTTATCGAATATCGTTCTGTGTGATTAAGTGTCATTGTTGTTGAGAAGTACTCAACAATACAATTTATATATATAACTTATATATTAAATATCATTAAATATTTAATTTTATTTATTTAGAGAAACAGCCATTGCCTAATGCAAGTACAAAATACTGTATTAATAATATAATTATTTGTTGTTCAATTTTAAATTATATAACTGCATTTAATTAATAAAACCCAAGCTTGTTTAACCACATTGTAAAACACCTATACAAGACCCGGTTTAAATAATTATAGGTATACAATTTTAAACAACAAACAGTTTTATTATTTATTTATTTTTGCAACCAAGAGCAAAGTGAACATTATTGGTGAATTTTCCAGCGAGTACAGTATTAACCTGAATTGGACTATTATGAACATTAAAAAAAAAAAATAGCCAAATCGGTCCAGGAATTTGAGAGATCTGCGCTTAGAAAGAAACAGAAATTCATTTTTATTATATAGATGTACCAAAAAATGTTTTTTAATTCTACCTGGCTATCCAGCTGAGAAAGAAGAAAAAAATTGTCAAAAAATTTCAATATCCACTCAATAGTGATCCCATGAAAAATAATATTTATAATTAAAAAGACTGATGATGAGGGTCAAGCCTTCGAAACTATAGTCTCAAACAAATAAATAATATATATATACAGATATATAATTTCAATATATATGTTTATTTGCATCAAGCAAAGGACAACCTCTTTGTTTCTCTTTATGAATCAACAACGCTGCTACTCTCGGCAAAATAAAAACTTTTCAATTAAACATTTATTTATTTGAAATATTTCCATTTGCATTTCAGGGAATAAATCTTAGACGAGAATTGATTTAGCCTAATGGCAAATTGGGTTTGACATAGGCCATAGGCCATAGGGGGATCGCGTGTCAGATGCCCGCTTGTCGCTGCCATTAAGACAATTAAACCCACCCCTGATCCTTAACCCTTCATTTTCTGACTAATTCCTTAGAAATCCGCCCTATTTCGCCAGGTGGGAAAAACTTAAAGGAATAATTACTGGCAGGCACCCCGGCTAACATGACTCATACTCAAGTAGTAATTACAAAGAGCTAATAATTCAACATCGAAGCTACAATTATGTTCCTGTACATATATGTATATGTATATATGTATATAACTCTACTTCCTTTCTTGATTCATTTGTATATATTTAATTCTGAATCATTTTTCTCCATTCGTGATTTAATTTTTCTCTTTATAGCTTTACATCTTATTTGTTTAATTGTTCTATTTCGGCATCACCAGCGCCTAAGCACTTTTAAAAGTTGTCATTACATTTAGTAAAATTGTAAGAATAAGCATAAATGTTTTTCAAGACCCGATAGACTGTACTTACCTACTAAAATTGTAATGTTGTTAATTTTACTTTACCATACTAACAGGGTATGGTCAATGTTATTGTAATCGTCCATGAAAAAAGTGGTTTTCCTTCTTTTTTTCGAAATATCTCAAAAACGGCTGAAACTATTTTGATTAAAAGAATTGAGCAAAACCATGGCATTTCGCTCTACAAAAAAGCTCTAATAAGTGAACATCGAAAAAAATTATATTTTTCGAGATAATAATTGTTTTGTCAAAATGTCTGTTAGTCTGATTGTTAGTTAGTTGGTCTGTGCGTTACCAAATTTTTGTGGACAAGCTAGCTCAAAAACTAGTGTGAATTTCACACGTAGTTTTGGTCCATTGATATTAAGAGCTGATTAGATTTTGGTGCATATCGACCCAAAATTAAGGGGGGTTGAGGGGGGGTTAAAAATTAAAAATCTAGGTCATTTGAGCAAATTCAACCAAATTTTGTATACATAATCAGTGGGACCCCAGAAGTCTAAAAATGCAAAAACTAACCTTTCAAAATGGGGGAGAGGGGGGTGTAGGGTCAAAATATGAAAATCTAGGCTCATTGTACCAAACTCAACCAAATTTTGTATACATAATCAGAGGAACCCAAGAAGTCTAAAAATGAAAAAACTAACCGCCCGAAATGGGGGGGGGGGGTCGAAACTCAACCAAATTTTGTATACATAATCAGTGGGTCCCAGGAGTCTAAAAATGCAAAAACTAACCCCACCTACATGATTATAAATAATTTTATTAAATATTAAATATAAGTGAGGGGCCAGGTTGTATGGTAAAGTCAAGTGGATGGCCACATCAGAACCCGGCAGCTTATTTAGTTAGGCTTAGTTAGTTAGTCTGTTAGTTAGTCTCTACGTTACCAAATTTTTGTGGACGAGCTAGCTAAAAAAACTAGTGTGAATATCAAAACAAAATTTCACACGAAGTTTTGTTGAATTGAGATTAAGAGCTGATAAGATTTTGGTGCATATCGACCCAAAATTAAGGGGTGGAGGTCGGGGGGGGGGGGGGGTAAAAATTAAAAATCTAGCCTATTTGAGCACTCAACCAAATTTTGTATACAAAATCAGTGGGACCCCAGAAGTATAAAAATGCAAGATCTAACCCCCCTACATGATTATAATTTTAGGGGTCAGGTTGTATGGTAAACGTCAAGTGGATGGCCACACCTCAGCTTATTTAGTTTTACTTTCATTTTTTTTCCTTGTTCTAGGGAGTGGGGAGGCTTTAGCTCCCTTAGCTCCCCCCTCCACTGCACCCTATTGAAAATTGTCTTTCTTTTCGAAAATCGAAGTTTCTCAATAAAACTGGTTGTAATTTTCAATTCATATTAAGATGTCTTACTAATGGATAATACATATTATTTAGTTGAGACTTCAAAAAGCAATTGTCTTAGGGAGATTACTTTTTCGATTAGGGGGATCGCAGACACACACACACACACACACGTGCTTTGAGAAAATCCGACAAACAAGTATTCCCTATTTACTTACTCGTCAGTTCCCAGAGAGAGAGAGAGAGCCTTATTCCTGTATATAGCAATACCAAAACGGAGCCGATCAATGTCACTCTACTTACTCTAGATGCAAATCTCTTGAGATATCGCTATCTTGAGGAAAAAAAACATGCCTTAAGTAGCAAGCCTTTCGATCAAAATATTGCACTTAAAATTATTTCCATTGTGAGCCTCATCTACATAAGTGAAACTTTAGCCGTAAGATGTTATTGAAATAATTTAAATTTTCTAATTTGAATAAATTTTATTTGTCATGAAATATTAGTGGGTTTTAAAATAATAATTTAAATTTCCTAATTTTAATAAATTTTATTTGGTATTAAATATTGGTGGGTTTTAAAAAATTATTTCCCCTCTATTGAAACAAAATAAGCTGAAGCTGACGTGTTCTGATGTGGCCATCCACTTGACTTTACCATACAACCTGGGACCCCACTTATATTTAATATTTAATAAAATTATGTATAATCATGTAGGAGAAGGGGGTTAGATTTTGCATTTTTAGATTACTCTGGGCCCACTGATTATGTATACAAAATTTGGTTGAGTTTAGTAAAAGAGCCTATATTTTCATTTTTTGACCCCCACCCCCCTCCCATTTTGGGGGGTTAATTTTTGCATATTTAGACGTCTGGGCTCCCAGTGATTATATATACAAAATTTGGTTAAGTTTGCTCAAATGGCCTCGATTTTTAACCCCTCCTAAACACCCTTAAATTTGGGTCGATATGCACTAAAATCAAATCAGCTCTTAATCTTAATGGACCAAAACTACGTGTGAAATTTGTTTTTGATATTTCCACTAGTTTTTGAGCAAGCTCGTCCACAAAAATTTGGTAACGCACAGACTAACGGACAGACAATCAGACTAACAGACAACCAGACAGACTAACAGACATTTTGACAAAACAATTATTATCTCGAAAAATATAATTTTTTCGATGTTCACTTATTAGAGGTTTTTTGTAGAGCGAAATGCCATGGTTCTCTGTTCGAGGGGGGGGGGGGGGGTGTAGGGTCAAAAAGTGAAAATCTTGTCCATTTACCAAACTTAACCAAATTTTGTATACATAATCAGTGGGACTCCAGAAGTATAAAAATGCAAAAATTAACCTCCCCCTTACATGATTATAAATAATATTAGGGTCCAGGTTGTATGGTAAAGTCAAGTGGATGGCCACATCAGAACACTTAAGCTTATTTTAATCAAAATAGTTTCAGCACGTTTTTGAGATATTTCGAAAAATAGAATAAAAAAAACCCCACTTTTTTCATGTACGATTACAATACTTGACCATACCCTGTAAGGTAAAGTAAAAAATCAAACAGATACGTCGCTAAAGAGGTTTCACTTCAATAATTTAAGAAAATTTATTGTTAATCTTCAAGAACTACTGACTATTGCAATATGATAAATTGATAGCAAGGTATTTGTTTATACTTTGTTTAGAAACTTATCACATGCTGATCAGCAATCTAAGGCAGTAAACCGGGTGAGTATTTTTATACTTGAGAAATTATTTATATTATTTTATTTGAATGAAACAAGCTAGCCCGGGTTCAAGCCCGAGTCGCTGCAATCCGACTTTAATCCGATCCCTACAAAATTGAGAATTAATTAAGTAATATAATTAGTATCGTAAAAATGGCTAATGGTGACCGGTTGAGTTTTTTTTAAACTTGAGACAATCTTATAACTCAAAAACAGTGCATTATATGAAAAAAAGTTTATTTATATCAGTGGGGAAACTAAACTACACTATTGTTTTTCGACCTAGAACAAGCTTTCAAGGGTATTTCGAGGTCAAGTTCTGTTTTTTAAATAGAAACCTACATTCACAAAGAGAAACAAAGAGGTTGTCCTCTGCTTGATGCAAATAAACATACACACATATATATCGAAATTATATATCTGTATATATTATTTATTTGTTTTAATTTTAACTGGCTTCCAACTAAGTAAAGATCGAAAATTTTCAAATCCATACGGTATTGACCCCATGAAAAATAAAATTTATAATTTAAAAAAAAGTCTGATGATATAGACCAAGTCTTCGAAACTATAGTCTCAAACAAATAAATAATATATATACAGATATATAATTTCGATATATATGTGTGTATGTTTATTTTGCATCAAACAGAGGACAACCTCTTTGTTTCTCTTTGCGAATCAACAACTCTGCTACTCTCGGCAAAAACAAAAACATTTCAAGAAACTTACATGTTTCTGTACATATTCTTAATCTAGAAAAAAAAACTGATCAACTTTGATTAGAACTATTTTTTATACGACATCAAATATTAAATCAATTAGATCTCAAAAAAATCCTAATAATTATTTTTAACAATCATTCAACTTAATTATCAAATAAAAATGGTCAAATATTTAATTATTAAATAAATAATTTAATAATTTTGCCATCAATAGCTTCTTTATATCATGTTGTAAATCTATTAAGAAAAAATATAGGAAATGTAAAGGCTACGAAGAAACTTAAAAAGGCCAAAATAACGAAAGTGGAACTGGAATTCATCCAGAAGATTTGTGATAACACTGGAATATCTCAGAACAGTGTCGAAAATTTTTTTAATTATTAATTATTATTAAATTATTTATTTAATAATTAAATATTTGATTATTTTTATTTGATAATTAAGTTGAATGATTGTTAAAAATAATTATTAGGATTTTTTGAGATCTAATTGATTTAATATTTGATGTCGTATAAAAAATAGTTCTAATCAAAGTTGTTCAGTTTTTTTTTCTAGATTCAGAATCAGAATATGTACAGAAACATAATACCTTTCCAATTAAAAAACAGAACTTGACCTCGAAATACCCTTGAAAGCTTGTTCTAGCTCGACAAACAATTGGGTAGTTTAGTTTCCCCCTGATATAAATAAACTTTTTTTTCAAATAATGCACTGTTTTTGAGTTATAAGACTGTCTCAAGTATAAAAAAACTCACCCGGTCACCATTAGCCATTTTTACGATACTAATTATATTACTTAATTAATTCTCAATTTTGTAGGGATCGGATTAAAGTCGGATTGCAGCGAGTCGGGCTTGAACCCGGGCTAGCTTGTTTCATTCAAATAAAATAATATAAATAATTTAATGCAATTGGATGTTGATGAAAGCAGTCCACGGTGGTTGTAAAAAATAAGACTATAGAGGTTTTATTATTTTACATTTATTTGTTAAACCGACGTTTCGGAGATTTATTCTCTCCTTCTTCAGGGTAACAAAAAGTCAATGAAAGTAGTTCAAAACATAATTACTTTCTGTCTCCTTTGACAATGCCAAAAAAACATTATAAAAAATTTTCATCTCGAATAGAAATAAAGTAAAAAGTGAATTGCTTTTTACTTTATTTCTATTCGAGATGAAAATTTTTATAATGTTTTTTGGCATTATCAAAGGAGACAGGAAGTAATTATGTTTTGAACTACTTTCATTGACTTTTTGTTACCCTGAAGAAGGAGAGAATAAATCTCCGAAACGTCGGTTTAACAAATAAATGTAAAATAATAAAACCTCTATAGTCTTATTTTTACAACCACCGTGGACTGCTTCATCAACATCCAATTGCATATTTATACCAGTCCGTCTCCTAAAGAAAAACTCTATCAAATAAATAATTTAAATATATTTATAGTTTTATTTCAGAGAATAAAAACAATTTTGAAAATCATCATCATTGAGTATACAGTCCTAAGACTGGGTTGATGCAACAATCCGTCTCCACTCGACTCTGTCCCCCGCCAGCTGTTTAACCTCTCTAAATGTCTGGCATCCCATATCCCCAATTATTTGGTTGAAATATTCTAATCTGGTTCTTCCCCTTCCCCTTTTCTTTCCCACCTCCCCCTCCAAGATATCCCTAAGCAGTCCCCCATGTCTCAGTGTGTGCCCCATCATCTGACCTCTTCTCTTCTTCAGACTCTTCCACAAGGTTCTTCTTTCTCCGATTCTTCAAGAACTTCTTCATTGTAATTTTATCCATCCATTTGATATTCATCATTCTTCTGTAGCACCACATTTCGAAAGCCTCCAATCTCTTTCTCTCCGCTTTTCCAATTGTCCAGGTTTCACACCCGTACATGGCTATGCTCCATACATATGTCTTCAATAGCAACTTCCTGTTTGCTAAGCTGATTGAGGAGGAGCATAGTAGTTTTTGTTTTGAATTAAACCCCATTTTTGCTTGGGCAATTCTTGATTTAATTTCGTTTTTGCTCCTCCCATCCCATGTTATTTTACTTCCTAGGTAGCGGAATTCCTTAACTCTTTCTAGGTTTTCTTGGTTAATTTTGATGCATTCCTGTCTCGTTTGTTCTTTTTTTGTACATACTAGGACCTTGGTTTTATTCTTGTTTATTTTCATTTTGATTTCTTCTATTAGGATTTGGTTAATTCCATTCAAGGCATCCTCTAATTTTGAAAAAGAGAGATTTATTTATTTTTATCATTTTTTTAATTTTAAAGATTTACTAATCTCGTTAAGTTTTATTTTTAATTTTTAATCTCTTAAGTAAAATAATATTTTTGCTATTTTGTAGCTATGTTCATAGCGTATATTTAACAAAGGTAGGCCATACAGTACGTTCCAGTGACTCTACAGAGAAGCACCAAACGACAAAGTTTTCTACATAGGCCTGATTTTGAGTCAGTTTTCGCGTTCGAATGCTAACAAAGCTCCTAAATAAATGCCAGTATTTTGAAACAATTTCTTCTCAACGATTTACCTAAGTAAGTAACATATTTTCTAATTATTTATACAAACGTAAACATAAATGCGCCATTCCACGCTAAATGGGACGGTTTGCGAAATTTTAATTTTTGATTTCCCTCATTTTTTGACATTTTTCAGTACCCATAAAAAATTTTTGATCACAGGTTTAAAAAATAGCGAATTTCGCGAAAAGCTAATAACTTCTTCAAAAATGGTCCAATTCGATTTTTTTCTAAAAAGTATGTAAAAAAAAAATGACACTTTCTGATGTGGCCATCCACTTGACTTTACCATACACTTCTGATTGAGTTTGGTACAAGGGCCTAGATTTTTTGACCCCCCTCCATTTTGGCAGGTTTATTTTTGCATTTTTAGTGTTCTAGGGCCCACTGATTATATATACAAAATTTGCTCAAATGGCCTAGATTTTTATTTTGTGCCTCCACCCCCTTTTGGCTCAGAAAAAATATATTTTCATTATTTTAGGTTCATTTTATAGTATATTTCATTTTCGTTGTTTTTAAGTTGGAAAATATTATATTATAATTTCAATTTTTAACCCCTTCCTCCAACCCACTTAATTTTCGTTCGATATGCACCAAAATCTAAGCTCTTAATCTCAATGCACCGAAACTAAATGTGAAATTTGGTTTTGATATTCACACTAGTTTTTGAGCTAGCTCGTTCGCAAAAATTTAGTAACGCACGGACTAACAGACATTTTGACAAAATAATTATTATCTCAAAAAATATATTTTTTTTCCATGTTCACTTATTAGAGCTTTTTTGTAGACCGAAATGCCATGTTTTTGCCCATTTTTTTTTTATCAAAATAGTTTCAGTCGTTTTTGAGATATTTCCAAAAAATGAATCAAAAAACCACTTTTTTCATGCACGATTACAATACTTGACCATATCCTGTATGGTAAAGTGAAATTTCGAATTTGGACCGTTTTTAAATAAGTTATCAGCGAAAAATCGAAATTCGATATCTTTTAAACCGGTGATCAAAAAATTTCAAAATTTATTAGGAAGAGTTTTTGATGGGTAAGTACTGAAAAATGTCAAAAAATGAAGGAAATCAAAAATTAAAAAATATTCAAACACTCCGATTTGGCGTGGAATGCCCCATATAAGTATATATAATTTATTTGTTTGAACTTCATTATCAGTCTTTTAATTGGAAATATTTTTGTTTTTTCAATGATTTCTCGTGTATTTAATTACCCGATTAAAATGTGTTTTGTTCTCATAGAAAATCACCATTATAACAAAAGATAGCTTTCTATAATAGTCGTCATTTTATAGTTTTTCCGGGAGTTTTGAAAATGGGTAGTTTTATATATTTTTAATGTGCTTTTTCCGAGTTTTAACTTTGCCACCTTGTATGTTTAACGTTCGTGCCGCTATATTGGAAAAATGGCGCCTAAAAGTAGTTTTTTGACAATATCTCCTTTTCGACTCATTTCACAACAAAAATATTTATATACAAAATAAAACTAGAGCAAATTTCCTAGAATATATGTAATGATCATTTTTTTTGTAAAATCAATAGTTTTGGCGTACGAGCGCCGGAAACCATTATAGATCTACGCCAACCCGTGACATTTAATTTTAAGTACCTGGAGGCACCGAGCGATGCTCGGTAACTTCTTCCTTCAGTTAAAACCTTTATTTTAATGTTATTTTTAATTTAAAATTTTGATAAAAAAGTCGATTTTTATTTGAGAGCCGTTTTCAAATTAAAAAAAATACAAATATATATAGTATTCGCCCACTGTACCCCCACCCCGCTTGACCCCACCCCCGAAACCTCGCCCTACCCCCGGATCCCCCACCACTGCACCCAACCTCCTGCACATGTTTTGATTCAACCATATGATTCATTTTTATTCATCAAATTGTTAATAAATAAAACCTATCAAAATGTGTTGTTTTTCAGAAAATTGAGACCTGCTTATGCGAAATATATTTTTAAATAAATTCTTGATTATTTTTTATTCTATTAAATAAATAAAATTCTTTATAAAAACAATTATAAAACGTTTATTAATATTTCTAACGTTTAGGTTGAACAAAATATGTTAAAATCCACAATCACAATACTTCTTCAAGGCCTTTGAGAATAAAGGATTTACCCGACCCATTGTCTGCCTGAGCACAAAAGGAAAAGGGAAACCTTTTTTAAAACCTAAGAATGGGATTTGTCTACCTGAGAATAATTAATTTGATTACGAAAAAACCCATCAAAAACAATTTTGTCGAAGATGAGACCGTGACAGATCGAATCGTCACCCCCAAAACTCCCTAACTCGTGAATTTCATCAAAATCGGTAGAGTCGTTTTCAAAATAGAACCAAGATACAAATATATATATACAAACAAATAAATATATAATATATATATATATATACAAATATAATATATATATATATATATATATATATATACAAATAAATATACAATGTTTGCTCGTTTAATAAGAGTAGATTGATTACATTTGTGAATTATAAAAAATCGCAGTTTTTCCATCATAAAATGAAAACCACTCATCCTAGAAACTTGATTCTTATCATATTATCTAGAACATTTTGTTGACTTGGACCACTTTTTTGTTAAATCTCTTAGATTTATAGATATCCAGCATTTTCCATGACGCTTTTGAGGATTCGGATCATATCTTGTCTTAAAAATGTAGGATATCTATAAATCTAAGAGTTTTACCAAAAAAGTGGTCCAAGTAAACATTCAACTAAATAAAATTTCCTAGAAATCAAGATTCTAAGATGAGTGGTTTTCATTTTATGAAGAAAAAACTGCGATTTTTTGAAACAATGGATCATTTCCTCTCATGGAAAATGCTGGATATCTATAAATTTAATAGTTTTACAAAAAAGTGGTCCTAATAAAGGTTCAAGTCAACAAAATCTCCTAGACAATGTGTTAAGAATCAAGTTTCTAGGATGAGTGATTTTCATTTTATGAAGGAAAAACTGCCATTTTTTATAATTAAAATTAAAATTAAACGGGTTGGTGTAGATCTATAATGGTTTGCGGCGCTCGTACGCAAAAACTTTTAATTTTACAAAAAAAAGCTAATGTCGCGGTCGCAGATTCGCGATATAAACTTTAGATAATTTAAATTCATAATGTTTAGAAATTTCAATATATTCTGTGAATTGGCGAAAGCATTTTTCTTTTATAATAAGTTAATTGTTTAAGGGTCATAGTTTGGTTGGACAGATGGCTGACAAGTCGGGCGGCTCTGAGGCATTTTTTTCTTTATTATAAGAACGTGGTTATTAACAATAGACGAATGCGTAGTGGAATATTTTGGGTAAAAAACAATTATACAACAATAAATTTAAATTGACATGATTTCATACTTTAGGCCGGATGGCTTTTAGTTCCAGATGTAAATTGAATTCATGGAAATTTCTCCGAAATTTGCCAAGAGAAATCGTGAGAATATCTCTAGAAGGAATGCGTTTTCAAATATATTACAACGCCCTTCTCATTAGTGTATTAGCCAACAAGAGGTCTTTTGAAAAATTCCCAGAGATGAAGAGAGTAGAAACATGACAGTCAGCCAGTCAGTTAGTTAGTAGGAGTTAGCATGTAGACAGTAAGTGAGTTGAGTGTAAAAATGTACTACTCCACTTACACCAAAATAAAAACAATATAAAATAAAATGTGTTCTATTTCAACCCTTGCCTAGAGTTAGCGAACTTTTTTCCTCTACAAGACACACAACCTCTAGCAACGGCGTGCTAGACAGAAAAACCACGACTTCGAGGCTTCACGTTACCCTTAGTAGGCACTCATAATCATTCGGGACTATGATACGGCCCGCTATAAATAAATAATTAATTTTGTTTGCAGCCAACACCACAGGTCGCGACATAATTTGGTCGCACCGGAGGGATAAACCTCCTTGGCGCAACCCTAATTACATTAATTGCAGGAAATTTTCTCTAGTTTCATTTTGTATATAAATGTTTTTATTGTGAGTTGGAAAGGAGATATTGTCAAAAAACTGCTTTTAGGCGCGTTTTATCCAATATGGCGACGCGAACGGCAATGATATAAAGTGGCAAATCTGAAATTCGAAAAGAGCATAACGAAATCTGTAAAATGGTACAGCGACATTTCAGCCCCCGACTAAATATCCTTCAGACAAAATATCCCCCGACATAATATCTTCTGACAAAATATTCCCCTGTACAAAAGAGATTAAGTGAGAAGCTTACAATCATAGTTTTGAATAATATAAATAGACTTTCATATTTTGGCGGCTAATTAGTCGTTTGAAAGTGCTGCTGTCTGTAGTTAGATTTTCTAGCTAACAATTTATTATTTTTACTATCTATAATATAGTATTTATCATCTATATTTACTTATCTATCGTCTATGTTTACATTACACAATTATTGATTGTTTGTTAAAAGTGTTATTAATCATTATCGTTATTAATTATTATTATAATATTGGGCGAAAATATAGCGCCCCAAACACACTCCGCCCGACGATTGGCTCGTTCGGTTTTCAATGTGTGATTGATTATAAAAAAAATGGGAGCCCGAAACACACCCCGCCCGACGATTAGTTGTTCGGTTTTCAATATGTCTTTGATTACTAAAAAATGGGAGCCTGGTTCGGTTTTCGATGTGTGTTTGATTAGAAAAAAAAATGGGAGTCCGAAACACACCCCGCCCTGACTAAACTTTCTGAGGTTCGGTTAATTTGTCATGAGATATTTTGTCTGAAGAATATTTTGTCGGGGGATGTTTAGTCTGGGGCTGAAATGTCGCGGAATCCTGTAAAATCACCCATTTTCAAAACTCCTGGTAAACTTTCCCTGTAACCTCTTTTTTAGAACCAAATGACTGGACTATAACAGCAAAAATTATTTTTACAACCTTTTATTTTTTAATATCTAATGAGGGTAATTGAACCCATGAGAAATAATAGATAAAATTTATAATGAAAGATGATGAATGTCAAAATTGTATTGTATGTTTTTCTGAAGAGTACGTTTAAAGGTTTTGAGATTATTGTTTTTATAAAAGAGTTTGTATTTATATTTAATATAAAGAACAATCAATAGGTATACTTACTACATTAGTCATACATTTACTTGATTTTTTTGTTTTGTCAAATTCCAGAATGGCTGCCCTACAAAACTTTTGGCCCAATGGTGAAATTACTGCCGACAATCTCATCGCGATGCATGCATATGCGGGCAGGTGCAGACATGATGTGCGCAATTTGCCCATTAATTTACAATACCAACTGATGAATGAGGTCTTGTCCAAAAAGGAACTTGATGAAAATTGCCGATTGGATTTGGCGAAGATTTTACTCAATAACAGAATAAAATGTTTTACTTTTGTTCAACAAATTGAACATCTCGACACAGGATTAAAGATTATGAATGCGATAATGCTCCGAAAATAGAAAACATCGATTTCAGGGCATTTTATATCAAAACTAATGAATACAAAGCGTGTTTCATAAAACTACTCAAAAAATACAAGAATTTGAATACGCTCCAATTAAAAACGGATCTTAGATCCGATTGTGCATTCAGGAATTTCATCTGTAAGAATTTTGACACTCTGAACGATGATGTTAAGCAGGGTTTAGAGAAAATTACAATGCTAGAGATCCATAATTCTGACGTTGAATTGGGAATTATTCCTATATTGTTTCAACGTTTACCGATATTACATAGTTTAGGCATGTATTATAAGTTAAGTGCAAGAATACATGAGTACATTCAAGAAAATCATTTTCATGCTACATGTTTGAGCTTGACTGAGTTTTTTGATTTTAATACAAAACTATCAACGTTAGAGAGGATTGCTAAATTATGTCCTGAAGTGAAACGGATAGTGTTAATCAAGCCTAAAAGAGGGAGTTGTCGCAAATTTAGGCTTATTTCGAATGCTTACACATATAGAATTAGCTATATATTCTAGACCAGAATTGATGGATTATTTGATGATGTATGGACAGGAAATTATATCGTTGAAAACGTTAAATAATGGAATAAGAAGTGCGAACTTGAAGAAGATAAATTACGTGCGATGTTACCAAATTTATACTTTTTAGACCTGAAGAGGGATTTTTCAGATATCATGTATCTTCCATCATTTGAATATTAACGTTCCAAAAAAAAACAATCTGTTTTGTATGTTATATCAATTTATTTTATGTAATAGTATAATTTTTGTTTTAACTTTATATATACCTAATAATGTAAATTCCTTGACGAATTCAAAAAGAAAAAAGAATTAAACGCTAGTTGAATTTTAAATGAACATTGTATTTATTTAATTGAAAAGTTTTTATTTTGCCGAGAATAGCAGAGCTGTTGAATCATATAGAGAAACTCAGAGATTGTCTTCTGCTTGATTCAAATAAACATAGAACACATATCTTATCTACTCTTATTAAACGAGCAAGAATTGTATATTCCAAAATCCACCTTGCCGTGACATAAACACAACATTGCGATTTTTTTCTCTCCAATTTAATTAATTTAAATTATAATATTTCTACCCAATATTAAGTTATTAATAATTAAATTTGTTCAATTGATTCTATCTTCAAGACTACATATATTAAGGATAATTTTTCTGGCCTGTCTGAAAGGATCGCCCTATCTCAGATAAGCTACCATACTTTTCAGTTTGTTTTGTTCTATTTCTTCTTTCTTTATTTCATTTGTTTTATTTTTTCTTTTAGACATATCAAACTTAGTATAATATTATTGTGTTATTGTTTTTTCTTTTATTAGGCTATGGCCCAAGATTCTGGTGGGGTCGGAGGTATAATTTCCTCCATCTCGCCTTTTATGTTAGATGTTTCGAATGAGACCAGCTTTCCGGCATGGTTTTCAAAAAAACCTAAGACTAATAAGCCTAATCTCTCCAAATTCGATCACCAACTTTCAGAAAAACCAGAACCAAAATTTCTATTAATTAGTCATGCTGATAGTAGCCAAAAGCTAAATAAGGTTTCTCCTTTTCTTATCAATAAAGTCATATCCGATCAGGCCACTAGTCAAGTGAAAAATATTAAAAAACTGCTTAATGGAGCAATTTTAGTAGAAACATTTGATAATAAACAAACTAGACTATTACTTAATTTAACTAATATATCAAATGAAATTCCGATAAAGGTAGAACCACATCAGAAACTAAATTCCTGTAAGGGTATTATATATTGCGAAGATCTAGTTGATATTCCTAAGGAAGTGATTATTAGCGAATTAAAAAACCAGAATGTTATTGACATTCATAAAATAAAAAAAGAATTAACAATCAGATTTTGGAAACTCCCTTACCATCATCACTTTTGGAACATCCACACTGCCACTAAAATTAAAGGTTGGTTTTTATAATCTTTCAGTTAGAAGATACATCCCTCCTCCCCTTCGATGTTTCAGATGCCAGAGATTTTCGCACTCGGCCAGATCGTGTAAATCAGAACATGAAATATGCGGTTTCTGTGGAGATATAGATCATAAAATTGGAACAAACAAATGTGATAGGCCTGCAAAATGCCATAATTGTGGGGGATCACACCCTGCGTTTTCGAAAAAATGTCCTCTACTTACAAAGGAAAAGAATATTCTAGAATTGTCATCAAAACAAAATATTTCTTATTTTGCGGCCAAAAGTCAGTATGAAAAAAATGAAAAAATTAAACATACATCGTATTCTGCAGTGACTCAATCTGTACCAAAAAATTGTTCATCTTGCCAGGAACTTAAAATTGAGATTTTTAGCTTAAACAAACAAATTGAACTTATGAAAAACCAGATTGCAAAGCTCATCTCTGATAAAAATCATCTGAATTCATCCGAGAGCACAGAAAGTGAAAATAGTTTAATTTTTTCAAGAAATACACAATCTAGTCAAATTTCTAGTGAAAATATTCCATCAACATCATTTATTCAGCCATCTCCTGAGCTTCCCCATAAAGTACCCAATAAAAATAACTCAAATTTACACAGGGCAGAAACTTTCAATATTGAAGAGATTCAGTCGATATCCGAAAATGGTTCTGAGACAGACATGTGTTGGTCTTATGTACCAAATAAAAAAAATGGTGGCATAAAACAAAAATCACTTAAAGGAAGGAAAAAATTATAGTTTTTTTAATCAATTTTGATAAAATTTATTTTCATATTTTTTATTGGAATTTTTCTCCTTTTTAAATTTATTTGTTGTAATCATTTTTATAAAAGCTGCTTTTTTAACCTTTTCTTTTATGAGTTTAAATTCTAATATTATACAATGGAATTGTAATGGATTCTTTAATCATTTCGAGGAGATTAAATTGTTATTGAAGAGATTTGATCCTGTGTGCATTTGTCTACAAGAAACACATACTATTGGAGAACAACCTGTTACCCTGAAGGGTTATAATATATATAGAAAAGATGAAGAGAGAGGCCTGAGAGCTCATGGAGGAGTTTCTATTTGTATTAGGAATAATATAAAATCTGAGTATGTACCTCTTATTTCTAATTTCCAAGTGATTGCTGTTAAAATATTTATAGGGTTTCCCTTAACTATTTGTAATATTTATCTTCCGCAAAATAATAACGTTTCTTTAGATGAAATCAACAATATTTTAAGCCAAATTAATAATCCTTTTTTATTTCTGGGAGATTTTAATGCTAAAAATCCTATTTTTGGAGGTGATATTTTAGATAGCAGAGGGAGAATGTTAGAAACATTCTTTTTGAACAATAACATTTCTTTTTTAAACGATGGGTCTTCAACTTATTTTAGTTTGGCTCATGGATCCTTTTCGACTATTGATCTTACTTTTGTTTCTCCTTCCATTAAAACTAAATTTAATTGGTATACATTTGACGATCTATGTTCATCTGATCACCTTCCTATAATAATTTCATCTTCCCAAATAAATACTCTTTCTCAAAGATCCCATGCTAAATGGAAACTTAAGCATGCTAACTGGGATTTATTTAATCGACTTTCAGTTTGCGAGCAAAATGTGGAAAGGAATCCGTTGGAAAAAATGAAATATATCACTGATATAATTGTTAAAGCTGCAGAAACATCTATTCCTAAAACTACTACTATTAATAAAAGGCCGGGTGTTCCTTGGTGGAATATCGAGGTTAAGAATGTTATCAATGAAAGGAAAAAGGCCTTTCGCAAATTTAACACTTATCCAAATACTGAAAATCTTATAAATTTTAGAAAAATTAGAGCTAAAGCAAAATTTATCATAAAAAAAAATAAAAGGATAAGTTGGGAAAATTATATTTCTACTATTACGCCCTCTACTTCAAGCAAATTTGTGTGGGAGAAATTAAATAAAATTCAGGGTCGATATACCCAGAATTTAAAATTTTTAAATGTTAATAATAACATTATCTATAATCCATATGAAATTGCAAATATTTTTGCCAATCGATTTTATCAAGCTTCATCGAACCTAAATTATGACAGTGAATTTCTAGCTATTAAAAATTTGAACGAACAGATTCCTATTTCTTTTCATTCGGATAATGATGAACCCTATAATAGTCCGTTTACCTTTAGTGAATTTGAATATGCTTTGAAGAAGTCTAAAAGTAACTCACCTGGTTCCGATGGAATTCATTTAGAGATGATTAAACATTTAAATTTAAATACAAAAACTTTTTTGTTTAATACTTTAAACGAAATTTGGATTAATGATCTCTTTCCTCAATCTTGGAAGAGATCGATACTAGTTCCCATTCCAAAACGTAATAATAACCTAGACAAGGTAGAAAATTTTCGTCCTATTTCTTTAACAAACTGTGTCTATAAAATCTTAGATAGAATGGTTAACAAAAGACTCTCTTGGATCCTTGAGTCAAGAAATTTACTTTCAAATAACCAATGTGGATTTCGGCCTAGAAGATCTTGCCTGGATCATTTAGTTAGGCTTGAAGATTACATACAATCAGCATTTATCAAGAAGGAGCATGTTATTGCTGTCTTTTTTGATATAGAAAAAGCTTATGATAGAACTTGGAGGCATCTGATTTTAAAAAGCTTCAAAAAATGGAGGATAAAGGGTCACTTAGTGCATTTTATAAAAAATATTTTGACTGATCGTACCTTTCAAGTACGAATTCAGAATTCATTGTCGGATGTGAAGACCCAGGAGAATGGATTGATCCAAGGAAGTCCACTTAGCTGTATGTTATTTGCCATAGCTTTTAACGGAGTTGTTTCAGAATTGGGATGTAGAATTAAGTATTCAATCTTCGCTGATGATTTGGCTTTATATTTTAAATCTAAAAATTTATCCATTGTTCAAAATAGATTACAAACTGCAATTAATAAAATAGTTAAATGGACAAAGGAGAACGGCTTCAAGATTTCTCTTGAGAAAAGTGCTGCTATACATTTTTGTAAATTAAGGAATTGTAATGTAGACCCAGTTCTCTTTTGTGATAGTTCACCACTTGTATACAAAGAGTCTATAAAATTTCTAGGTCTTATTTTTGATAAAAAATTAAAATGGTCAGATCATGTTTCAAATATTAAGCAAAAATGTATTAAATCAATCAATTTATTAAGAATTTTATCCAATCATACTTGGGGAGCTGATTCAACAAGTTTGCTAAGGATTTATAGAGCCCTCATCAGAAGTAAAATCGATTATGGATGTCCAGTATATGCCTCTGCAAGAGATAATATCCTAATAAAATTAAATACATTGCATAACTCATGTATTAGAATTTGCTTAGGTGCTTTTCGTACTAGCCCAATAGTTAGCTTGTTGGCTCTTGCAGGTGAGCCTCCTCTCAGAGTGAGAAGGGACATATTGTCCATTAATTACATATGCAAAATCAAATCAATTCCATCACATCCCACATTTGATTCTGTATTCAAAAATAAATTAACTAATAAATTCCTTGCCAAGCCTAGAAGCTCAAGACCACTTTCACTCAGAATGAAAACGTATTTCGACTTATATCAAAATTACTTCGAGAATCTGATCACTTTAATTCCATGCCCCGAGCCACCTTGGAGTCTTCCGAAACCATTTATCATTTGGGATATGTTAACATTTAAAAAGTGTGATACAAATCCAATTGTTTACCAACATCTTTTTTTAGATATTGTATCTAAATATTCTAACTTTCAAATTTCCTTTACTGACGGTTCTAAATCTGATTCCGGAGTTGGATGTGCATTCAAGATTGGACTTCTTGAAAGATATTTCAAATTATCATTTGCAAGCAGCATTTTTACAGCAGAGCTAATGGCACTCATACAAATTTTGACAAAAATTAAATCTTTAAATGGCAGTAAATTTTTAATTTGTTCTGATTCCATGTGTGTACTTAAATCTTTGGAAAATATTTTTACCCAACATCCACTTGTTCAAAAAATTTTAATTCTAGTAAAGAAATTACAAGATTTAAATATGGAGATCATTTTCTTCTGGATTCCATCTCATAAAAATATTTTGGGGAACGAAATAGTAGATAGCCTTGCAAAAATGGGTGCTTTAAAACGAAATTTAGACTTCATAGTTATGAATTATTTCGACCTAAAAAATTATATAAACGGATGTATTTTTAATAAGTGGAAAGAGGACTGGCTCAAAATTGAAAATAATCATCTAAAGAAAACGTTACCTACAATAACTAAATATAATCTGATGGCTTTACCAAGAAAACAACAAATTATATTAAATAGACTAAAGATAGGTCATTGTATCTTCTCTCATCAATATCTTTTCAACAAACAATCCCCGCCTCACTGCGTTTCTTGTAATAAGAGAATGAATGTACACCATCTTTTGATAGAGTGTCCTTTATACAATACCCTGAGAGATAGATTTAAAATTCAAGGAAATTTAAAGAATATTTTGGTAGATCCGAAAGAATTTAATAATTTATTTCTATTTTTAAAAGAAACAGGGTTTTTCTCACAAATTTAATATTTTATAGTTTTCGATTTATTTTTATTATTATTCTATTTTGGTTGATTTTCTTATTACCTATATGTATTTTTTGTAGATATTTCTTGTGTGTTTTGAATATGGTATATGATTTGTCGGAGGTTTTGTTTTTTCTGTTGTTCTCTGTTTGCTATATTGTTGATTTTGATTTTTTGTTGTTGTTTTCTTTGACTTTGGTTTTTGTTTTGCTCCTCTGTTTTTTCTTCATTTCTTAATGCATAGAAGAGTGAAGATGGAATTGAAGAAAGAAAAAGAAGTCAGGAACTCGGTGGCACTAATGACCTTAGTAGTTGATATGCCATGTATTTTGTAAAATAAATAAATAAATAAATAAATTGTATATTTATTTATATACATATTTATTTATATATATGTTTATTTATTTATATATTTGTATCTTGGTTCTATTTTGAAAACGGCCCTACCGATTTTGATGAAACAAAATCTATTAACAAGTTTTGAGGATGAAAAAACGATCTGGCTAGGTCTGGACCTCATCAAAATTCATCTTAATTGATTTTTTCTTAATTAAAGTAATTATTGATAGATGAAAATCTCAATAAAAAAAAATTGATTCGGCGGAAGTCGTATTAGAACCTGGGACCTCTTGCATATGAGCCCGACACTCTAGCATTGGACCACAGAACTATTTTAAAAATCCTTGCTTTTTACTTTTACTAAAATGAATATTTTTGAATTAGACTTTATTATAAGTGTGGAAATAATTGAATATATTATATATAGCTATGTATTTAATAAATAATTTTATGTTTTTATTTCAGATCCTATACGATTATTTTTTTTATTATTATTTTCTTATGTATTTTTTATAATGTTTATCAATATGAACGATTGTGGACAAATTGGTGTACGAGTAAACAAATGTACATATAATATGTGGACAATTAGAAAGATAGAAATGCAATAACTGGGTCGGGGGTGGGGATGGATGTGGGGGGTTCAAGAGGTGGGGTGCAGTTGTGGGGGGTCCGGGGGTGGGAGGGGCGGTTGGGGTGGAGTGGGGGTGCAGTGTTGGGGACGAGGTGTATGGTTTCGAGAGGGGGGTGAGGGCCAGGGGCTACCGAGCATCGCTCGGTGCCTCCAGGTACTTGTATTAAAGGAGCAAAGTTTGTATATATATCCGATCAGGTTCTCGAAAACGGCTCTAACGATTTGGATGAAATTCACTGGTTATGAGGGTTTTGTGTTGGACATTCGATCTGTCACGGTCTCATCTTCGGCAAAATTGTTTTTGATGGGTTTTTTGTTAATTGAAATAATTATTCACAGGTGGTTGTCTGGATAAAAATGTTTATTTACATTTTTATTAAATTTCCTTTTAATAAATAATTGGTTTTTTTAATTTTATATCCCACATAAGATTATTATAATTATTATTATATATTAAAAATTGGGCAATTTAATTTATTAAAAATCGAGTTTTAAATCACACAAATATTAATTTGACAATTTAATTGATGAGCTCAAAAATTGTTATTTAATTCTGTAGTAATTTGGGGTCGCAATGAAGCCAGTATGATAGCGAGCCAATTCCACCATTGAATACAATCGTTAACTATGATTTTCTTAAAATTTTTAAAATTTGTATCCGGATACCAGAAGCGATCAGGATTGTTCTTTCCTTGCCTCCAATTTAATTTTAATGCACTTTTTTTAAACAAAAATTTTGTCGATCTCAAAAGTATGTGAAATGAAAAATATCAACAAGGAGCAGTAGCTTTGAGTTTCATTTCACGTATCATCGTTTCTTTTCATATGGTTTTTTGAAAAAATTTTTTTACTCGAGTTTTCAATTAGATCATTGAATATATTTTTTTAATCTGTATAATTTTTGGTCGCAATGAAGCCAGTATTATAGCGAGGCAATTCCACGATTGAATACAAGCGTTAATTATGATTTTTCTTAAAATTTTTAAAATTTGTTTCCGTATACAGAAGCGAACAGGATTGTTCTTTCCTTGGCTCCAATTTAATTTTAATTCACTTTTTTTAAACAAAAATTTTGTTGATCTCAAAAGTATGTGAAATGAAAAATATCAACAAGCAGCAGTAGCTTTGAGTTTCATTTCTCGAATCATCGTTTCTTTTCACATTGTGTTTTTGAACAATTTTTCTTACTCGAGTTTTCGATTAGATCATTGAATATATTTAAAAAAAAATTATTATACCGTATTTTTATATACCTATATACCTACACATAATCTGTTGACCCCTAGAAATGCAAAAACTGGGTACGTGGGCCGGGGTGGGGTGCAGTGGTGTAGGAAGGTACGGGGGTTTCGGTGCGGAGTGGGGGTGTAGGTGTGGGGTGGAGTAGGAGGGTGCAGGGCGGTGAAGTGGTGGTGGTCCGGGAGCGAGGGTGGTTTCGGGGATTAATATATATAGCTCTTAACTGAAGCAAAAAGTTACCGAGCATCTCTCGATGGCCAGGTACTATATATATTAAAATAGTTGGAAAGCCCTCCTTCGGCGACCCTCTCGCTAGCCCGGAGGCTACGCCCCCTGGACCCCACCGCCGAAATTCTGCGCCTCGCCCCATCTCCTGGACCCCCACATCGACAGAGACTCGCAGATTATGTATACAAAATTTGATTGAGTTTGCTCCAAGGGCAAGAACTTAAATTTTTCACCTCTCCCCTTTTTGGGTTGTTTTTTGGGGGATTTTTTTTTTAAATAAAAGTTGTCAGAAACCGCATCACCTATAATTATGTAACAAAATTTGGCTTAAGTTAATAGTTTAGGAGTTATTTGATAATTTCCATTAGTGCGCTCCCCCAAACCGCCTTTTGGGGTCAAATATCAAAACGTTATATAGCAATAAATTTAAGTTAGAAGATATCCAATAAGAAATTTCTTAATAATCTCTTCAGCCGTTTTTATGTGAATTGTGATCAGAATTTACGCGGAAACCACGTAAACATCCATATATACAGACAGACATGAATTTTGTTCATAACTTTACTTGAAACGTGAGCAACCAAAATTTGGCGTGATTTGGACCAATGCACAGACAAAATCTTAATTTTATATATATAAAGATATTTAATAAAATCATTTACCGTATAATCATTTACCGTATAATCATTTAGTGGGAGGGTTAAAAAATGGAAATCTAGCCCCTTGGACCAAACTCAACCAAATGTTGTATACATAATAAGTGGCCCCCCAGAAGTCTCATCATCATCATCATTGAGTATACAGTCCTAAGACTGGTTTGATGGAACAATCCGTCTCCACTCGACTCTGTCCCCCGCCAGCTGTTTGACCTCTCTAAATGTCTGGCATCCCATATCCCCAATTATTTGGTTGAAATATTCTAATCTGGGTCTTCCCTTCCCTTTTCTTTGCCACCTCCCCTCCAAGATATCCCTAAGCAGTCCCCCATGTCTCAGTGTGTGCCCCATCATCTGACCCTCTTCTCTTCTTCAGACTCTTCCACAAGGTTCTTCTTTCTCCGATTCTTCCAAGAACTTCTTCATTTGTAATTTTATCCATCCATTTGATATTCATCATTCTTCTGTAGCACCACATTTCGAAAGCCTCCAATCTCTTTCTCTCCGCTTTTCCAATTGTCCAGGTTTCACACCCGTACATGGCTATGCTCCATACATATGTCTTCAATAGCAACTTCCTGTTTTCTAAGCTGATTGAGGAGTAGTTTTTGTTTTGAATTAAACCCCAATTCTTGATTTAATTTCGTTTTCGCTCCTCACATCCCATGTTATTTTACTTCCTAGGTAGCGGAATTCCTTAACTCCTTCTAGGTTTTCTTGGTTAATTTTGATGGATTCCTCTCTCGTTTGTTCTTTTTTTGTACTATACTAGGACCTTGGTTTTATTCTTGTTTATTTTCATTTTGATTGATGTCTAAAAATGAAGTGATGAAGTCTAAAAATGCAAAAGACAACCGCATTAAATTGGGGGGAGGGTCAAAATGAATTGGATAAAGATAAAAAAAAATTACCGATATAAAAACAAGCCTAGAACATTTCTTTCTTTAATTGTCAGGAAAGGAACGCTGCTGCATTTACGAATATAAATTTAAAGAAAACAAAACGAATAATATACGATTTTAATTAAATGCAATTAAAAGTATTTTTTTCCTTTTAGAGGATTTTTTTTTTTTTTTTTTTTTTGTCTAATAAATTTCGGACGAAATCATTTAGAGAGAGAGCAAACGAGAGAATTCCGATTCCTGATTAAAGAAAAGGTTAGGCTCATGTTGCCCATAAAGTTGGCTGCCCGATCGATCTTGATCCAATAAAAAGGTCCTGGAGGAGTGAACCCGGAACCAGGTGGCAACAGCCCGGGGGGGGGGGGGGGGGGCTTGCTATTTACGCCTTTTTTATTTCTATCTATCGTGTTGAGCATAAACAAACTGGGCTTAAATGACATATTTACTTCATTTCCCGGGTGATCGCCTACGTATGGCCCCCGATGTCTGTTGCCCGGTCACATAAAAAAACACCATACTATTATTGTTTGAGATCTTTATTTCAGACACGCCTGTGAACTTTGATATTTCAGTGTAAAAGGCGAAAAATCTGCTAAATGATGTGTCAATCTAGATTAGAAAATGGGCTTATCAAATTTCTGAAAAGGTCAAAAATGAACATGATTTAGTTACGGCCAATTTTCGCCAATTTCATTCAAATTAAAAATACCCATTAATTTGTTCGTTTTAATGTTCAGACTTCATATAGGCTTAAGTATCTTTTACTTTTTATTATTACATTATTTAATAATCTTATATTATTAAATGAGCAATTCTTGTATAGATATCCAATCGGGTTCTCGAAAACAGCTCTAACGATTTGGATCAAATTCACGGGTTAGGAGGGTTTTTTGTTGGACATTCGATCTGTCACAATCTCATCTTCGGCTAAGTTGTTTTTGATGGGTTTTTTGTTTATTGAAATAATTATTCACAGATGGTTCGGATAAAAATGTATATTTACATTTTTATTCAATTTGCTTTTAATTATTAGTACCTGGCTACTGAGCGATGCTCGGTAACTTTTTGCTTTAGTTAAAAGCTATGTATTAATCCAGAACCCCCTCGCCCCCGAACCCCCACCCCTACACCGACCACCGTCACCTCCACCTCCGCCCCCTCACCCAGTTTTTGCATTTCTAGTCTTGTAGTGGCCCACAGACTTTGTCTATATATGTATATATATATATATAAATACCGTATAATAATTTTTTTTAATTAAATAACAATTTTTGAGTTCATCAATTTTTTTTTTTTAGAAATTTTATTAAACCAATTATTTTACATGAATAAATGTATACATTGTATTTTAGCTTCGACTCCGGAGATTACTTCTCCACCATCGAGTGTCCTTGATCATCTTTTTAGTCCTTGTTTTTAATAAGAGGAAAAAACTAATTAAATAAAAAAACCTCTTTTCCGATAATTATTTCAATTCCATTATCGATCCAATCAATTCCTTTATTCGAGTTCATCAATTAAATTGCAAAATTCCAATATAGAAAAAATACTTTTGTGGAAAATAAAAATCGATTTTTAATCAATTAAATTATAATTTTTTTTATAAATTTTATTAAACCAATTATTTTACATTAATTAATGTATACATTGTATTTTTGCTTCGATTCCGGAGATTATTTCTCCACCATCGAGTGTCCTTATTCATCTTTAGTCCTTGTTTTTAATAAGAGGAAAAATCTAATTAGATAAAAAAACCTCTTTTCCGATAATTATTTCAATTCCATTATTCCTCAATCAAGTCGATTGGTTTCAGTAATCCAACCTACCAATCCCAATCAATTAAATTTTTTTTTTTTTTTTTATAAATTTTATTAAACCAATTATTTTACATTAATTAATGTATACATTGTATTTTTGCTTCGATTCCGGAGATTACTTCTCCACCATCGAGTGTCCTTATTCATCTTTAGTCCTTGTTTTTAATAAGAGGAAAAATCTAATTAGATAAAAAAAACCTCTTTTCCGATAATTATTTCAATTCCATTATTCCCCAATCAAGTCGATTGGTTTCAATCCTCCATCCTCTTCATCCAATCAATCAATTAAATTTTTTTTTTTTTTTTTATAAATTTTATTAAACCAATTATTTTACATTAATTAATGTATACCTTGTATTTTAGCTTCGATTCCGGAGATTGCTTCTCCACCATCGAGTGTCCTTATTCATCTTTAGTCCTTGTTTTTAATAAGAGGAAAAATCTAATTAGATAAAAAAAACCTCTTTTCCGATAATTATTTCAATTCCATTATTCCCCAATCAAGTCGATTGGTATCCTCAATCTCTATCCCCCTTTCACATCAATTAAATTGTCTAACTTTTAATATATATAATAATATTTGTAATGATCTATTAGTGGAATTTAAAATTAAAAAACCAATTAAAAATTAAAAGGAAATTGAACAAAAATGTAAATATACATTTTTATTGTGACAACCACCTGTGAATAATTATTTCAATTAACAAAAAACCCATCAAAAACATCTTAGCCGAAGATGAGACCGTGACAGATCGAATCGCCAACACAAAACCCTCCTAACCAGTGAATTTCATCCAAATCGTTAGAGCCGATTTCGAGAAACCGATTGTTTATATATATACAAGATTTGCTCATTTATAATATAATAAGATTAGTTTTTATAATTTTAAATTCCACTAATAGATCGTTACAAATATTATTATATATGTTAAATGAATTTAATTTAAAGGACATCATAGATATTAGTTGAAATATTTTACATTGCATATCGAGAGGCTTCGTATCGGGTCGCAATAACCCTTGGGACCATTGTCTTAAGGGTTTGGCTACTGGCCCGACAAGCTTAGTTAGCGCTTGAGTTCATTCAAAGAGGAATCTCTTGATATCTAATGTAGATTATTTCAACTACTATATTAAAAACTAAGTTGACTTAATAGATGAATATAGGGGACTCGATGGTCGGAGAAGTGATCTCCGGGATCGAAGCAAAAACAATGTACACATTAATTAGATGCTTAAATCTTTGGTTTCATTATTATATATGCTAAAATTTAGAGATATTTAATTGATTAAAAATCGAGTCACTGAAACGTATTTTAGGTATTTGGGTATTTTGAGGTGACGGTGGGAGAGATGTGGGGGTGCAGTGGTGGAGGGGTATAGGGCGGGGGCGAGGAAAGTGGTTCCGGGGGTGGGGGCCAAATTGGGGTGAGCTGGAGTGTTGCAGGTGGTGCGAAGTGGTGGAGGTCCGGGGGCGAGGGGGGGTTCATATATAGCTTTTAACCGAAGCAAAAACTTACTGAGCATCGCTCGGTGGTACTAATTATTAAACAGGAAGTATATTGAATATATTTTTTGCAATTTCAAACAATCTGTTATATATTTTCTAGGTTAAAAACATTTTCCCGCAGGGGAAAAATAAATGGAAGTAAAACAATCTTTAAAGTCTAAATGGAGAGATTAAATTGTGTCAAGACAGTGGAAAACTTGAACAATCTATTTAGATTCTTTAATTCTTTTCGTAACTCTTGCGACATTTTGAGAATTGGTTGTGGGCTGTTTTTTGCCTCAAACGAATTCCATCCCCGGGGATATTTTAATTCTGTTTGTTTGTCTTGAGTTGTCAAGAGTGTGTGTGGTTTCCCCGCCCTCTAGGGTCATCATCATGGAAATTTCTTTAAGACACTTTGTCCTCATTGAATTTATTCTAACAAATAATGACTCTAGTCGAATCCAAACACTCGATTCAGATTTTCCGACCAATGAATGCTTTTTAATATTATTTTATGACGCAAGCTCTCTATGTTGAAGCCAAGTTTGAAAACAAACGCACTTTAATTTTTTTAAAAGAGGAGAAGAAAAGAGTTTACAAAGAAAATACATTATGGGTTTTGAGAATTGTTGAGCGAACAATAATAACAATATAGGACAAAGAATTGGTTAATGTTCGCTTCTATTTCTATTATTATTTGTAAGATTTATTTTATTAATTCCATTGCGCAGACTTAATGGAATTTTTTCTTTTTCAAGATATATGTAGATCAAAAGTCAGCAATTCAGAAAAAAAAAAAATATATTAAAATAAAATAAAGGCAATATAATATATGAGTGTGTGTGCTGTAATAGCATATTTGCTGCCAACGAAATGGCAAGCAATAATTTTTGAATTACAGAAAGAAAGATAAATTTCAACAAAAACACTTGTGTAAAAAAAGGCCAAGTTGGATTAATAAAAACCGTTTGCCAAAAAAGTAGTGAGATCTAATAGTGCTGCCAAGTTCAACATCATCAATTTATTAAATGAGTCGAGAATATATTAGTAACTTCAATTAAAACGCATGTTTTTCATTTCACATGTCCCTCTATATTTTTTATTGATTTCACATTTTTAGTTGAAATTATTTTCCTAAAACTTGGCTTTTACGCATTAAATTATTATTATTATTGTTTGATAGGGCCTCCACCACTCCCCTCTTATTAAGATCCCATGATATGGTAACTAGTAATTCGTGACATACATAATAATGCGTAAAAGCCAAGTTTTATGAAAATAATTTCAACTAAAAATGTGAAATCAATAAAAAATATAGAGGGACATGTGAAATGAAAAACATGCGTTTTAATTGAAGTTACTAATATATTCTCGACTCATTTAATAAATTGATGATGTTGAACTTGGCAGCACATTAGATCTCACTACTTTTTTTGGCAAACGGATTTTATTAATCGAACTTGGCCTTTTTTTACACAAGTGTTTTTGTTGAGATTTCACTTCTTTTTGTAAGTTGGATTTATCCTATAAATTTAACCCCTTCATTTCGGGCCCTGAAGAAGGAAAAGTTTCGATTTTTCAATTTCGTCCTTTATTAATGTGTCAAGCTTTACCAGTATGCCAAATTTCAGCATTCTAGGTTCATTGAATTTTTAGTTTATGTTAATTAAGTCTATAACTTTCACCCCTTCATTTTAGGTCCTGAAGAAGGGAAAGTTTCGATTTTTTGATTTTTCCCATTAATTGTACCCCAAACTCTACCTACCTGCCTGCCAAATTTCAGCATTCTAGGGTTAGCGGAAGTACTCTAGAATTTTGATGAGTGGAGTCAGTCAGTGACGAAAAAGCCTATCTTTGGCTTCTTGTAACTTGAATGGTATAAACAGTAAAAATATGAAATTTTGTACTTTAGTTAAGCTTAAGGGCCAGTATTGTGGAAAGAAATTTCAGCCATGTAGAGATTTCCATTACGAAGTTACAGAGGCGTCAAAATGGCCTGAGTTGTTTCCTGTAAAGGGTAGTCTGGCAGTGCACACACCCCCGCTCGAATCGAACTTGGCTAGGGGACTGCCCTGCCCCCAGATATATTTTGGTAACTTGTATTACTAACCTGCCGCGAAGCCCACCTTCGACGAGCATCTTCCTGCACGGGGAGCTACTCCTTCTGGATTCGGTACCCCTTCCCCACCCCATTCCCGTGTCCCCACTGGTATAATAAAATAATAGTGTTTTTTATTTAATATGTTAATCAATTATGTCGGATCTTAATTGATCTAATCTTTGGCTATTAATGGCATTATTAATAGCTATTATAATATTAATTTCTATAATAGCCATAGATTAGTTCAATAAAGATGCGACATATTTGATTAAGATATTAAATAAAAAACACTATCAAAATCTACTTCTCTTAAACGAGCAAAAATTGTTTATATATATATATATATATATATATATATATTTATTTTGGGAAGTGATGGTAAGGGTCCCCCCTTATCTCTCATTTTCCTATTTTTTTAAGAAAATAAAGTTTTAATTTTCAAGAAATTTTAATATATTCTAATAGTATATCATATACAGAGCTCGGAAGAATCGGAGAAAGAAGAACCTTGTGGAAGAGTCTGAAGAAGAGAAGAGGTCAGATGATGGGGCACACACTGAGACATGGGGGACTGCTTAGGGATATCTTGGAGGGGGAGGTGGGAAAGAAAAGGGGAAGGGGAAGACCCAGATTAGAATATTTCAACCAAATAATGGGGATATGGGATGCCAGACATTTAGAGAGGTCAAACAGCTGGCGGGGGACAGAGTCGAGTGGAGACGGATTGTTGCATCAAACCAGTCTTAGGACTGTATACTCAATGATGATGATACAGAGCTCGAATATAATATTTATTTTTATATATCTTCTAAAAATTAAATTTTTGAACCACCCCAAAAATGATGAAGTTATGCAAGTGTCCCCTTACCTCTCATTTTCCTATTTTTCAAGAAAATAAAGTTTTAATTTTCAAGAAATTTTAATTTTTTCTAACAGTATATTATAGACAGAGCTCGAATATAATATTTATTTTTATATCTTTCGTAAAAATTAAAAAACTCACCCGGTATATATTAAACAAAATTTTTAAAAATATTATCTGCCAGCTGCGACGCCCGGCTTTCGCCCCCTGGACCCCATCCACCTGCCTTTAATCCCCTCAATTCCACAAACCCTATAAATTCCCCTGGACTCTCTCCTCTTCCACACCGACTCTGATCAACCTCCGAACTCTTCCAGCCCGGGATGAGGATTAATTATTTTTCTATTGATATATATATATACATGTTCAGTGTCGGGATAGGTTCTATGTCACAGAGGTTTTGAGAGTTTATTTTTTTACCATTTTCAAGAAAGGCGGCGTTCACGTGATCTTAACCTGTTCGTTCAAGGTTCGCCTAGAAGGTTTTCCGAGGCATTTCTTCAGTCGAGTTGGTAGACCCGATATTTGGGAAGTTTTGGCTGTTTTGTGGTTGAAGGTGTATTACTTACATACAACCACAAAACACCCAAAATTTCCTAAATATCCAAATCTATCTCAACCTTCCGACTGAAGAAATGTCACTCGAAGACACCCTCCCAAACGAACCTTGGACCACAGTTAAGACCGCGTAGACCTCCGACCCCTCTCTTGAAAATGGCTCCAAAAGGAGAGCCGAGACGTCGAGTAAAACTCTCAAACCCACGCGGAGAAACCTGCAAAATCCTCTAAGACATAGAACCTATCCGCGGAAGCCTCACTGAACATATATATATGTACCTACTTTCTATTGATAATGTACACAATGTTAATCCTCTACCCTGGTTCGTGTGGTTCAGAGGGTGGTCAGTGTGCCGGCAAGTACCAATTAATAATAAGTATTAGAAGGAAAAAATACAAAATTATTTTTAACCGATTTCAAAAAAGGAGGAGGTTCTCTTATTCGACTGTTTTTTTTTTGTTTTATTTTTGTATCTATGTTACCTGATATCAATTAATAAAGTAAAGGGTGTGTAGTTTCACAGTGAATGAAATAAAACTCAAAGAGGTTTATACAAACTCAATATATTTCGGATTATTAGTCCATCATCAGGAGTTTACAGCTTAAAACTAATAATAATTGAACGAGCGATCACAATTTTTAACATCTAAATTATAAGTACCAATATAACAAAATATAACATTCAAATCATGCATACCAATATAACACAAGAAAAACATCAATAAATTAAAAAAAAAATTTACAAATATATTTTTCTTTTTTAGTACTCATCATCATTGAGCTATACAGTCCTAATAGACTGGTTTGATGCAACAATCCGTCTCCACTCGACTCTGTCCCCCGCCAGCTGTTTGACCTCTCTAAATGTCTGGCATCCCATATCCCCAATTATTTGGTTGAAATATTCTAATCTGGGTCTTCCCCTTCCCCGTTTCTTTCCCACCTCCCCCTCCAAGATATCCCTAAGCAGTCCCCCATGTCTCAGTGTGTGCCCCATCATCTGACCTCTTCTCTTCTTCAGACTCTTCCACAAGGTTCTTCTTTCTCCGATTCTTCCAAGATCTTCTTCATTTGTAATTTTATCCATTCATTTTATATTCATCATTCTTCTCTCTTGCACCACATTTCGAAAGCCTCTAATCTCTTTCTCTCCTCTTCTCTAATTGTCCAGGTTTTAATATATAATATATAAATATAAATAATCTAGGTAAATATGAATATTAATATAAATAAAAAACCTTTAATTACAAGTATAAATATAAATTTTTTTGGAATTAAATTAGAAAATAAAATTACAAATTTTACGTCATAAACACAAAATTAATTATAAATATCAATGTACAAATTTGTATAAGCCTCTTTGAGTTTTATTTCATTCACTGTGAAACTACACACCCTTTACTCTATTAATTAATATCATGTTTCACCTAAAACCTACACCACTTTCTCTAAGTAAAATTACCTGATATCTTTGCCAATTGGGAACCGATTTTGATCATTTATTTGCATTTGGTTCAGTATAGTTTCCGATTAGTCCCGTATTTTTCTTATTGGTATTGGACCTTTTTTGTTATGTTTGTTCACCCATAACTTCTTTGTTTTTGAACCGATTTTAATGATTCTTTTTGCGTTTGGATCAGTATAGCTCCAAGATAGTCAACATACCTAAGTATGTATTTATTTATTTATTTTATGTATGTTCAGCAAGAACTTTTTTGCTACGTAGACCGATTTCGATGAATCTTTTTTTTATTGGAAAGAAGGTACCTTATGGGTGGTCCCATATTAATTTGGTCAAGTTCTGATAATACGATCAATGGCGAAATAACGTAAATCTCCAATTCTTATCAGCAAATAATCGAAATTATAATAAATAAAATCTTTTATAAAAAATCAATCAGAAAACATTAATTTAAAACCCGCAAACTTTACTAGAGAATTTCTATATTTATGAATTGAATTTTATTATCATTTTCTGATTCATTCGCCTGACGCTTTCTCTTACGAAATGAATGCAAGGTATTATATTAAGTCTCTATTAATAACATCACTGAAAAATAAAAATAATTTTTATAAAAAAATAAAACCGACTTCAAAAAAAATTAAATGCAATAAATAAATAATAAGAACTCAAAAATAAAATAAAATGCACTAAAAGGTATAAAATAATTATCTTATTTAGTTACAACTAAAGGACGAAATATTAACATGAAATTTCTTTGTGAAGTCGGTGCTAAACAAACTATATAAGACAACGTATCCGCCAATCGTACTAAGTAAGATCCGTCGAGTGCGATTCATAAAATGTATATGTTTAGCACCGACTTCAAAAAGTTGGTTTTATTTTTTTTTGAAAAATAATCACAATTGATTTAATTTAAGTTAAGTGATTTTTCTAAAAGATTTATATTTATTACCATTATTGTATTACCTATAGGTATATATATCTTGACTAGATTGAATTTCTAGAAAGAGGATGTTTTAGATTTGGAGTGTTCCAATGTGCGAATAGAGTATATCGAATTCCACTTCATCCGGTTCTAAATGGAAGATGGAAGTGGAGAGACTAATTCATCAAGATAGGAAGGAGGTCCATCAACAAAAAAATTTTAATTGAAAAATCCACTTAAGATTGTGGAAATGGACCAGAGGTACTACTCACTGACTCATTCTGGGCTATTTATTCCGAAAGAGCTGGCTGGCTGGCTGCTCTCTATTTCCCAAATCGTCATTTCAGAAGAATTAGAAAATGCGATTCAATCCAATTATTCAATTATATTTTAATAGAGTTTTTTAGTTTGACTTACGATAAAAAACAATATGAAAATTATTGTTGTTGTTTATTTTTACTTTATGTTCAAGTATTGTAATCGTGCATGAAAAAAGTGGTTTTTTTTGCTTCTTTTTTTCGAAATATCTCAAAAACGGCTGAAACTATTTTAATTAAAAAAATTTGGCGAAACCATGGCATTTTGGTCTACCAAAAATCCCTAATAAGTGAATATTGAAAAAATTATATTTTTCGAGATAATAATTGTTTTGTCAAAATGTCTGTTAGTCTGTCTGTTTGCCAAATTTTTGTGGATGAGCTAGCTCAAAAACTAGTGTAAATATCAAAACCGAATTTCTGCACGTAGTTTTGGTCTATTGAAATTAAGAGCTGATTAGATTTTGGTGCATATCGACCCACAATTAAGGGGGCTGGATGGGGGTTAAAAATTAAAAATCTAGGCCATTTGAGCAAACTCAACCAAAATTTGTAAATATAATCAGTAGGACCCCAGAAGTCTAAAAATTCAAAAAATAACTCCACAAAATGGGAGGAGGGGGGGTTATTTAGGGTCAAAAAATGAAAATCTTGGATTTACCAAACATGAACCAAATTTTGTATACATAATACAGTGGGACCCTAGAAGTCTAAAAATTCAAAAATAACCGCCCAAAATGGGAGAGGGGAGGGATTCAAAAAAATGAATATCTTTCGCCATTTACCAAACTCAACCAAATTTTGTATATATAATCAGTGGACCCCCAGAAGTATAAAAATTAAAAAAACTAACCGCCCAAAATGGGGGGGGGGGGATTTAGGGTCAAAAAATGAAAATCTTGGCCATTTACCAAACTCAACCAAATTTTGTATACATAATCAGTGGGTCCCCAGAAGTCTAAAAATGCAAAAACTAACCGCCCAAAAATGGGAGGAGGGGGGTCTAGGTTCAAAAATGAAAATCTTCGCCATTTACCAAACTCAACCAAATTTTGTATGCATAATCAGTGAGACCCCAGAAGTCTAAAATTTCCAAAATAACCGCCTAAAATTGCCGTGGGGGTGGGGGGTGGGGGGGGGGGTGGGAGGACACCTCCCCTATATGAATTTAAATAATTTTATTAAATATTAAATATAAATGAGGGGCCAGGTTGTATGGTAAAGTCAAGTGGATGGCCACATCAGAACACGTCAACTTATTTTAATTTCAAATATAGCTTTCTATTCAGGTCCAAACACTATTTCACGCATATATTTGTACAAGACCTAAATAAACCGTCGCTGTCTCTCAAATAATAGTGATGTTCGTAAACATAATGGTGACGGATTACATGGACTGAAGTTGTTTACAAGTAACCATGCCGCTGCCAATGTATAAATAAATAATTAACGTACGGGAAAGTAGATGAGATTGTAAAAAGAAGAACTTTATGCACATCTTGGGAGAAAATAGTACGTACTATTGGTAACTGGAAATCGCAGATACGTCAACTGGTGGGGGAAGCTTGTACTCTTTTAATTGGGTCTTCTGACAGCTGATTGATCAGTGTTTAAATGATATATACCGGGTGAGTTTTATATCTTGAGACAGTCTTATAATTCAAAAGCAGTGCATTATGTGGAAAAAAGTTTCAAATAAAAGTTTATTTATATCAAGGGGGAAACTAAACTATGCTATTGTTTGTTGACCTAGAACAAGCTTTCAAGGGTACTTTAAGGTCAACTTCTGTTTTTTAAATTGAACCCTATATTTTTCGTTGAGTTTAGTTAATCTAGAGGAAAAACTGAACAACTTTCATAAGAACTATCTATATATATAAAATCCTTTGTGTGTATGTACGCGATCGACCCACGCCTAAACCACTGAACGTATCGAAACCATATTCACACCATATATTTGCTTAGTGCTCGCGATGGTTTATCTAAATTTTGAGCCAAATCGGTTTGATTTGATTTTTTATTTTTATATTTAATTGATTGACAGATAAGATCTATAGAAATAGAGCCTCTAAAAGGGCCAAGCAAACAATACATTATCCCTGCCCTGAAAGGTCAGGTCTTAAACAATGAAACCCCTCTTAACAAAAGAAAGGGGTATACAGGTAGTCAGGTCAAAATTTCAGAAACTTTTTTTTTTAAGATAATAAAATCTATTTTGAATACAGACATAATTTGTTAATTTAATTATATATATATATATATATATATATATATATATAATCCTTAGTATGTATGTGCGTGATCGACCCATGCCTAAACCACTGAACGTATCGAAACCATATTCACACCATATGTTTGTTTAGTGCTCCAGATGGTTTATCTAAATTTTGGGCCAAATCGGTTTGATTTGATTTCACACGATTTTACATAATTAAATTAATTATTCTCAGGTAGAATGCCAATTGGGGTTTTAAAAAAGGTTTATCTTTTCTTTTGTACCCAGGCAGACAATGGGTGTGGGTTAATTCATTGTTCTCAAAGGCCTTGAAGAAGTATTATGATTATATTATAGATATATTTTGTTTTCCCTAAACTTTAGAATTAAACTGTTTCACAGAAATACACCATTCTCTCTTAAGTAAAAGAGAAAATTTATATTTTTAAATGTGATTATTTTATTGTTATTAGTTTGCTAACCTGAGCCTGTCGGAAAGAAACATTCCAAATCTTAATCAATGTTTCTTATTATAAATACATTTCCCAGTATCTCAGTGCATTACATACAACGAATCATGGTGCATGCCTAGCATTACGATTGTTAGAAGAAGATTCGCATTGGGATACAACTCTTGCCGATGCTGCTCTCGGTTCATCGCCACATCAAATACGATGTTTGTTTGCCATTTTATTGACAACGTGTTTTCCAACTAACCCGCCTAAATTATGGGGAAAATATAAGGCTTCAATGAGTGAAGATGTATTACATGCTCTACGTAGAATTCGAGGAGATCCAGATATAAAATTCTCGCCAGAAATATATAATGAATCTTTGATTAAGTTGGAAGATTTATGCATGATCATTTCGAATCAACCACTAATTAAATTAGGGATGCCATCAGCTAATCGGTCAGTAAGTGATTTATTTAATCGCGATATGCAACGTGAACAATCGTACAATGTTGATGGTTTAAATGCATATGTTCAAGCAAATGAACCAAAATTGTTACCAGAACAAAAATTACTTTATGATAAAATTATGCATGCAGTCGCTGCTCAAGAAGATGGTTTCTTTTTTTGGATGCACCAGGTGGAACAGGGAAACATTTTTAATTTCGCTCATATTGGCACAAATGACATCATCTGGAATTGCTGCCATTTTATTAGACGGAGGAAAAACAGCACATTCAACACTAAAATTATTATTGAACATTCAAACAAATGAAAATGCTGTATGTAACATTAAAAAGAATTTTTGGAACTGTACATAAATCAAAATTCATTCATGTATAAGAAAATATTAGAAAGAGTAAATCTATGCTTCGTCGTTGAATTATTTAACCTATAATCTTCAAACTAACGTAAGAGAGAAAAAGAGAGAATGAAATGAAAAGAGAGAGAGGAATACTAGAAGTTTCACTTCCGTCGTGCGTAAGCTTGACACACTCAGAATTTTTTATTTTGCTTTCGCAATGAGTTAGATTATTTCTTGAAGCTGATTTTTAATTAATAAAATACGAGTATATTTAATTAAAATACAGTTGAACAAAATTATATTGCAAACAAACTTTTGGCCGTCTCGAGACGCTGCCCGCCAGGGCCACCTGCCCGGAGGGCCAAGGTAGATGGCGTGCCGGAGGCACGCCTGACGCAGCTTGTTTTTTATAAGACATCAAATAAACAAAATATATGAATCAATTAGATCTCAAAAAAATCTTAATAATTATTTTAACAATTATTTAACTTAATTATCAAATAATAATGATTAAATAATTAATTATTAAATCAAAAAGTCACAACAATGAAAATAAGGGTTTATAATGATGTTAAAACTTTATTATACACAGATTTAAGAGATTATTTTCTACTTAAGAGAACTATTACTTAAAATTTTTGAATTTAAAAAAGTTTATTTCTCGTCTCAATCCAGTAGTTATAATGTATTACTGTAATTAAAAATGGAGCATTTTTTGTTGAAGAAAGAATTGAAATGGTCTTAATTTATGGGGAATGTGGAAGAAGTGTTATAGGGGCTGCCATTGAAATGGATGACGAGCGTTTTCCTGATAGCAATACACCTGCACAAGCTTCATTTTATCGTGTTGTAAATCTGTTTAAATAAAAAAACAAACAGGAAATGTAAAGACTACGAAGAAAACTACAACAGGCCAAAATAACGAAATTGGAACTGAATTCATCCAGAAGAGTTGCGGATAACACTCTGGAATGTCTCAGAACATTCTCGAAAATTATTAAATTATTTATTAAATTATTTGATCATTATTATTTGATAATTAAGTCTCTATCACCGTAAATAATGGTCTGAGAGCCTTAAAACAATCGAATTTATAAGTTTTTTTTTTAAATTTCTGAAAATTTTTTGTCTTTAAAATCTTTAAACATCTCTAGTCTGCTAGTCTATACTATATATATAAAATTAAGGTTTTGTCTGTACATTGATCCAAATCACGCCAAATTTTGGTTGCACACGTTTCAAGAAAAGCTATCAACGAAAACACCCTCAACAAAATTCCTGTCTGTCTGTCTGTTTCAGTGGCTTCCGAAAAGTTGCTCATTCACGTAAAAACGGCTGAAGGGATTATTATTAAATTTCATATTTACATCAGATGCCTTCTAACTTACGTTTTTAACAATATAAAGTTTTGATATTTTGGACTCCCAAAAGGAGGTTTGGGGGAGAGCACGAACAAAAATTATCAAACAACTCCTAAACTATTAACTCAATGGCAAATTTTATTATAAGCAAAGTTGTAGAGAGATGTGATTTCTGACAACTTTTGTTTAAAAAAAAATTCCCCTTAAAAACCACCCAAAAAGGGGGAGGGTCAAAATATGAAAATTCTTGCTCTTTGACCAAACTCAACCAAATTTTGTATACATAATCTGTGGGTCACTAGAAGGCTAGAAATTCAAAAACTAACTACCCTAAATGGGGGGGGGGTCAAAAAATGAAAATTCTTACCCTTAGAGCCAACTTAACCAAATTATGTATACATAATCTGTGGGTCACTAGACGGCTAGAAATGCAAAAACTGGGTGCGGGGGTGGAGTGATGGTACGGGTGTGGAGGTGGGTTAGGGTATGGGGTGCGGGGAGTCCGGGGGATGAGGGGGCGGTGTGTGGAATGGGTGATGGACAAAGACGGAGTAGGGTGAAGGGGGTCGTGCGGGGTGGAATCCGGGTGTCGTAGGGGGTTGGGGTCCAGGGGCGTGCTCCTGGCTGCAGACAAGAAGGTTCCTCGAAGCGCGGGCCTTGCAGCTAGCAACTATCAATATACGGGGTAGATCCCAATTTTCTGTCTTTTAACATCTGCACGGATCATCAATCAATTACCCTTTACTTCACAGAGAACCCTAAAATATTGAATACACTCAAATTATAATTGAAAAAATATGAAATATCCAAAAAGATATTGTCCGGGCAAAATCATTAAAAATAAAACATAAAAAAAAAACAGAAAAACCCTCCTCGTGAGATGATTGGTCATTTTATTTATAAACTAGTGAATGAGTTAGTGGGAAACAATTATTCAGCGAGGTGATTTATAAAGTTGAATAAAAAAATAAATACAAGCATTTCAGAAAAATAAAAAAAAGTGAAATGATAAAAAAAAATCCCATAAGATATGTTGAATAATGTTTCCTCTCAATATTTCACATCGCCACATAGAAATAAATCGATTTAATGATATTCGATTACTTTATATTTTTTATCTCCGACACATTCTCAAAATGAATGTCTATTTGTCTGCCATAAATAAAGACAAATGTATGGAATAGTGAACAAAAAAAGAAAAAGAAAAAGAGGGGCCAGATAAAACAAGAAAAGATGAATGATTCGAAACCAGAAGAGATAAAATGGGTAAAAAACTTGCAAAAACAGTGTCAGTGAAGGAAAAGAAGAAGAATAAGCGAGATGACATGGAACGAGAAGGGGGGGGCAAAACGTAAAGCCTCGAAAAGCAAATCGTAAACAGAGGAGTTATTCCCTTTTGCGTAGGTGATGACACAAAAAACTAAAAATAAATAAATAAATATAAAATACATGCTCCGGGAATAATAAATAATAGGGAAAGTGGGGGAATATCGACCGTCGGGCAAAATCAACCAGTTTCAAATCTCATAAGTTTGGCGCCATACGAGCGAAATTTAGCGACCATTCTAAGGATGGCTTCGTATATGCCTAATTTATATGGTTAGTATTGTGCCATTACTCGTCTTCTCTAGACGCTCTCAGTTTTAAACCGACTTCAAAAAAGGAGGATGTTTTCAATTCAACTTAGTTTTTTTTGTCTGTGACTCAGTGTTTCCTGATATCTTCGCCAATTTCCAAACCGATTTTGATGATTTTTTTGCATTGGGTTCAGAATACTTCCGATTCTTTCTGCGTTTGGATCTTGCATAGCTCCAAGATAGTCAATATACCTATTTACTTATTTATTTTATGCATGTTCAGAGAGAACTTTTGTCACGTGGACCGATTTCGATGATTCTTTTTTTATTGGAAAGGGGGTACCTTAGGGGTAGTCCCATATTAATTTGGTCAAGTTCTGATGATATGATCAATGACGAAATAACGTAAATCTCCAATTCTTATGAACAAATAATCGAAATTATAATAAATAAAATCTTTTATAAAAAAAAATCTTAAAACATTCATTTAAAACCCGCAAACGTTTAGAGAGAATTTCATATTTATGAATTGAATTTTATTATCATTTTCTGATTCATTCGGCCCGACGCTTTCTCTTAAGATGATTGCAAGGTATTATATTAAGTCACTATTAATAACATCACTAAAAAGGGAAAGATAAAAATAATTTTTATAAAATCAAATAAAACCGATTTCAAAAAATTAAATGCAACAAATAAACTAATAAAACTCAAAAATAAAATAAAATCCACTAAAAGGTATAAAATATTATTATCTTATTTAGTTACAACTAAACGACAAATATTAACATGAAATTACTTTTTGAAGTCGGTGCTAAACAAACTATACCTATAAAGCGAGCGTACCCGCCAAACGTACTAAGTAAGATCCGTCAAGTGCGATTCATAAAATGTATATGTTTGGCAACTGACTTCAAAAAGTAATTTCATGTTAATATTTTGTCGTTTAGTTGTAACTAAATAAGATAATAATTATTTTATACCTTTACCGTAGTGCATTTTATTTTATTTTTGAGTTCTTATTATTTTATTTGTTGCATTTAAGTTTTTTGAAGTCGGTTTTTTTTTCTAAAAAATTTATTTAATTTAATTTAATTTATTTTTCGTAAATTTTTTTTTAAAGTTAAGTGTATTTGTCCGGGTAAAATCGATCATGCTGGTTGATGTTATCCTCCAGTGATCGATATTATCCACTCTAATATTTATATTTGGTAAGTATGTGGGTAATAACTATTTTAAATCAAATGCATAATAAATATAAACATTACATGACTGAACATTTAATTTCAAATGCCATGAACTTACGTCCGAAAACTGGACGTTCTTCGTTGTGCCGTTCTTGTGCAACTTGGGCCGATGCTGACGACTGTACTAACGCTGAAAAAATTCATCAGTGTATATTTGTACCCTATGCTAATTTTAAATTAATGTTAAAATTTTAAAACTAATGTTGCAATGTTAAAATGAATCTTAAAATGTTAAAATTAAATTTATGTCAAAATATTACTACTTCTTGGTCGATTTTTTCCTTTACCATGATCGATATTACCCCACCGGTCGAAATGTTTTTTTTACTATTTCAAAAAAAATATCTTATAAATAAGCTGAAGTGTTCTGATGTGGCCATCCACTTGACTTTACAACCTGACCCCTAAAATTTTTTATAATCTTGTAGGGGGGTTAGTTTTTGCATTTTTATACTTCTGGAGTCCCATTGATTATGGATACAAAATTTGGTTGAGTTTGCTCAAACGGCCTAGATTTCTAATTCCCGCCCCCCTCCATCCCTTAATTTTGGGTCGATATGCACAAAATCTAATCAGCTCTTAATCTCAATGGACCAAAACTACGTGTGAAATTTGGTTTCGATATTCAAACTAGTTTTTGAGCTAGCTCGTCCACAAAAATTTGGTAACGTACAAACTAACTAACAAACTAATTAACTAAGCCTAACTAAATAAGCTGACGTGTTCTGATGTGGCCATCCATACATCGACGGACAGCCAACCAGACAACCAGACAGACTAATAGATCATTTTGACAAAACAATTATTGATCTCGGAAAATATAATTTTTTTCGATGTTCACTATTAGAGCTTTTTGTACTGCAAAATGCCATGGTTTCGCTCAATTTAATTTTAATCAAAATGGTTTCAGGCTTTTTAAGATATTTCGAAAAAAACAGTTTTTTCATTCACGATTACAATACTTGACCATACCTTGTATGGTAAAGTAATAAATATTTGATTGTTTGGAATACAATAGAAGAAACTCATAATAGATGAAGTACCCAAGCAATTTGACTCGTTTGAGCATCTTATTAGCAAGATTAATACTTGATATAATATTTATAACAGCGCTTAAGTAGTCGATATTCCCCCACTTTCTCCTATGTGGGAAATAAATTGACGACAGGTGCACTGAATTTTGACCTGACAATGGGGGCGTCATTTTGAGGAGAAACGTGATAAGGGTGCCCGCGGGTATCCATCATAACAGAAAGATATCCAGGTGTTTAAACTGAGACTGGTAATATTAAAGATTATATCTCTGCTTAAATTAAATATTTTCATTTATTTGAGACTATAATATCTTTGAGGGCCTTAACTTTATCTCCTTTAGTCATAAAACGGGGAGCCTTTTTCATAGATGCAAGATTATTGCATGGAGAGAAAATAAAATGCAACCCTTGAGATAGAGAGACGGATCCAGAGATAGTCCATACATCTGTGGATGTTTTTCATCTATTGTTTAAGTAGTTTTTTAATTGGTGGTTGATTAATATGTGTCCTTATGTGTATAAATCAGGTTCCAATAAACTTTCAAATCTATGGAAAGCCGAGAAAATCGTTTTCAAGCATGAGTTTTACTTTATCATACAGGGTATGGTCAAGACTTGCATTCGATTGCATTAAAAAAAAAATTATTGTAATAGTGCATGAAAAAAGTGGGTTTTTTTCTTCTTTTTTTTCGAAATATCTCAAAAACGGCTGAAACTATTTTGATTAAAAAAATTGAGCGTCCATTGGTCCATTGAAATTAAGAGCTGATTAAATTTTGGTGCATATCGACGAAATATTAAAGGTTGGAGGGGGGGGGGGGGTTAAAAAATAAAAATTTATTCCGTTTATCAAACTCAACCAAATTTTGTATACATAATCAGTGGGACCCCAGAAGTCTAAAAATGCAAAAACTAACCCCTACATGATTATAAATAATTTTAGGGGCCAGGATGTATGGTAAAGTCAAGTGGATGGCCACCCTCGATTACGCAAAATAGTAAGTCCTGGAGAGTTACTTTTATTATATTATACGTATTAATGTATTGATATACACTCGACGGATCTTACTTTGTACTTTTGGCGAGTACGCTCGCTTATATAGTTTGTTTGGCACCGACTTCAAAAAGTGATTTCATGTTAATATTTCGTCGTTTAGTTGTAACTAAATTAGATAATTATTTTATCCTTTTAATGAATTTTATTTTATTTTTGAGCTCTTATTGTTTTATTTGTTGCATTTAATTTTTTTGAAGTCAGTTTTTTTTACTTTACCATACAGGGTATGGTCAAGTATTGTAATCGTGCATGAAAAAAGTGTTTTTTTTCTTCTTTTTTTCGAAATATCTCAAAAACAACTGAAAATATTTTGATTAAAAAATTGAGCGAAACCCTTGCATTTCGCTCTACAAAAAGCCCTAATAAGGGAACATCAAAAAAATTATATTTTTCGAGATAATAATTGTTTTGTCAAAATATCTGTTAGTCTGTCTGATTGTCTGTTAGTCTGGTTGTTAGTCTGTGCGTTACCAAATTTTTTGTGGACGAGCTAGCTCAAAAACTACCCCTAGTGTGAATATCAAAACCAAATTTCACACGTAATTTTGGTCCATTGAGATTAAGAGTGCTGATTAGATTTTGGTGCATATCGACGTAAAATTATGGCGGGGGGGTAAAAATTAAAATCTACATCATTTGAGCAAACTCAAACAAATTTTATATACATAATCAATGGACCCCCAGAAGTCTAATAATGCAAAAATTAACCCCCTTACCCTACATGATTATAAATAATTTTATTAAATATTAAATATAAGTGAGGGGCCAGGTTTTATGGTAAAGTCAAGTGGATGGCCACATCAGAACACCTCAGCTTATTTTAATAAATTATTTAATTAAGAAATTTTAATTTTAATATACATACCTGCTCAGGCTAAAACTTATTTTTATCTTTCCTGGAAAGTGTTTTTATTTCAATTTAATCTTCGTCATCTTTATTTTTATTTTCATCTTGAATATCGAATACATATCTGTCTGTCTCTCTCTGTCTCATTCGCAGACAGCAGTAGTAGTAGTAGTAGCAGCCATCCATTCATTTGGATCATCTATCTCTTCAGAGCCATTTGCTGTAGTTCGCATTTGACGTGAGCGCGCGGGTGAACATCAACCCAACCAATGACTGAGGAGAGCCATTATCTATTTTCGAGTTGAAATCGGTGTCTGTCCAATGCTTGCTCTCTGTGAATTCCTCGTCCGATAACTCTGTGTGTGTGTGTGTGTGTGTGTGTGTGTATGGGTTCCCCCAAAGTCCCGGACGTCGTCAGCCAGCCAGGGCTGCTCCTGCTTAGTTCCACGCTATTCCTGTTCCCGTCTTCCCGATTTTGTCGTCCCGTCGCCGAATCTAATTGTTTCCGTCTGTATGGGGATGCATGGCCCGAAAAATGCGTCTCCCGACACCCTTTTGTGTCTGTCTGTCTGTCTCTCTGACGATTTAACGAGAGAAAGCACCAAAGAACATTCTACAAGTTCGACAAATTGTTTTTTCTCTAGATCCTAATTTTGATTTATTGTCATTTAAAATAAGACTTTCGTCCAAGTAAAGCAATTGTTATTTCGAACTCGACAAAATTTATATATCTGTATTTATTATTGAACGAGACAACAAAAGAGGGTGTATTTTGCTGGAATTATAAATTTTTTATTTATTTATAACGAGACTATATTTTCGAACTTTGTCTTGTTCATCACTCTATTATTATTATTATTATTATTATTTTTTTTTTTTTTTTTATTTCATTTTCAACGGCTAAAAGCCTCAATTTTCAAAATTATAAAATTATACATTAACAATACTCATTACATACATCAATATATGACATAATTAGTACTTCAGGCCACCGAGCGATGCTCGGGAACTTTTTGCTTCAGTTAATAGCTATTTATTAATCCCCGGACCCCCACCACTTCACCCCACCTCCTGCACTCTCCCACCCTACCTCCCCACATACACCCCCGCCCCCGAAACCCCGTACCTCCCCCGGACCCCCACCCCCAGTTTTTTTAATTTCTAGCCTTTAGTAGTCCACAGATTATGTATATGTCGTGGCCACATCGTAAAATTGACCATTTCATGAAATGCTCGAGAATTTCATGAAATGGTCACATTTCATGAAATGTTTCACTGTCTATTGGCCACATCATGATGTGCCTTGGCCAGATCAATGATAAGAAATCGTTTGTCGATATGGTCAACAAAACGCGCGGCTACTTCATGAAATGGTCAAGATTATTTGATCATATCGTAAAATGGTTACATTAATTACCGGTAGAGGCGCTGGAAGCGTTTTGTTTATGTCTCAACATGGCAGCCGCTGAAAACAATGTTGTTACTCTTAGTGAAAAAGTGAATAATTTATTCGTAAGTTATATCAGAATTGCCAATATCATTGAGAGAAGCTGTAAATTTCCAATCTTTATTTGGAGGTCAAGGCTTTCAAAAATGCTTATGCAAGCCAGCAAAAAATCAATGCCGTACAAACAGATGCGCATGTTTAAAAAACAAAACACTTTGTACTTCGAAGTGCCACAAAAGTTTGTCGTGCGCCAACAAATGACTGAAATATTGTAAGAATGTCTTCTTTTATTTTCAATTGATATAAATTGTTTGTGCATTCCACGTGAATTTTCGTTTGCTTTTTGTACCAAAGTACCTACTTATATCTAAATATTTGTTTGTTTTCTAAAAATAATTATGTAAGTTGACGTGTTTGATGTTTAATTTTGTAAGGATAATATTAGGAACCTATATAAATGAATAGGTAACTTAAATTAAAATAATATTTTTTCTACATTGTGCCATTTTAGATTTGGTATGTTGCATTTTAAGATTCTTTTAATATTTCCTAAAGTTCCTAGTTATAAATGTTTGTCTTACTTAAAGAACAATAAACAAGTTTGTAACATATTCTGGATTTTTATTAAATATTTTATGGACACCCTATTTTACGATACGGCCAATCGTGGATGACAAAATCAAGAAATGTTCACGATTTAATGATCTGGTCAAATTAAGTTGGCCACATCATGAAATGTGACTATTTCATGAAATTCTCGAGCATTTCATGAAATGGTCAATTCTACGATGTGGCCACGACATATATATAGGTATATAAATAAATAGGCTATAATTATTTTTTTTAATTAATTAACAATTTTTTGAGTTCATCAATTAAATTGTCAAATTAATATTTGTAGGATTTAAAATCGATTTTTAATCAATTAAATTTCCCAACATTATATAAATATACAAACAAATTTTTGTTCGTTTAATAAGAGTAGATTTTAATCATTCTTTGATTAGAGTGACTCAATTTTCTACAGGAAGATAAAGAAGACGTACAAATGTTGTTTTTTTCTTTAAACAAGACAAAGAAAAAAATTACTTATAAACCAAATATCCATGTCCAGTAGATAGATTTCTAGAGCTTTGAAAAAAAATCCATTTTCTTTTTTGGATGGGCGAGTGTGAATGAAGCTGGTTATAAAAAAACAGGCTAAGAGCACTTAGGAAGAGTTTATCGGGACACCATTAAGGGCGGTAGATTAAACCAGAAGGAAAAGGCATCTTTGTTTTAAAATTATCCTCTATGGGTCTGAAATAGTTGGCGATCAAGTCAAGACAACAATAAATGATAGAGAGGAAGGATTCCTCCACAAAGTTCTTCTCTGGAGAAAGTAAAAGGAAAGGGCGTGAGAGGGCTAATTGTCCGGGACGGGCGACGCTGATAAATCTTCATTCTCAAGTTGAGGGTTTTTCGTTTTTTTTTCCTCTTAAATATTTAGAAGTTCGGAAAAAACGCATTAATCTGTTTTTAAAGAGTCAGAGAAGTATTTCTGGTACAAACAATTCTTGATTAATTACCAAATTCTCCATCCCAATGGATTATTTATTTTATTTTAAGAACTAAATGGGAAGAAGAGGTTGAAATCAGCGGCAAGATTAAATAAACCCTTTGAAATTTATCTGGCCAGCCAGCTTGTTAGAATGTTTTCATTTGTCAGTGTTGTTGTTGTTGTTGTTGTTTCTTTTCTGTATTTGACATCTCGCTAATGGCATTTTTTCACATTTACTATTTTTTGATTCCCATCATTTTAATAACTTTCCGTTTCGTTTCAATTGCTTATTTATAAATAAATATTTTTACTGAAAATATTCTCGAATGCTCAAATTATTAATATAACTTCCCTCTCAATATGGTATCAATAAAAAGAGAAGTAACAATCTTTGAATTTTGAAAAATGTATTATTGTTAATACATTGTCCGCCTCCGTGGTGTAATGGTCAGAGTAACTGATTGGCAACCCGGAGGTCTCGATTCCCGGCTATACCCAGACATTTTTTCTGTAAGTATAGGGTCTGGCAATAAAAATTAAGTGGGAGATAAATTTAACCGAATTTATCGCGCGGAGAATTTACCACTGCTCGAAGCCCCTAAAACCTTAGTAAATTGGATATTGAATTGTATCTAAGTTTCTGAGATTGGCTCGTGATCCCGGCTTCTTTTCCTTCTGCTCTGTTCTTTCACACGATGGAGGGCCCAGCCCATACAGGCCTCTTTTTAGGGGATCCAGCACCTTCTGGTCTCCTTCTCACATCAATATCATTAAAAAAAAAAAACATATTTCGGTCCTAGTCGTACCCATCTTCATTTAACACAAAAGGAATTATGCACTGAGAAAACAATTTCTTTATAGTAAATATATTAATAGTGTTGAGCATTTTTAATGAGCTCTTATTTATTTTAGAGATATTTTATTAATAATCAAGATATATCGAAATCATTCCAAATATGAACAAATTTTTTGTTATTTAATCCAAATATATAATATACTTGAGTGATCTATTTTATTCAATTTGATATCTCTTAATATCTATAATGAATGTCTTGTTTACTTCTAGTTAAATCTCCTTATTATATCTAAACGAATGTCTTGTTATCATAAAACGACTTAGATTTTTTGCAAATAGTGATATCTTAATAATTAAGATATTAAAAAAAATAACAAAACTTTTGTTTACATTATTAATTGTTAACTATAAGATTATAAGAAATGTTAATATATACGAGGCCCGTCCCATCTCAATTGGCCACCAATATTTTTTCTTTTTAAATAAAATTATTCTAATTCACGGTAAATTTAATTTAAATATTTATTTTTATTATCATTTGGAACAACATTTTAAACAATTTAAAACATTTTATTGTAACATTTAAATTAAAATTATTTTTTAATTGTTAAAAATAAGGAAAACATACAAAATCTAAACTTTACCACTGTGTGATGTCACCTTTATTTTTAATTACGGCCGAATTTTTGGGCAACGGTACTTATTAAGTTTTGACACTCATCTTGAGTGAAAGTATCCCAAATATTTTGAAGTTTGTGTTTTAATTCGACTACGTTTCTAACTGGTTTTATTCGTAATAGCTTTTTCATTGTGCCAAAGAGTTTCTATTGGTGACAAGTCGGGACTGTTTGCCACCCACTCCAAAAGTGTGAACATTATGATCAGAAAGTCCATTTTAAAGATTCTCTTGATGTATGGCAGGCCGCCCTGTCTTGTTGGAACACAAAATTATTATTATTCTGCAATGCATCTGCCATTGTTGAAGTAACGATTTTTTTAAAATCTCTAAAAATTTATTTGTGTTTACAATTCCATCAATGAAGTGAAGTTTTCCAAACACCTCTAGCAGACATTGAACCCCATACCCATAACTGAAGCATGAAATTTTACTTTCTTTTTTAAACAATCTGAATTGAAAGCTTCATTTTTCTGACGAATAACTCTGCTTCGATTGTCCCCTACACAAACTTCAAAACGAGAATCATCACTCCAATGGACACCATTCCATTCATGACTCGTCCAATTAATGTGACTTTTAGCCCATTTAAGCCGGGGTTTCTTTTGTTTTAATGGCAAGAGTGGCTTTTCTGTTGCCTAAAAAAATTAGTAAAATTACAAAAAAAATTTTTGGAATAAGTTGCAATAAAATTACCTTGTAAGTTTTAAAACCTAACTTTAAGGCTTCTTTATGGCACTTCGATCTTGAAACACTTTTGCCCCACAGCATCGCTCCAAAAAACAGATAATTCACCATAGTTCAAACGCCTGTTTTTTCTAATAATCTTTTCAATGCCCGTCTATCAGCATTTGATATTTTGGATTTCCGACGCATACCGAGGTTTTTTTAGCTATTGTACCCGTTGTTTTATAAACTCGAACAATATTTCTGACAGTAAACTTTGATAAATTAACTATATCGCCAATTTCCGCGTTTGATTTTCCCTTTTTAAATAAATTGATAATAATTGAGCGAATGTTATCTGATTAGTCATCCCAGTCCCTCCATTTACCATCTACCGTTTGTAAGTGGTAAAAGCATTTACTTTGCGACATACAACCCGCCCTTAGACTCATAAAATGTGGTCCATCTCGACTGGAACAGAAGCTTCGCTTGGTAATTTTTTTGTTTTTAATTATCGTTCATTTAATCGATCACTTGTTTTATTTTGATTCAACCAAACTCTTCATTTTTATTTAAAGCATCTGTTAAAAATTAGTTTATAGTTAAAAAACCTATTAAAATATTCCCCTTCCCCCCCCCCCCAAAAAAAAAAAATGAGACCTGGTTTTAAGTCGATTATTCTATATGTCTTCACCACTGGTTTTCAATAATAATCTAAACGTTAAAATGCAATGCAAAATGGTTATTCCTCAAGTATTAGATGCATTGGCGGCGCCAGGGTTGGGAGAGGTTTGGCGACCCGCCCAACCCTCCGGCCAATCTGCTAAATTGAGCATTTGAACGCTGATAAAATTAAAAAAAGGTAAATCGCTTTAAATAATATTATACATTATACCTAAGCTATTAAAAAATAAACTGTTTTACCCGAAATAATGCACATTTTTGCTACCCACCCTCCAAATTTTTCTACCAGGTGTTGCCAAAAGGGCAACTTAAGATGAAATAAAAAAAAAAATGAGATTTTTAATGAGATATTTTCATCATTTGGTTTCAGATAGAAAAGTTCTCCATCGATGGATCATAATTTATTTGCTTTCATCTTTTCCTTTTTTATCTTCCACAATTATTTATCTATCTATCTCGGTTGTTATATAAAGTTTTATTTTTCCTACTCGGAATCTGACAGACATATCTGACAGTATTCTTTAATAAGATTTTTTAACATTTATTATTATTTTTAATATTTTTTTTTAGATTACAGTATTTTGAAAAACTTCTCAAATTCATTTCAATTTGAAATTGCGAAAGTTTTTAGTTACATTTCGTGTTTTCTGTTTCTTTTATATGATTGAGTTGATATTAAACGATTAATGAATTATCGATTCAGGAAATATTTCAAACCAGCTGCGAAGCCAGGTTTCGGTGGGCATCTTGTTGGCTGGGGCGGGAGGGGGGCGGACTTCACAGAAATACATAAGGTAAAAGCACCAGTAGTTGGCCATGTACGAGTAAGTTGCCCATGTACCAGTAGTTGGCCATTTTGCTTGAAAAGTGTAAAAAATAAGACTCCTAATGCTTATTCAACTTTAAAAAATATCGCTATATATAGCTCATGTTATCTATTATTTAAGTGTAGAAGATCTTGAACCACAATGGATTGTTGGAGCAATAGTGGTCAAATGTTTGCCGTATTCATTATTGACTATTTTCTTAACCATTGTCCTAAGCAGGTTCCTCCATTTTAAGGAAGTTATACACTAAAATAACTAATTTAGGGTAAGTTTTAAATGATATTCATTCTTTTAAAGTGTCTTTTAAGCGATAAATAAAATGACTCCGACAAAATAATCATACTCTAATTTTTTAGCGGGGGTGGCCATCTACTCATTCAATATTATTCATTTAGTCAGTAGCTGGCCATGGCGGCCAGCTACTGGGTCAATCCTTAAGATTTATTTCAGCGTAGAATACTGTAAGAATATTATTCATCAGTTATAAATAGCTCACCACTCTAAATTTGGGTGTACTAGGGTTAATAATTTCAGTAGTTGGCCACGTGCCAAATACTAGTGCATTCACGCCCAATTATTGGCACGCGCATACTTTTTGAATTTTTTTAAATTTCTATGGAGATATTGTTTCTAAATGACCATACATTTCTATTATTTTCTAATCTGAATTTTGTGAATTGAAATAATTAATGAAGACGTGTGCCTCTAAGCAGATCGAGGCAAACAAAGATGATGATTTAATTATTATTTAATGACACCTTCTTTATGGTGTTGTTTTTTTATTACCTTTATTTATTATAAATAAAAAAACTCAAGTTTATATAATTTCTTCTCGTAATTACGTATTATTCCATTTAAATACCCAACTATTAAATTTAACTATTGCACTATTTTACTCAAATCATGTAAGGTGTTGCTATCAATTAATTACTACATTTGATTCACTCGCCTTCAATTCAACCTGCACGCGAATTCAATCTGTATTAGAGAGTAAGTACATTTATCTTATTAACCTCGCCTTCCACACTGGTCCTTCGAGCTGGATTAGTACCGCTACCTACAGAGGTATACTCTCATAAAACTAATTTAGCATTGAGATGTCCAAAAGTGCCATAATGGAAAATTGGAATAGGGATTTTAGAGCTGTAAACCTTGAATTGACACGAATCAAGAACTCCAACATAGGAAAAGACGCCGGACGATTGGAATATTTTATTAAACAACTTGAATTTATAAAAGTAACAACTCATAAATTACTTCAAGATTTAATATCAAATTTAAGCTCCAAAACATTGAATCCAGGTAATTTTTATCAGAAATTAAGTAATAATAATATCTGAATTTATATATTTCTGTGTAAGAAATGATAAATTTTTAAATATTTTTCTTATTAATATATTAAATAATAATTAATATTTCAAAGAGAATTATCTTGATAAAAAGCGTCATGCGGGCTAAGCACTATATGATCCTGGATCACACCTAGATGGATCACATCTTTTTCATTCTCTTGGTCCAGACTTAAGATTCAGCTGACCCCAATAGCCTCAACCAACAGTGATCTAGCGATATATATATATATATCTTGTTTAAAACCGTCGCGGTCATAGATAATCTCTCTCGAGATATATTAATTATTCTTTAATATATTAATTAGAAAAATATTTAAAAATTCATTATTTTCACACAGAAATATATAAATTCAGATATTATTATTACTTAATATCTGAAAAAATTACCTGGATTCGATTCGCGATTGAATCAAATATAGGAAATATAGGATTAATCTTTGGCTTTTCAAAATAGTAAGTTTTTTTAGATTTTCGAATATTTTATAATTCCTGAAGTAATACAAAATAAAACGTTTTAAGATGAAAATGCTGATTAATTCTATTTATAAAATTAGTAGTAAAAATCAAGCAAAGAAGTGAAACAGAATGTCAGAGTGTAAAGAAATTGGGCTTAACATTCTGAAATAAAGTTTTGATCTAAATCTAACCCGATAATAAATTTTTTCTACCCAAATATATAAATATATGATGAGTAGGATTTTTAATCTAATAAGTGGTTGTGTAGAGGAATACTCGCAAAAACAGAAGGCATCGCTTTGTATTAAACGGAAATCTAGGATTAGTTGTCAAGCGAAACAAATTAATTTTGGACTCCGAGTTGAGCTTTTAAAATTTCCCAGATTGCAATTGTGATGAGGGGCGTTATTTTTATCCAGGCTTGTTGGGAGATTATATAAATCGACTTTATGGGTCATCAACTGAAACATGAAAGGAGGCATTTCCTATTCGGGTAAATTGAATATATTAAAAATGGATATTTGATGGGCATTAAATAATAATTTGGATATTTTTATTAACTACCGGGTGAGTTTTTATCTTGAGACAGTCTTAAAACTCAAAAAACAGTGCATTATATGAAAAAAAGTTTCAAATAAAAGTTTATTTATATCAAGGGGGAAAGTAAACTACGCTATTGTTTGTTAACCTAGAACAAGCTTTCAAGGTTATTTCAAGGTCAAGTTCTGTTTTTTAAATAGAAACCTATATTAGAAAATCATAAGTTGGTGTCATCTATTAAATTCGATGTAATGGAATATTTTTAATTATATGTCAGAGGGGTTGTTTTTCAACCCGAGTGCCAGTAACAGCAATCCGGGCCACCTGGCTTGATGTCAACGGGTTCGATTCCCGAGGGGTTGAAAAACAACCCCTCTGACATATATTTAAAAATATTCCATTCCATCGAATTTAATAGATGACACCAACTTATGATTTTCTAGTAAATTTGAATCTATTACCATCGGCAAATTAATATCTTTCTTAAGAAACCTATATGTTTCTGTACATATTTATAATCTACAAAAAAACTAAGCAACTTTCATAAGAACTATTTTTTTTACGATATCAAGTAAACAAAATATTAAATCAATTATTAGATCTAAAAAAATCTTAATAATTATTTTTAACAATTATTCAACTTAATTATCAAATAATAATGATTCAATAATTAATTATCAAATAATAATGATTCAATAATTAATTATTAAAAAAATAATTATTAATTCGAAAAGTAACAACAATAAAAATAAAAGATTTTAAAACCTCATTATACACTGTTTTAAGAGATTATTTTCTTCTTCTTCTCGAGTCCCATACCCGAAACGGGTGTCGGCGCCTCTCCACATATACCTGTGCTGAGTGTGTTTAGTTGTTTTACAAAGATATACGGGACCTACTTTTTAAGGCCGGTTCCGAACGGCTAATTTGGAGAGGTGACTAGGCAATTATACTCTTGGTAGGTTGCCATTACTTTCCCAAGAGGAGGTGACTGAAAATATCCATCTGCCGAGACTCGGTCTCGAACCAGCGATCTTCGAGTCAGCGACCCGACACTCTAACCACTGACCCACAGTCACCTCTTTTATTATTTTCTACTTAATTGAATTACTTAAACATAATTAAGTAATGGAGAGGGATTCAGCCAATGGGTAGCCTCTGCTGAATAAAAACTCCCAATTATAGAAAACGTTTCGGCTTTAATTAAATAATGCCATCATCAGTTCCTAAGAGCTGAAAAAAGCGATAGAGCACACATGTAAAATTACAATAAAAATTTATATAACTTTCTTATTCTAGCCTTTAAGAGCATTCGGATACTATATTAGTCCTATAAACATCAGTTATTGCCACTCGAGAGGAATATAACTACATTAGTAGTTCGATATACCGGGTGAGTTTTTTATCTTAAGACACTCTTATAACTCAAAAACATTCCATTATATTAAAAAAAGTTTATTTATATCAGGGGGCAAACTAAACTACGCTATATTTGTTGACCTAGAACAAGCTTTCATGGGTATTTCAAGGTCAAGTTCTGTTTTTTAAATGGAATCCTATATTTTCTTTTACAGATCTTCAATCTTCAAAAAAAAAAAAAAAACTGAACAACTTTTAATAGAACTATTTTTTTATACGACATCAAATAAAAAAATATTAAATTAATTAGATCTCAAAAAAAATTTATAATAATTATTTTTAACAATTATTATCAAAAAATTTAATAATAATTAATAGAAAAGTTTTTGTTTTTGCCGAGAGTAGCAGAGTTGTTGATTCACAAAGAGAAACAAAGAGATTGTCTTCTGCTTGATGCAAATAAACATATACACATATATATCCGTAGAGGAGAACGGTATGTGTGTAGGGTGTGTTTTAGTACGTAGGCATAGGTTGCGAGTTTATGCAACCTTTGAATCGTGCATGCCAGCGTCGGTGCAACGCGGTATCTTTCGAAGATTTCACATCCTTGCATAAAAACAAAACACATATATCAAGATGATATATGTATATATATATTATTTATTTGTTTGAAACAAATAAATAATATATATATACAGATATATCATCTTGATATATATGTGTATATGTTTATTTGCATCAAGCAGAAGACAACAGTTTTAGCCGTTTTTTAGATATTTTGAAAAAAAGAAGCAAAAAAAAAACACTTTTTTCATGCACGATTACAATACTTGACCATACCCTATATCAGTGATGGCGAACCTTTTGAGTTTGGTGTGTCAAAATTCAGAAAAACTTAACTTGGCTGCTCTGTCACATCGAGAAATATTAATAATTTGGTTATAGTTTCAGCCTTAGTAAAAAAACAAAAATTAAAAAACAAACATATTTTTTATATATTTATTTATTCAAAATCAAAACCTAATTATTCTTTAATTTAGTGAATTAAACGCAACCTCCTTTGAATCTTCTTGAGCAAAGATCGTTCATAAAATGATGTGTGTCACCCAAAATATCTTAACGTGTCACAATTGTCATAGGTCGCCATCACTGCCCTATACGAATAAAGTAAAATAATTAATTTTACAAATGTTCAACATTTTATTTTTATTTGAATTAAAGATAATTTTGGTCACCAAGACAATTTGTACAATTGTCTATATCAAAATATTTAATTTCTTAGGGCTGCTTTCTAAGCATTAGAGAAACCAACCTTTTTTTTCAATTTTTTAAATTGATAAAGGGAGAATTTCTCCCGAAACGTTGGGATAAAAATAAACGATTTCAAGATTGTTTTATAAAAAAATTTGGATTTTTTAATATTTAAAAACAATCAATAATATTTTTTCTTTTATATATGTAGGTATAACTATGTTTATGCAGAGAAAATTCGCACTCTTTGATTTCTCTTTGTAAAAAAGTTTTTTAATTTTAATTTTTTTTTTAATTGCAGAATATTTTTTTTACTAATTTTCAAAATACTCAATTCTCTTTTTAATATTCATATATGAATTATAATTATAAATTTCCCAGCTAATTTTCATCAAAAGTATATTTTTTCTTCTAATTTTATCATAAATTTGAATATTAAATGGAATATGTATACATTATACTCAACAAAGAATCACCGAATAGATTATGAATATGTTGGGAGAGGTTTTCAAAAATAATTTCATGAATCGATATTTGAATTAAAACTTGCTATGAGTTTTCTCATTGATACCTAATTGGAATTTTAATTTTTCTTGACTTGAAATTTAACATTTTTGAAATACCTATAGCAATTTTTTATACTGAAAATTGGTGTTTACACACCCCTCTCCCCAGCTTACTAATTTCTCCCTTAGTGATTAAAAATTTTTGAGTTTTTCGATAAGTTTAAAGGGATTACCTACCCTTAGACTAAGGCCGAATTAATTTTTGTACGATTATTTCAGAATTGAAATAAAATACCCATACTGTAGTATGATCAGCACACACCTTCAAATTGAAATTTTACTTGCCAACTCCAGTCGTTTTTAGGGGTAATCAATCCCTAAAATTGTCAAAAACCTTCAAATAAATATATATATATATATTTGTTGAAGACTATAGTTTCTAAGGTTTGACCTTCATCATCATTCTTTTTGATTATAAATACTATCTCTAGTAGCACAATGTTTCAAACTATATAGTAACTACATAGCGACTATACTATATAAATTCTCGAAATTTATATAGGCACTATTTAGTTACAATATAGTTTGAAACATTGTGCTACTAGGGATATTTTATCTGATATTTCTCATGGATTCAAATAACATTTTGGATGTACAGTAAAATTGCTTTGTTGTAATAGCAAGATGTTCACATAACAAACTAATTTAAACTCATTAGAAATAACAGATAAAATATTTCTAATTAAAAAGACTGATGATCAAATTCAAATCCTTGAAACTATAATCTCTAACAAACAAATTATATATATAATATGTTGTGATAAAAACCTGTTTCACTGAATGCCTTTGTGGCAACTAGAATTTATTGATGTTGGTTGAGTTTGGTTCAAAGGTCTAGAATCTTCATTTATGACCTTCGCTTCATTTTGAGTGTTTATTTTCAAAAATTTTTAAACGAAATTGTCAAAAATTTGAAGCAAAGTTGTAGAGGATGTAATTTTTGACATTTTCGTTTAAAATTTTTTGAAAATAAACACCCAAAATAAGGCGGAAGGTCAAAAATGAAGATTCTAGACCTTTGAACCAAACTCAACCAAGATCAGTAAACTCTAGTTGCCACAAAAGTATTCACTGAAACGCGTTTTAACTAGTAAGACCCCGTTCTTACTAAAAACCTGGTTTTTACTTCAACATTGTTGTTATATATGTATATGTTTATTTGCATCAACCTGAAGACAACCTCGTAGTATTAATTTAATTTAATTTTTTTAAAAACGAAAAAATACGGATTCAATATTTTCTTTATTAAACTATTTGTTAATATTAAAATAATATATATAAATTAAAATTTTTACACACTCATCTGATTGTGGATAAACAGATTATGGGATAGAAGGAAGGTTAAGGTAGATCTTAGGAGGGTTGAGACGAGATCAGGAAAGGGTGATTCTAAATTCTAGAAAAAAAAACTAAAAAAAAAAAAAAAAAAAAAAAACTGAAGGCTGATTAAAGTAATGCGGATTTAAATATAACTTTGATAAATGGGATTTCGCATCTTGATAGGGTGATCGTTAGAAGAGAGCGAGAGAAAGACAATCGGGTCTTCTTGTTCCTCGCAGAGATTGGTAATTCCCTCTATTCATCCCATTGGGCGAAACTTTTTCATAACTTTTCAAATTAATTACTAGTGAAAAATAAATAAGTGTATATTTCTTATCTTGTCAAGAGGTTGAGGGGTGTGGGGGGTATGGGGGGGGGGGCGAAACGAAAACTTTCCATTTTCTGACATGAATTGAATATGAAGGGCTAAAATGATGTGGATTTTAAAGTACTTAAAAAGTTATGTATTCATTTATTAGCCGGTAATTAATCACCCTCGTTGCTTGTGGTGTTTCAAGTTATACTATTAAATTAATAAAATCGCATCCCAAAATATTCTTCTTTTATTTTAAGATAATTTTCTTGCAACAGATTTCACAAAAATCTTAGCTTGTGTTTAATCCAAAAATATTTCGTCGGCTTAGAGTGTAAACCTGCAAACTCCATTTTTTTATCATATATGACATATTAATACTGTTCGAAAGAAAAAGAGATACAGCATCGTCCAAGTAAAACTGCTAGTTAAAATTACGATTGTAAGTTGTAAAAAAAAATGTGAAAAATATATTTTTCCATAGTAACAATATTAGATTTTGTTTGTTTTTTTCTCTGTCCTGTAAAATTTCCTTGTTGTGAGTTAGCAGGTTTACTCTCAGAGGCGACGAGTTATCATATTTAATATCGTCGCCTTAGAGAACCTATACGGTAGCGCCTATGGCCGGGATTTGGAGATGTGCGCGGGAGCAAAGTGCTCTTATAATTGGATGCTGCGCCCAGGAGTGATTAAAAAAAACACATTTATAGAGTTTTGAAGGCTTAGATCAGGGTCCCTTCCTTCAGCCGTAAGAACAAGCAGGGGAAGACGGCTGGAGTGGCCACCGAGGTGCCGAGCTGGGTGCAGACGAACTGAGACCACGGCGCACATCATCCAATGTTGTGATAGGACCGCGGATGGGCGAAGAGGCATGACGCTGTGGTACGATGTCTGGCCGATGATCTGATCAAAAAGGGAACTCGTGTCGAGTTGGAGTACTTGTACTCCAGCCCGGCGGGCAATAGAAAGCCAGACATCGTGGCAAAGGATGCGTCGGGGGTGGTGTGGGTTTTGGACGTGCAGATCGTCTCCGCGCTTGCAGGACTGGGTGTTGCCCACCGAAACAAAATAGAAAAATGAGCGATTTGGCGTCGGGGCGGGCTCGTTCAGGGTCGAGGCCATCACACTCTCACGGAATGGAGTGTGGTGGCATAAAGCGGTGGAGTCCTTCATCTCCCTGGGTATATCCCAAAAAACAATAAACAATTTGACATATAGGGCGATGAGGGGACCTCCCCTAATTTTTACACTTTCAGTTGGACAACATTTAGAGCGGGTGGCGTATGATTATTTTATTGTAAATACAAAAAAAAGAAATTTGAAATGTGAGTCAGGATTAATCCTGGCTCTCTCAGCCACCCGTTCTGAATCTGAATTTGTTTGTTCTCGGGCTGTGTGAAATTTGTCATATATCATAAAAAATGGAGTTAGCAGGCTTACACTCTAAGGCGACGATATTAAATATTTAAGATTATGTTGTTGATAATAATTTTTAACCAAATTGATGATAATTTTCCGAATAATATTATCTTTTTTTTTAATATTAAAAAACTAATATCCGTGAGCCTTTGAAATTCTTCTTTAATTACAAACCACTAGTAAATAAAATAATTGAAAGTATGTAATATCAAATTTAATTAATTTGAAGATAAATGGATTTTAATATTTGAAAAAATAAATAATTATAGTACAATACTGAAATTCAATAAAAAAACAAAATATCAATAAAGATAATTTTACATAAATAGCTAATTATTATGAAAAATTAGTGGTTTAAAAAAATTGAAAGTTTTGTGATTCAAAATACACTGTCCCTCAAAAAAAATAATAATAATTAAAATACAATATAAAAAAAAAAAATTAATTGGATGTTTTTCACATCGAATTCTGCGTCTTTTATAGTAGGCCCTTTTTACACCAAAATCTTTTTTTGAAATGTATTAAAGTACAAAATAGACATTAGAAAATCGCAGTGACGACAAAATTCTAACAATACCAATGTTATTTAAAATAAATAGATAAATAAATTTTATTGAGAAAAGAAATAAAAAATCTCTAAAACCATCCTTCTTTTTTAAAATATCGTTATTTCTATGGAAACATTCGATCTAGAAACTTGAAATTTTTCTGTCGTTAGTTCCTAGATGCTTGGTAACAACTAATTTTAGCAGCAGGAGGGTTAGTTCTTAATAAATTTACAAAATTGCAAAGAAAAAATTAAAGCTGTTTATAAAAATTAAGAAAAAAATAAAAGAACCAAAAATAAACTTACGTTTATGAGATTTAAACCAAAACCTTGTAATATCTTCACTCAATAGCAATCTTAAGTTTCACATTTAATTTTTCTAAAATCTCTAATTAACAGAGAGAAAGGAAGACACATCAATCAATGTATTTTTGGATTCTTAGAGACCAAAAAACTTATATTTTTGTTGAGAAGTCAAATAAACTCTAACTATAATAAAAATAGAAGAAATCATAAGTTGGTGTCATCTATTAAATTCGATGGAATGAAATATTTTTAATTATATGTCAGAGGGGTTGTTTTTCACCCCCCCTCCCCTGGAATCGAACCCGAGTGTCAGTAACAGCAATCCGGGCAACCTGGCTCACCTGCAGAATGCGAACCTCTCTGACATATGTACACGCGTAAAATATTTTACTCAAAGATTGTTATCTTAATTTGTAAAATTTCGCGATATAGTGATTCTAAATTTAAACATATAGCCATGCCATATAATTTAAATAAAGGTACTTGAGTGTTTCGAATTTTGAAGAGATTCAAAATTCGAATGGCAATGGAATGACTTTTCCTAATTTATTATGAAAGATATTAATTTTCCGATTGTAATAAATTCAAATTTACAAGAAATAAGTTTGTGTCATCTATTAAATTCGAAGGAATGGAATATTTTTAATTATATGTCAGAGGGGTTGTTTTTCACCCCTATTACCATCGACAAATTAATATCTATCATATTAAATTAGGAAAAGTCATTCCATTGCCATTCGAATTTTGAATCTCTTCAAAATTCGAAACACTCAACGACCTTTATTTAAATTATATAGCAAGGCTATATGTTTAAATTTAGAATCACTATATCGCGAAATTTTACAAATTAAGATAACAATCTTTGAGTAAAATATTTTACGCGTGTACATATGTCAGAAAGGTTCGCATCCTGCAGGTGAGCCAGGTGGCCCGGATTGCTGTTGCCGGCCCTCGGGTTCGATTCCCGAGGGGGTGAAAAACAACCCCTCTGACATATAATTAAAAATATTCCATTCCATCGAATTTAATAGATGACACCAACTTATGATTTCTTGTAAATTTGAATCTATTACCATAGGCAAATTAATATCTTTCATATAATAAAAATTATTGCATACTTCCAAATAGTCTTCATAAATTGAAAGCCACATTATAACATTGAGCTAGAAAGACTCAAAAAGTTTATTTTCAGAGGTTCTTAATAATTTACTTATTTCATAAAAGTAAATTACTTATTAGAAAATATATTTTAAACGGGAGAGATATAAAAGTAATAGAAAAAGTCATTCTGAATTTCCTCCAATTAAGTAATTTCTGTTAATTTTTATTGAAAACCTCGTCTACGTTTCATGTAAGACCTACGGCTAACCGTAGTAGTTTATCCCATGATATGTTCTCGCTAGTAATGTTCTGGAATATTGTTCTCAAGTGACCTCCAGATTTAACATTTACACCGTGTATTAGTATGAAAGAGCGAAATTCTATCTCGAATGTGCTCAGTTAACCAAATATGTGAGACACACTATGGTTAGTCGGTAGAAAATGGAACTGGAATAATATCCAGGTCAAGTCTCAGATGAGCAATTCTTGCTGTTTCGATCTCGAAGGGAGATCCTGCTTATTTCTAATGGAAATATGCTTAATGCTTATACATATAGATGTACTTACTTCTTCAAGATATAAGCCTTAGGATACCTAACAATCCCAAGAGGTACTGAATATTTATAAATTTTTTCTCATTAATAATATATTTACTAGGACTTTAGGCACTCTATCCCTTTGTGGATTTTTCTAGTTTGAAAATTAAACTTCATAAATAATTTAGCGAAAATTAAATAAACTGACACGTTCTGATGTGGCCATCCACTTGACTTTACCATACAACCTGGCCCCTCACTTATATTTAATATTTAATAAAATTATTTATAATCATGTAGGGAGGTTAGTTTTTGCATTTTTTAGACTTCTGGGGGTCCACTGATTATGTATACAAAATTTGGTTGAGTTTGCTCAAATGCCATGGTTTCGCTCAATTTGTTTAATCAAAATAGTTTCAGCCGTTTTTGAGATATTTCGAAAAAAAGAAGCAAAAAAAAACACTTTTTTCATGCACGATTACAATACTTGGCCATACCCTGTATGGTAAAGTAAAAACTTTAATTCATAAATAGTGATTTAGTAATATATTTTTAATGGATCGAAAATAGATTTTTCATACAGGGTATGGTCAAGTATTGTAATCGTGCATGAAAAAAGTGTTTTTTTCCTTCTTTTTTTCGAAATATCTCAAAAACGGCTGTAACTATTTTGATTAGAAAAATTGTGCAAAACCATGGGATTTCGCTCTTCAAAAAAGCTCTTTAAAGTGAACATCAAAAAAATTATATTTTTCGAGATAATAATTGTTTTGTCAAAATGTCTGTTAGTCTGTCCGTCCGTCCGGTTGTCTGGTTGTCCATTAGTCTGTGCGTTATCAAATTTTTGTGGACGAGCTAGCTCAAAAACTAGTGTGAATATCGAAACCAAATTTCACACGTAGTTTTGGTCCATTGATTAGATTTTGGTGCATATCGACCCAAAATTAAGGGGGTGAGAGGGGGGTTAAAAATTGAAAAATATAGGCTCTTGTACCAAATTCAACCAAATTTTGTATACATAATCAGTGGAACCCCAGAAGTCTAAAAATGCAAAAACTAACCCCTCTATCATGAATATAAATAATTTTATTAAATATTAAATATAAGGAGGGGCCAGGTTGTATGGTAAAGTCAAGTGGATGGCCACATCAGAACACGTCAGCTTATTTAATTAATAATCATTTTGAATTAAATGCATCCAAGATTTAATCCCAGTCTGCAGAAGAATTCACCTGACTAGTGGCATTCAGCATGGTTGTCTAAATACAGGCGTTGCCGTATAGTGCTGCCATCTTCTAATTTTTACATAACAATTATATTATAATTGCTATTATTATCATTTGATTTGTCAATATAATTTTTTTGCTTTATAATCTTTAAAAACATGTAATGCTCAATCCGACAGGGGGCGCTGATGCCGTCGGTACAATTGTGTTTTGAGCCCAGATAAACATGAAGTACACGCGATTGGCTCAGTTAACCTATAATCGGAGTTGGTGGTCATACTTGATAACGATCGCAGAATAAGTCGATCGAAACGTTGTATTTATATTGTAATTATTTGTTTCAATAAATAATTAGTACCTGGAGGCACCGAGCGATGCTCGGTAACTTTTTTCTTCAGTTAAAAGCTTTATTTTAATATTATTTTTAATTTAAAATTCTGATAAAAATGTCGATTTTTATTTGAGAACCGTTTTCAAATTAAAAAAAAATACAAATATATATAGTATATTAATTGTTGTCTTTCTTTCAGCTTAATTCAATTATACATATTTCAAATTTATTCAATAAATTCTATTTATAAAATACATAGCTATATATAATATATTCAATTATTTCCACACTTATAATAAAGTCTAATTCAAAAATATTCATTTTAGTAAAAGTAAAAAGCAAAGATTTTTAAAATTGTTCTATGGTCTACTGGTTAAGTCTATGCCTCTGATGCAAGAGGTCTCTGGTTCTAATCTGACATGCGTCAAATCAATTTTTTTTATTGAGATTTTCATCTATCAATAATTACTTTAATTAAGAAAAATCAATTAAGATGAATTTTGATGAGGTCCAGACATAGCCAGATCGTTTTTTCATCCTCAAAACTTGTTAATAGATTTTGTTTCATCAAAATCGGTAGGGCCGTTTTCAAAATAGAACCAAGATACAAATATATATATAAATAAATATACAATTTTTGCACGTTTAATAAGAGTAGATAAATTAATCATGTGTGATTTAAATAAAATTCAAACTTTAATCAAATTAATCACAAAAATAAAAGCTTCAACAGTTTCTTTACTAATAATAATATATATTCTCTATATCCGTGATTTAATGAAAAATTTACAAAACGAATTTATGATTAAATAGAAGGTTGAGCTTAAAATAAGAAAATAATAATTAAAAAAAATACCATTAATGTTCTTTTTAAGTTTCACTTGCGAGTGAAAATTAAAGCAGAATAAAAAAATAAAAGTAAAAAGTAAAGAGGCTGTCGAATAATTAGCTTGTCAAGCGAAAGATTCTCATTTTCACTTTAATTGCTTACTCTCAAAAGGTTTTCTCATCTAGTTTTTTCTTCGTTTTTTTTTCTCTCCTCTGTTTTTAAGATAAATATAAAAAAATATATATTCAAGTGACTGGAAAGTGGAAAGTGATACAGGTAATGAAAAAAAAAGATGAAATATATACGTTCAGAGATATTTAAATAGCTTTGGGGCTGTTATATTGGATTGGAATCTTTTTAAGAAAATTTTTGCACATTATTCTGGTATAATAATTAAATATCAGAGAGACTATTGTAAACGATTAGCCTGAGATACAGAGCGGAGAACAAAGAAAAGGCACATTTGAAAGTGGGAATGCAGCGAGGGTGGATTAAATGAATTATTTCGGATATTTGCGCAATTTTAAACCCTTTGTGTTTTCTGTTTTAGATATTTATAACAAAAGAGAGAGAGAGGAGGGCTATTTGCTTCACCTTAAAGTCACTGTTTCGTTTTAAGAATTACAACACACGTCAAATACCACAGATTACAGTATAGTGCAGGCGCTGGATGGAATTGAGTATGCAAAATGTGAGGTCCGCACTTTATCTACTAATATTAACTGAGAATAGCTCAAATATAAATAATCTGGATGTTGCCGGCCAACTTTTTGGTCCAATTTTTTTCATCGAAGGGGGGCTCTTATCTATAAAGGAAATTGATGGAGTACATGCTATGGAGCCATTTTAAGGGTTATTTTAATTTTTTTTTTTGGCTTTTCGGCCTTTCTAGCCATAAGCCTAATTACGATACTAGTTATATTTTTTTTTTTTTAATTTGTCTCTACCCCGGGGTCAGATTTTAGCTGGATGCCTCGAGTCGGATTCGAACCCGGGTCCCCTGGTTAGCTCGCTGTCATGCTACCGCCTAGCCTATCTGACCCCCCCCCCCCGGGTTATTTTAATTATAATTTTTTAAAAATGATAATAGGTTGTTAAGTAAAATGGAAAACAAACATTTACTGGATCGTCGCTAAGAACACCAACTCTTAGATTTATAGACAGGAAATGATCAATATTTTCAAAAAATCACAGTTTTTCCTTCATAAAATAAAAACCACTCATCCTGGTAACTTGATTTCTATCTCATTATCTAGGAGATTTTGTTGACTTGAACGTTTACTTGGACCACTTTTTTATAAAACTTTTAAATTTATAGATATCCAGCATTTTCCTTGACACTTTTGAGGATTCGGATCATATCCTGTCCGTAAAATGCTGGATATCTATAAATCTAGGAGTTTTATAAAAAAGTGATCCAAGTAAACGTTCAAGTCAATAAAATTTCCTAGAGAATGAGATAGAAATCAAGTTTCTACCTTGATTGGTTTTCATTTTATGAAGGAAAAACTGCGATTTTTTGAAAAAATGGATCATTTCCTGTCATGTCAATTTTTTTTTCAACAATTCTTGTTTAATTTTTATTATTTTTTTTTTATTGAGTAGCTTAAGTATCTTTAATCATAAGAAACAATTGGATATTTTCAATAAAACAACAATTATAATTGTTGTAAAGCATTTGTACAGTCCATTTACTCGATATCCAAGGGGATGGGATATAAAAAAAAATTGGACCTAGAAACCTACTAGCAACATTCAGAATCATTATCTGCAAGCTTTTCTGAGTTCAAAACTATTTATAGAATGCGGTCCTCATATTTTGCACACTCAACTCCATTCAGCTCCCGGTCTAGTAGTAAAGGTGTAGTGAATAGGGATTTTAAATTTGTTTAAATCTTCATTTGTAATATTTCACGGTCTAGTGTTTCTAAATTTAAACACATCCAAGCCATATAGTTTAAAATAAATAAATTGGTTGAGTGTTTAGAATTTTAAATTTCTTTAAAATTCGAAGGGTAATGGAATGATTTTTTCAAATTGAATATAACAGTTCAAGTTGCCAAATAGAAATAGATTTTAAATTTTCTAAAAACATCACAAGAATGTGTCATTTATAAGATCCAGGATGTAATGGATTATTTTTAATTATATGTCAGAAGTTGTTTTTTCAATTCCTGAGGGGGTAAAAACAACCCTTCTGATAAATAATTAAAAATAATTCATTATATCCTAAAGATGACACCTTTTTGGGATTTTCTCAGAAAATTTAAAATCTATTTCTATCGGCAACTTGAATTGTTATAACATGTAATAATAAAAAAATTGTAAAAATTCCGAGGTGGGTTTCACAAAAAAAAATGAAATATTACAAAAATGAGTTTAGAATTTGATATATTTTCGGGTTGTCAGCCCTTCATCAGGAGTCAGAGAAAGCTGAATTCTAAATTAGAATTTTTTACAAATAATAATTTTTTGGAAACCGATATAGTGAGGGAAAGTTAGCATACCATACCCCTTTCCAAAAAAATTATTATTTGTAAAAACTTTTCTAATTTATATTCAGTTTTTTTCTTTGACTCCTGATGATGGGCTGACAACCCGAAATATTCTAAACTCATTTTTGTTCTATTTCATTTTTTTTTCTTGTGAAACCCACCTCGCAATTTTATCCAATTTTTTATTATTATATAAAAATGTGGGAGTCGGGTTGGCCGAGCTGGCTAAGGCTCTGGCCTCGCTTCAGTATCGTTGATGACGATGTTCAAGCGGGTGGCCCGGGTTCGAGCCTGGCCAACATATAAAATTTCGACGGGCTAAAACTTGGCTCCCTCGCTAACCCTACTAATACTTTACTGATGTGCTGTCTAAATGGGCTTTGTTCCCGGTGACAATAAATAAATAATAATAAAAAAATATAAAATTGTTTCACCTAGAACCAACACCTATTTACTTAAAAGTTATGTTATAACATGTTATATATTTATCGGTAATATTCAATTGTATTCTGAGTTAGTTCCAATAAATAAATTACTAAAGATAACATCGGTTAGAATTAGGATTTAACTTTAATTTGTCTAAGGAGAGCCATTTCTGACTTGGTAATTCTCCATTTGCAATTAACATTTGGTGGAGTGTTTAAACGTGCACGTCCCATGGGATTTCCCATGCATATCCAACAATATTACTTGATAAGAAATTTATTTCCAGTGAGAAGCTGTTGGCACGTTCTCTTCGGACATTGTTAGCCGCTTTGTTATCTCGATACAAGGCTTCGGGGCAGACATGACTGGTTTTATTGAATTCTTATGTCGATTAACATTTAAAGCAAGAAAACGATGGAGAAAGTTTTCTCTTCTTGGGACGAAAGCGATAAAATGACAACCGCGAGTATTGCAAAGTGGCCAAATAGAGGCGAAACACAAAAGAAGGACAGGAAACTTTGGCGACTGTTTTGGACGGTTGAACGGAGAGAGAGCAAGCATAACGCAATTCGCAACTTTTCCATCCACACCTACGGACAAAGTTGAAAATGTGTTAAATGGGCATTGATCGAAGTTCATAAGAAAACGTGTCGGCTGGCTAGAGAAAAGAGGAAATGGGCTGGAAGACCTGAACAATTTCTTGGGGGATGAGAAAAACATTTTAAAGTTTATCTATATTATATACATATACCAGTGGAGGGTATTCATTTGAGAATCAATCAGAGGGCGAAATCCTAATCATTTAAAATGAATCCCTTACTGAAAACATCTCCCAAGTTTGGATAGTAACTTGTGGGAAACTTCGGATTATATGTTCTCGACCACAAAATATTTTGCCCGAGTATAAATTAGAGCTCATATAAACATATCAAACCTACCAAGCGAAAATTAATTTATATCTATATGTGAGTATCTTTGAAACTTACTACTTATGTATAGGTACAATGGTATATAGTAGTGTGGTTTTAGGATATATGGGGAATTTCAAATTATGCGAAAATCAACGGGAGAACCCGGAAACTTATTCGTAATAAAAAACTAATAACTGTAAATTTGAGCAATATCGAACATCGCGTAACCGAGCCCTATAGCCCTCTAAAGTTTGAAAAAGTAGGTTTTTTCATTTTCGTTCATCCTAATATAAATTATATATTATATCAGTTGAATAAAAGATTTCACTGTCGATGGTAACAGAATTGTTTTTATTTTAGTTTAAAAATAAAATGAGAGATTTTACATTCTAATCTCCCAAGAGGAAACATGAAGAAAAATACATTATATATTTTTCAAAATTTTCAATGTATAAATCTTAATTTGTAACTAAATACTGAAATATTTGTGATAGACTGTTGATGAAGGCAATGCCTTCGAAACTATAGTCTCTAGAAATAATTAAAAATTATTTTATTTAAAAAACAGAAGACTCTCTCATTTTATTTTTAACCTAATATATATTATACCGATAGAGGACGTTAATACGAATCCAAAACATGTTTATTTATTGAAATCGGACTAAAATTGACCGAGTTTTTATTATTAACCATTTAAGAGTAATCACAAGAAATATTTGAATTTTAATAAAATGATATAGTATAATAGATATACAAAATTTTGAAATATACAAATATGATGTAATAAAGTATTCATAACTCTGTCAATTTTAGTTCGATTTCAATAAATAAACATGTTTTGTATTCGTATTAACGTCCTCTATCGATATTATATATGTATAATCGTTTAATATTAGGGTGCACCAAAATGAAAATCCGCCACTGTTTAACACTCACATTATGAAAAAATATTTTTTTCACGGCCGGGTGTAGAAGTTAGTTTCTATGACATCAAAGCAGGGATAGTAATGTCACATTATTTTCTGCGGGAGCTACTATACATTATTTCCCATGGGAAATAATTATGAAGAAATAAATGCAATTTGTTTTTATAGCAACAAAAAAAGAAAACAAGGAATACGTAGGCAACTATTAATTAGTTAATTTAATTTGATTGTGAAAAATTAATGTGTCAATATTTTATTTGAATATTCGTTCTAAATATGAGGTCGTGACAAAAATAGTATATACCTACACCTCAGGAGAGAATGCTATTTATCCCTCGGTACTTTGAAGCCCTCGGGCTTCGCCCTCTGGCTGCAAATTGCATCTCGAGAAAAATAATGCATTTCTCTCCCTTCATGTATAATATACTATTTTACTTTTTGAGTGAAATTCGGTCCAACTACTTATAAAAAAAATCATTGAAATAATATTTTATTAATATAAGTATGTTAGATGTTTTTTTCTCAGAGGCGGACTGAAATAAAATTGAGAATTGAATAGAAAACAGTCCAAGGAAAATGGTTATATTCTTCATTTATTGACTCTTTTAACCCTGAAGAAGGAGGGAAAATCCTCCGAAACGTTGGTTCAAAAGGTTCTAATAAATCTTTATTTATTGGGGATCATCTTTTTATTTGATCTTGGACTACCTTCTTCCATTGAATCTTTACTTTTAATACTTTTTTTTGATTACGCGAATAATCAATAAGTACCTACATATAAGTATATTTGTTGAAGTAAAAACCCATTTTTTAGTAAGAACGGGTTCTCACTGAATATCTTTTGGGAACTAGAGTTTACTGATGTTGGCTGAGTTTGGTTCAAAAGTCTAGAATCTTCATTTTTGACCATCCGCCTCCTTTTAGGTGTTTATTTTCAAAAAATTTTAAACGAAGATGGTAAACATTAGATCCTCTACAACTTTGATTCTAATTTTTCGTTTAAAAAATTTCGAAATTAAACACCCAAAATGAGGCAGAAGGTCAAAAATGAAGATTCTAGAACTTTGAATCAAACTCAACCACAACATCAGTAAACTATCAAACTCAACCACATCAGTAAACTATAGTTGCCATAAAGGTATTCAGTGAAACGCGTTTTAACTAGTAAGAACTCGTTCTTACTAAAAAACGTGTTTTTACTGCAACAAATATAACTTGTAAATTTTAAATTTGTATTTTCTTTTTTTTTACGAGCTACAATGCTCTGACATTAATTGGATTCTGTTTCACTTTTGAACGGAACTCTAAGATTTAACCAAGTCCTGAGTATCAACGACTCTTGAAAAAGTTTACTTTTTCCGCCACTTTAAAATTAATAAAACAAAAAATGTAAACAAATAAATAAATATATCTCATTAATTCTGATTCCCAAATTATAATAAACTTACCTTTAAATTATTATTCCTTTCTTGAAAAAGGCAGATGACGTCATAATCAAAATTATCCCCTCTTTAAGGATAATGATGCGCTTCTTTTTCTAAAAAAAATGAAAAAAATCACAAAAAGGAATTAAGCTGTGACACAGACAGACAAGGGAGCCGAACAGAGGGCTGTTTGTTTGTATGTTTGTTTGTTTGCTGATTCTCAATTTACAAGATTTCCCATCTTGTTTTTGCTACTGTAACGCAACACAAACAAGCTTAAATTTCTATACAAAACACGAAAACTTATTAGTCCTAATTAAGCGCTTTTTTGTCATCTCAGGTTCTTTTTAATCTTCTCACCTTTACTTTTTTGTAAGTATTCATCTCTTTTTTTTTTCTTTTATTAATTAATAATTTTTATCTCTATTTATCTTTGAATCTTGCCAGGTGAATTTTTTCTAGTTACTTTTTCCCCTTCTTTTTAATGTAGACAAATTATAAAGATATTTATTTAATCTTCCAGATTTTTTTTAGAAGTTTGTTTTTTTTTATATCACAATCATTTTAAATTGGCTATTAATTAGTTTGAAAGAAAATTGATTCGTGAATTTTATTACAAAAAAAAAGGGGTTTAGTTTTTAAAAAGTTTATTTTCGATCTCATCCATGTATTTTAAATTATTTTTTTAAGCAAGCTGGTTAAAGAAATAATTCCACAGATCAACAGAAATTACAGTATAAAAACGTTTTTTTTTCTGATACTTATTAAAACTTTTTAAATTTATCTTAAATTACAAAATATAATTTCTAAAAGTACTGAAACTCTTATGAAGATATTTTATAGTTGTTTTTTTTCATTATTATTTAATTTATTATATTGAACAATCGAACTTTATATCAAAAGGGGGTCAAACATAGGCTTCTTCTTTAAGTGCCATATCAGGTCTCTCTGACGTTTCGGCACCTCTCCACATATACCTGTGCTGAGTGTGTTTAGCTGTTTTACACAGATATACGGGACCTACTTTTTAACGCCGGATCCGAACGGCTAGTTTGTAGAGATTGACTAGGCAATTATACTCTTCGTAGTTTGCCATTGCTTTCCAAGAGGAGGCTACTGCAAATATCTGCATAGACTGTCTCGAACCAGCATACTTCAGGACAGCGGTCCAACACTCTGACCACTGACCCACAGTCGCAGTTGCCTCGAACATAGGTTGGGTTGAATAATTCCGCTATCTGGAAAATAAAATTACTTAGGATATTGAAAAATCTAAAGTAATGGAGTTTAATTAATAACAAAAATTATTATATATTAAAAATATTTTCTCTTTGGAGAGGCGGACTGGTAGAACTTTAGCGAAAAGAAATGATGGAAGGCAACCCAAGGCTAATGAAAAAATACAATTCCGGATAAAAAATTTATTGGAAAGTCCTTTTCATTCTCTTAAAAATTGACGTTTCTATGAATCTTCCCTCTGGTCTTCAGACCCTTTTAAACCCCGAAGAAGGAGGGAAGATCCTCCAAATCGTCAATTTTTAGGAGAATGAAAATGACTTTTCAATACATTTATTTAATTCATAATTGTATTTTTTCATTATTCTTGAGCTGCCTTCCATCAATTTCCGTAAAAATTATTATACTAGCTTCATTAATTAAGAGCTTAGAAAATAGGAAGACTTAGTTTTGGAACATCGCATTTTGGACCATTTGAAATTGATCTCCTAGCCTCTGCCTAAACTGCCAATCTACTCTTATTAAACGAGCAAAAATTGTATATATAGGGCGGTCTCTTGCTACACTCCTCTAATCCCCATCCATCCCACTAACCCAATCCTTCACCCCTAGACCCACCTCCGACCATCATTCACCCCCCCCAACCCTATACATATCCTCTGGACACTCTCCTCTTCACCTAACTTTGATTAACCACCGAATCCATCGAATCCGAATGGAGGATTAAAATTTGTGGACATCCGTCCATTAGAAAGTTACATATATCAATAGAAAAAAGTTTCACTTCTGTCGCGCGTGGATTCCTCGCAGACATATTTAATTCTAAATCCAAATAAAAATCGACCTTTTTTCAACAATTTTAAAGTAAAATTAAAATATATCGCTTTTAGACTCGGCAGATATTTGCACTCGCCTCCTCTTGGAAAGCAGTGGCATCCTACCAAGAGTTTAATTCCCTAGTAACCTCTCCAAACTAGCCTTTCGGAACCGGCATTAAAAAGTAGGTCCCGTATATCTGTGTAAAAACAGCTAAACACACTCAGCACAGGTATATCTGGAGAGGATCCGAAACGTCAGGGAGACCTGATATGGCACTCTATACATATGAACGGTTCTAAAATTTTAGTTTATGTTTTTTTAACTGTAACTGACTGTACTTCTGTGATTTGGACCAATGTACAGACAAAACCTTAATTTTATATATACCGGGTGAGTTTTTTATCTTGAGACAGACTTATAACTCAAAAACAGTGCATTATATGAAAAAAAGTTTCAAATAAAAGTTTGTTTATATCATGGGAGAAACTAAACTTTGGAATTGTTTGTGGACGTAGAACAAGCTTTCAAGGGTATTTCAATGTCAAGTTCTGTTTTTAAATAGAACCCTATATTTTTCTATACGTTTACTTAAACTACAAAAAAAACTGAACAACTTTCATAATAACCATTTTGTTATACGACATCAAATAAACAAAATATATGAATCAATTAGATCTCAAAAAAAATCTTAATAATTATTTTTAACAATTATTTAACCTAATTCTCAAATAATAATTATTAAAAATTAATTTTTAAATAAATAATCATTAAATCGTAAAGTCACAACAATGAAAATAATGATATTAAAACTTCGTTATACTCTGATTTAAAAGATTATTTTCTACTTAGTAGAACTATTTAAAATTCTTGAGTTTAAAAAAGTTTATTTCTCTTGTCAATCCAGTAGATAGTTATATTGTATTACCATAATAAAAATGGAGCATTTTTTTGTTGATGACAGAATTGAAATGGTCTTAATTTATGCGGTGAATGTGGAAGAAGTGTTATGGGGCTTCCATTGAAATGGATGACGAGCATTTTCCTGATAGGAATACACCCTCACAAGCTTCAATTTATCGTGTTGCAAATCTGTTAAAAAAAACAAGAAATGTAAAGGCTACGAATAAACTGAATCAGTCCAAAATAACGAAATTGGAACTGGAATTTATCCAGAAGACTTACAATACACTCTGGAATGTCTCAGAACAGTGTCGTAAAATTATTAAATTATTTATTTAATAATTAAATATTTGATCATTATTATTTGATAATTAAGTTGAATGATTGTTAAAAATAATTATTATAATTTTTTTTGAGATAAAATTGATTTAATAGTTTTTATTATTTGATGTCGTATAAAAAATAGTTCTTATGAAAGTTGTTCAGTTTTTTTTTTTGTAGATTAAGTAGACGTATAGAAAAATATAGGGTTCCATTAAAAAAAACTTGAAATTGAAATACCCTTGAAAGCTTGTTTTAGGTCGGCAAACAATAGCGTAGTTTAGTTTCCCCATGATATAAATAAACTTTTATTTGAAACTTTTTTCCATGTAATAAACTGTTTTTGAGTTATTAGACTGTCTCAAGATAAAAAAAACTCACCCGGTATATATAGATACATATTTGGTATATATGTGTTTATTTGACACAATTTGAAACATTGGATAGCCTCTTTGATTTCTCTTTGTGAATTATAAACTCTGCTACTCTCGGCAAAAAATTTTTTTTCAACCTTTGGACGGATTATTATTTATTAACATGATGAGGATGATAATTTACTATTAGTATGAAATTCATCAGGCCTCATGGACTTTGTGGTTGCGAATGGGGACCATAGTCTGACATCCGGTTTCTTTGTCACGCTTGGCGTTTGCTGCCAAAGCACGATTTTTATTATCCCTGATTAATAAATAAATCAATAACAGGGGTTGGGATGGCCGATAGGCCATGAATTTCGTATTAGAGATAGTACGGATGAATTAATGCGTGGTACATCAATAAACACTTGATAACGGTTCGGAAAATACAGCTGACGCGCCCCTAATAGAAAAATTCAATTACTACTGGGGGGGGGGGCTCGCGTGGTTTCATTTCTGAACTAATTTTCAAAATCATTATCCTGGTCACGAAAGTTTAATTACGAAAAATATCCGAAATATCTTCGTGATCTAGCTGGTGAAAGAGAGTTAGTTCTTTGTCCGAGGGAATGCCTCTCGTGGCTGCTTTTACCTGAAAATTGAAAAATTGCCATTAGAGGTCTTAGTGGAAAACAAAAACCAATATAATTAAACGATTTGGGAATTGGAGAATAAAATCACAAAGTTAGAAAGACTGGCTTAATCTGTCTATGCAAGTTTTAACTTAAATCAATTTTTAAAGAGAAATCAATGAGGCTGTCTTCATTTTGATGCCAAAATATACCTACACACACACATAACATATGGACTGAAAAGTCCCGGGCCTAACAGAGAAAACACGTTTTTTTTGTTCATAATTAGCTTTATTCATCAACGTAATCTCCATCAAGAGCAACGCAATCATTCCAGCGCCGCTCTAACATTTCGATACCACATTTGTAGAATGATTTATCTTTTGCCTCAAAATTGGCCTCAGTTTCAGCGATAACCTGTTAATTCGTGCGAAATTTCTTACCGGCGAGCATTTTTTTGAGGTCTGCGAACAGCCAATAGTCGCTGGAAGCCAAATCTGACGAATACGGTGGGTGTGGGAGCAATTCGAAGTTAAATTCATGTAGTTTTGCCATTGTTTTGATTAACTTGTGACACGGTGCGTTGTCTTGATGAAAGAGCACCTTTTTCTTCTTCAAATGGGGCCATTTCTTTGCAATTTCGGGCTTCAAACGCAATAACGCTATATAATATTCACTGTTGATGGTATTTCCCTTCTCAAGATAGTCGATGAATATTACACCACGCACATCCCAAAATACCGAGGCTATAACCTTTCTAGCCGATTGTTGTGCTTTTGGGCGCTTTGGACGAGGTTCACCAGTTGCTGTCCACTCAGATGACGATCGTTTTGATTCCGGAGTGAAGTGATGGATCCATTTTTCATCCATTGTAACATATAAACTCAAAAATTCCGGTTTGTTACGTTTAAACATATCCAAACACTGCTCAGAATCATCAACACGTTGTTGTTTTTTGCCAACACTCAGCAAGCGCGGCACCCACTTTGAACAGAGCTTTCTCATACTCAAATGCTCATGTAATATAAAGCCAACACGTTTTTTTGATATCTTTACGATGTCAGCTAACTCACGCAGCTTCACTTTTTAACCGACTTCAAAAAAGGAGGAGGTTCTCTATTCGACTGAATTTTTTTTTTTTTTTTTTTTTTTTTTGTGCCTATGTTACCTCATATCTCCGCCAATTCTCAACCGATTTTGAAATTTTTTTTTGCATTGGGTCCAGTCTAGCTTCTGATTGGTCCCATTTTTTTTTCGTATTTTTTTCATAGGTATTAGACCTTTTTTATTAGGTTTGTTTAGACCTAACCTCTTAGTTTATGAACCGATTTCGATGGTTCTTTTTTTATCCGAAAGGGGGTGTCTTAGGGATAGTGTCATATTAATTTGGTCAAGTTCTGATGATATGATCACTATTAATAACATCACTAAAAAGAGAAAAATAAAAATAATTTTTAAGAAAAAAATAAAAACCGACTTCAAAAAATTAAATGCAACAAATAAAATACACCAAAAGGTATAAAATAATTATTATCTTATTTAGTTACAACTAAACGACGAAATATTAACACGAAATTACTTTTTGAAGTTGGTGCCAAACATATACCTTTTATGAATCGCACTCTACGGATCTTACTTAGTACGTTTGGAGGGTATGCTCGCTTATAGGTATAGTTAGTTTGGCACCGACTTCAAAAAGTAATTTCATGTTAATATTTCGTCGTTTAGTTGTAACTAAATAAGATAATAATTATTTTATACCTTTTGGTGTATTTTATTTGTTGCATTTAATTTTTTGAAGTCGGTTTTTATTTTTTTTCTTAAAAATTATTTTTATTGATCATTCAAAACGATTTTGTGGATTTTTTTGATGTTTTCTGGTGCTACCACCTCAATTGGACATCCATTTCGTTCTGCATCATCGGTGTCCCTACGACCACGTTTGAAGTCAGCAAACCAACGTTTTATTGTTGTTTCTGATGGAGAGGAGTTCCCATAACACTTTTCAAGCCATTGCTTCGATAGAACGGTATTTTTTCCCATCAAGAAGCAGTGTAAAATTAAAACACGAAATTTTTTTTGATCCATTGCTCTGAAAAGCGTCACTCTTAGCACAATAACTCACAAACTAATAAATAGAATTTCATGAAATTTTGACAGCTGGTACTAACTGAAAAAAAGGTGAATTCAAAAAAGATAGCGCAATGTATGTGTTAGGCCCGGGATTTTTCAGCCCATGTGCTATATATAAGCCAAAACATTCTGTGAAAAAACTAGCCACGCTCGAAAAACTACATTGGGTGCATTGGGCTCAGTCTAGTACCCGATTGGTTCCGTTTTGGACGTTTTTTTGTTATGTATGTTCACGCATAACTTCTTTGTTTATGTTCGATGATTCTTCTTTTATTGGAAAGGGGGTTCCTTAGGGGTGATCCCATATTAATTTGGTCAAGTTCTGATTATGTTTGTTCGTCGATTTCTCTTTACCATGTGGACCGATTTCGATGATTTTTTTGCCTTGGGTTCAGTATAGTCGCTAGTTGGTCCCGTATAAATTTCATTAATACTGGGCCTGTTTTTTGTTATGTATGTTCACGCATAACTTCTTTGATCTAGAGTGCAGCCAAGTTAAATTCGCTAAGAATAATTAAGTTGAGAGATCTACTATTTTCTCAACTTAAATATTCTTGGCGAGTTTAGCTTGGCTGCACACTAGATTTCACTACTTTTTCGAACTTGGCCAGTTTTTTCACAGAATGTTTTGGTTTAGATTTCTCTGCTTTTTGTAAGCTATGAGGAAGCCCATCACCTATTCATAAATTAACAATAATAATAATATAATTTTCCAACTAGAAATTAGCTAGAAAATTTACCAAAGATCATAATTTTTTTTGAAATTTTTAATAAAATATAATGAATTTGAATTTCAAATATTTAATTTAAATTGTCCTAGCTAATAAAATTCTATTAAAAAAATAAAATCAATAACGTTTTTTTTCTTTCTGTTGATATCATTTGGCGAACATTTAAAATGCTGCGTGTTTTATTCAGTTATTTATTTATTTATTTACTTGCATGAATTATTTAAACCAAATTACCATTAAATTGATATTTCATATTAATAACCATTTCTTTTTTTCAATTTTTCTTTCTTTCTTTTCTTTTTTTTTCTACTCTCACATTCCCTAATAAAAAAGTTTGGTTTAGCGAAAAGAAGTTCAGATTGTCAGAAAACATTTTTAAGACTTTTAATGTTTCGGAAAGTTTCCCAGCAATCAACAAAGTTTGCTCTAAAACAATATGGATAATAACAAAATGGAGATGGCAACCTCATTCAATATTATGCAAAATTTATGGGATAAGTAGAGATAGAGGGAAAAAAATGGAAATTAGAAAACCAGTCTACCATTGGCATATTTTTTAGCGTATTTTCCAAACGAAAGAACGAACTTAAGAGTTCGAATTAGGGGACTTTAAATTTCTAACGAAATCATAGGATCATCTATTAGATCAGAGATGGAATGAATTTTTTAATTTTATGTCAGTATGGTTGTGTTCACACTTCTGGAATCGAACCAGAGTGACAAAAATAAATATTACTAAAGGAGTGAAAACAACCCTTAATATCTAATTAAAATATCCATTCGATCTAGAATCTAGTAGATGACAACCTGAGCGGTGTGAAATTTTGAATTCTATGAAACCAGCTGAATATTTTTTATATATGGTTTATATATTCACTCTTTCATGGCCTCGGAATAATTGCCATTTTAACTAATCTACCATCAGTCAAACAAATAGTTTTGTTTGGCTTTTCGGCCTTTCTAGCCATCAGCCAATTTACGATAATATTTTTTTTACTTTATCCAATGCGAAGCATGGGGAAAGTATTGTAATTTTAATTTTGTCTTCTATCTAGGGATCAGATTTTAGCCGGTTGCCGCGAGTCAGATTCGAACCCGGGTCCACTTGAATAGCAAGCTTGTACGTTATCCTCTCGGCCAACCCGACCCCATTATTAGTCATTAACAAATATGTATTTTTTTTTTTTATTTAATGTCACCGGGAACAAAGCCCATTTAGACAGAACATAAGTAAAGTGTTAGTAGGGTTAGTGAGGGAGCCGAGTTTTCAGCCGGTAGAAATTTTTATTTGCCAGCCAGGATTGAACCCCGGACCTCCACCTCAACATCGTCATTATCGATCGATGCCGAAGCGAGGCCAGTGCGTTAGCTGACTGAGCTACCTGACTCCCCAATATGTAGTTAATGACTAATAAATACTAAAATTTCACAGACTTGACTAATCATATCACAAAAGCTATTGCTAACTATCTCATAGGCTATATTCTAATATTATACTAATTTATAATATAAATGAATAATAAATAATAATTTATTAAAGAATAAACTAAATAAACTAAAATATCACATATGGAAATATTTTTTTCTGCGATTAAAATTTAAAATAAAAAAAACTTCTATATTTTGAAAATTATTGGATAAAAAATACTTGGTAGGTTTCCCATTAAGATATAAAAATAAAACGAATTTATTTTTGGAGAATCTTTAATCTCGATATATATATATTTCGGGTGGCTAACCCATCTTCAGTTACTTTCTGTTGCTCCTGAAGATGGGTTAGCCACCCGAAATATATATATCGAGATTAAAGACTCTCCAAAAATAAATTCGTTTTATTTTTATATCTTAATGTGAAACCTACTAAGTATTTTTTATCCAATAATTTTAAAAAATGTTTCACCAAGTACCAACACCAAATTCCTTAAAAATCTATTATATTTTTGTCTATAGTTAAATATCTGTTCGAAGTGTTTTACATTCTTAACTCTCATATCATCGATTCCCGAGGGTCTTATATAACCCTTCTGATATACCTATAGTAAAAATTATTCTAAAAAATTCGAATCCAGAAGGGATTTTTTGGGTTCAGATCAAAACTAAAACTGAACCCTATTGGTTTCGATACCATGTCTGTTTTTCTGAGCATTGTAGCTCCTAAATTAAAAAGTTGAAAACTTGATTTTTTACTTTCATTTATATGGTCTCGGCCTATTACTATTTGGCCATATGTATTCATTGTGTTCGAAACCAAAGTTAGTATTAAATCTTTAAGTGGCTGTTAATTTCGTGGGGGTCATATTTTTTGTGTAGTCAAAAATAAAAAATCCTTTTCTATCTTTCGGTATCTATCAGTGTAAAGATCTAGAATTTATTCAATTTTAATTCACCTTAACCTAGTGTTTCCCAATCTTTTTAGTGCCATGTCCCACCTAACCATTTCTCATGCCCCCTATGTAACATTTATATAATTAGGGTGAACCTTAAAGCCCCGTGTCCTGTATTAATATATGGCCCGGAAAATATCCCGAATTAGATAATTAATTGCAATTCTTGCGAAGATTTTAAAGAACAAATTAGAAATTGCGATTAACTACTTAAAAAAAAATTTCTGTTTCAAAATACAACTGATCAGTTGGACGAATTATTTATACTTTAAATAATTTTTTTACTGTATTTTATGTTTAATTAAATTTTTTTTAATATTTTTTAGAAAAAAAAATAAAAAAATTGTTAATGAGGGGAGGGTCTGAGGTCAATGTTCCGGATTGGCCTGCGAAAATATTGATCACCCTATATTTAATACATAATTTCTATATTCTAAAAATGAATTATTATTTATATAATTAGAATTACAAAAACAAAATTTTGTTGATGTATGGTTCTACAAATCTACATACCTACATGTAAGTGTATTTTATATATTGCTGAAGCTACTTACTATCAAATTTTGTTAACTTTTATTTTTTCAAATATGGCTAACTAATTTTGTAGATTTATTTATTTATCTGGATAAGACCATTTTTGAATTGCCCCCTGTGGGGCGTGGGCCCCACGTTGGGAAACACTGCCTTAACCATTTTTAGTCTATTTATGTACTAAATGCTCATATTTTGTTAATACTTGATTAAAAATTCTGAAAACATTTTGCGAATTGGTACATTCTCTCTTTAACAACAGATAAAAATAATTTTTAAGAAAAAAATAAAAACCGACTTCAAAAATTAAATGCAACAAATAAAATACACCAAAAGGTATAAAATAATTATTATCTTATTTAGTTACAACTAAACGACGAAATATTAACATGAAATTACTTTTTGAAGTCGGTGCCAAACTAACTATACCTATAAGCGAGCATACCCTCCAAACGTACTAAGTAAGATCCGTCGAGTGCGATTCATAAAAGGTATATGTTTGGCACTAACTTCAAAAAGTGGTTTCATGTTAATATTTCGTCGTTTAGTTGTAACTAAATAAGATAATAATTATTTTATACCTTTTAGTGTATTTTATTTGTTGCATTTAATTTTTTGAAGTCGGTTTTTATTTTTTCTTAAAAATTATTTTTATTTTTCTCTTTTTTAGTGATGTTATTAATAGTGATCATATCATCAGAACTTGACCAAATTAATATGACACCATCCCTAAGACACCCCTTTCGGATAAAAAAAGAACCATCGAAATCGGTTCATAAACAAAGAGGTTAGGTCTAAACAAACCTAATAAAAAAATTTTAAGAAAAAAATAAAACCGACTTCAAAAATTAAGTGCAACAAATATAAAAATACACTAAAAGGTATAAAATAATTATTATCTTATTTAGTTACAACTAAACGACGAAATATTAACACGAAATTACTTTTTAAAGTCGGTGCCAAACAAACTATACCTATAAGCGAGCGTACCAGCCAAACGTACTAAGTAAGATCCGTCGAGTGCGATTCATAAAAGGTATATGTTTGGCACCAACTTCAAAAAGTAATTTCGTGTTAATATTTCGTCGTTTAGTTGTAACTAAATAAGATAATAATTATTTTATACCTTTTAGTGTATTTTTATATTTGTTGCACTTAATTTTTGAAGTCGGTTTTTATTTTTTTCTTAAAAATTTTTATTTTTCTCTTTTAGTGATGTTATTAATAGTGATTATATCATCAGAACTTGACCAAATTAATATGACACCATCCCTAAGACACCCCCTTTCGGATAAAAAAAGAACCATCGAAATCGGTTCATAAACAAAGAGGTTAGGTCTAAACAAACCTAATAAAAAAATTTTAAGAAAAAAATAAAAACCGACTTCAAAAAATTAAGTGCAACAAATATAAAAATACACTAAAAGGTATAAAAATAATTATTATCTTATTTAGTTACAACTAAACGACGAAATATTAACACGAAATTACTTTTAAAGTCGGTGCCAAACAAACTATACCTATAAGCGAGCGTACCAGCCAAACGTACTAAGTAAGATCCGTCGAGTGCGATTCATAAAAGGTATATGTTTGGCACCAACTTCAAAAAGTAATTTCGTGTTAATATTTCGTCGTTTAGTTGTAACTAAATAAGATAATAATTATTTTATACCTTTTAGTGTATTTTATTTGTTGCATTTAATTTTTTGAAGTCGGTTTTTATTTTTTTCTTAAAAATTATTTTTATTTTTCTCTTTTTAGTGATGTTATTAATAGTGATCATATCATCAGAACTTGACCAAATTAATATGACACCATCCCTAAGACACCCCCTTTCGGATAAAAAAAGAACCATCGAAATCGGTTCATAAACAAAGAGGTTAGGTCTAAACAAACCTAATAAAAAAATTTTAAGAAAAAATAAAAACCGACTTCAAAAATTAAGTGCAACAAATATAAAAATACACTAAAAGGTATAAAATAATTATTATCTTATTTAGTTACAACTAAACGACGAAATATTAACACGAAATTACTTTTTAAAGTCGGTGCCAAACAAACTATACCTATAAGCGAGCGTACCAGCCAAACGTACTAAGTAAGATCCGTCGAGTGCGATTCATAAAAGGTATATGTTTGGCAACCAACTTCAAAAAGTAATTTCGTGTTAATATTTCGTCGTTTAGTTGTAACTAAATAAGATAATAATTATTTTATACCTTTTAGTGTATTTTTATATTTGTTGCACTTAATTTTTGAAGTCGGTTTTTATTTTTTTCTTAAAAATTTTTATTTTTCTCTTTTTAGTGATGTTATTAATAGTGATTATATCATCAGAACTTGACCAAATTAATATGACACCATCCCTAAGACACCCCTTTCGGATAAAAAAAGAACCATCGAAATCGGTTCATAAACAAAGAGGTTAGGTCTAAACAAACCTAATAAAAATTTTTAAGAAAAAAATAAAAACCGACTTCAAAAAATTAAGTGCAACAAATATAAAAATACACTAAAAGGTATAAAATAATTATTATCTTATTTAGTTACAACTAAACGACGAAATATTAACACGAAATCACTTTTTAAAGTCGCTGCCAAACAAACTATACCTATAAGCGAGCGTACCAGCCAAACGTACTAAGTAAGATCCGTCGAGTGCGATTCATAAAAGGTATATGTTTGGCACCAACTTCAAAAAGTAATTTCGTGTTAATATTTCGTCGTTTAGTTGTAACTAAATAAGATAATAATTATTTTATACCTTTTAGTGTATTTTTATATTTGTTGCACTTAATTTTTTGAAGTCGGTTTTTATTTTTTCTTAAAAATTTTTATTTTTCTCTTTTTAGTGATGTTATTAATAGTGATTATATCATCAGAACTTGACCAAATTAATATGACACCATCCCTAAGACACCCCCTTTCGGATAAAAAAAGAACCATCGAAATCGGTTCATAAACAAAGAGGTTAGGTCTAAACAAACCTAAACAAACCTAATAAAAAAGGTCTAATACCTATGAAAAAAAATCGAAAAAAAATGGGACCAATCGGAAGCTAGACTGGACCCAATGCAAAAAAAAATTTTCAAAATCGGTTGACAATTGGCGGAGATATGAGGTAAACATAGGCACAAAAAAAAAAAAAAAAAAAAAATTCAATCGAATAGAGAACCTCCTCCTTTTTTGAAGTCGGTTAAAAAAGGTCTAATACCTATGGAAAAAAATCGAAAAAAAAATGGGACCAATCGGAAGCTAGACTGGACCCAATGCAAAAAAAATTTTCAAAATCGGTTGAGAATTGGCGGAGATATGAGGTAACATAGGCACAAAAAAAAAAAAAAAAAAAAAAAAAATTCAGTCGAATAGAGAACCTCCTCCTTTTTTGAAGTCGGTTAAAAATCAAATCAAATTTTAAATCTCAAGTATTTTGAAAATTATGAAGTACTAAACCCGTTTGCGGGTCCGACTTGCATTTGCATGCGGCCAAATGCCTCTATCTAATTATAAATCTAGCCTCTTAAAATTTAGTAGATGGCAGCACTGTATAGGAACGCCTGTATTTAGACAACCAGCTTGGCAGGGTACTAGCATTCCAAGCTGCAAGATCTTAATTTTATATTAACTTTCTATATAAAATATTTTAGAAAGATTGTTCTGGTGCCATAATGTTTTAATTTCTAGTAAAAGAAATTGCTTAAGATTTTATCTTTGGAACTTCGGGTTAACAAATGCAGAAAATCAAATCTTTACCTTCCTTTTAACAACGTAGTCAGTAAAAAAATAGATATATATAAAGACTTTTTCGCCCCATTTCTAAGATAGCAGTTAAATTAACCCTAAACCTACTTTAAAGGTGAATTATCTTTCAACAATGCTACTTTAGGCAAAGACATTCTGCATTTGTCAACCAGAAGTTCCAAAGCTAAAAATCTTATTCAATTTTCCTTCTATTAGAAATACAAACTCGTAACGTAATGTAAATAATATAATTTTGGTTAAATCGGGCAACTAACTACATTAAAGTAGTTGTTTCACCATATGGTTTTTCTTAGGATTTTTTTTCAAATTTAAATAGATTATTATTTATATACTTCTGCATTGATTTGTGGTAAAACGAAATTTATGAACAATATAGTTCCGGAGATATTAAATTCCAAAGATAGAGTTTTCAGACTCTTAAACATTGTACTATACGGGGTATAGGAAAGTTTACATACATATTTAATTATAATTAAGAAACTCTTCTTAACATTGTTATAAACAAGTAAACCAACATTAAACAATAACTAATAGATTTTTTAAGAAAATTTTAATTCATAGTTACAACACAGTTTCTGAAATAATAATGAATAAATAATGAAAAATTTACACTAAAAACAAGCTGGCAACAACGCATTTATTTAACCTAAAAAGTGGGTTAACTTTAGTAGTTTCTTTGACGTTTTTTTACTTCAGCCATTGTCGCAACAATTTTCAATCGCTTATTTAGAACTTTTTGTTTTATAAATCTCCCTTCATAATGTACTTTATCTAACATTTCTATGATAAAATATATACAAGCTCGGAGAGTTTTGCCAGATTTGTCAAACGAGCACTGGATTGGCTAGTAGTGGTACATAAACACCAAAAAGTTTTGGGCTTATGAATTATGAATCCTTATTGTCTGTTCTATATACTCTAGCATTACCTTTTTGCTAGTATTGTCTCGAAACAACTTAAGTATTTGCTAAATTAAATATTTTTTCGATGATTAAATTTATTTATATTGTTAGATTTCGTGGCTGTGATAAAACTGTATTAGATGTAATGAAACTTTTGGGTCCAGGCACGTTCTAAATTTGAATGAAGCTAAAAATTTTTATATTTATTTTTGACAAGGCTTGGTTCGATCACATATGTGTACCGCATTTTGTGTATAACTCCTAATTAACTGAAGATGGCCAAATAAATTCAGGCCGAAACCTTTTATTAAAGTTGTTTTATTGAACCCAGTGATTCCATCTTTGGCAGATACCTCCTCCTTCATCTAATAAATTTAATTATTTAATAAAATACTCATTAAATCAAAAACGCACTTCATATAGCACTTCATATAGCTGCAATATAAATACATATTAAAACAAATTAAATTATTTCAAAATGATAAAAATGATGTGCAATGTAAAAATATTTCTCTAATATCTATGATGTCCTTAAAAGTTAAATTCATTTAATAATATTATATACTGGGTTGATTTTTGAAATAATTTCCATCTTTTTTCAAAAAAAGACACCCAAAAAGATACTTAAATCTTTGTTTTCACTGTAAATTATTTAATTTGAAATAGGGCCAGCATTTAAAAAAATTCCTTTGAGCTGTTATGAGAAAACATCCGTTAGCCTTGCTCTGAATCCGCTTACAACTTTGCCTTGTTATCCAAAACATATGAATTTGTTTTTAATATAAATGCATATTTGAGGATTAACTATAAAATATTTCATCGTTTATATAATATTTTTATTTATTTATTTTCTATATTTTAAATAAAACGTCATAAATATTAATATAGAATGATTTATTTTAATTAAGATACAGTATTTACTATCTTTTATTATTCCATGTTTTATACATGAATTATCAAGAGCATATGCAAATTGGAATTGAATGAATACTACTATATATATAGATATATATCTTTGAAATATTTAAATATGTAAAAATTCGGAATTCAAATGGAAGACAATTGTCGTTTTAATGCAATAAATTTTATCGCAGTATATTAATTTAACCCGTATTTCTATTGTTTGAATGGACCAGCAAAGACCTTGCTCTCGAAATTGTTTCTCTAGGTACGCACACACACACACACACATAATGAATAATGATTTTAAAGTTAAAATTAATCCGCGAAGCACCCCGGGCGGCTGTTTTGTTGAATTTCCTAAAAAAAAATTCTTATCCATGTTTATACATTTATATAACTTGGAAAAAATTAATTTTAAGGTCATTAGATTCAGAGCTTCTCAATAAAACATGCATAAAATTTAAATACATATAAGATAGTGTATCCAATATGAGTTTCATTTACAATTTCTCCTTTCAAAAAAATACGATTAAGGGTCACTTCCGATGAATCAATTTGAGCCAAAATCTTATTGGGAAACTGAAAATACCGATACGTTATCTGGTGGTCTAAATTAAAACTAACCACAGTAGGACAAAAAAATTAAGCCACGCCCTACCAAGGGTCACAATACCGTATTCATTTTAGCCGATACACAGCTTTAAATTTAAAATTTAATTTCTCTACGACTTAATATAGCTGGGATATAGGCTTTTTAAAACTTTTTGAACATGCCTAAAATTAGCTCTTTACTATTTATTCTTACCCAGATTTATTTTATTCCTATTAAGAATATATGTTGCAGTAAAAACGCGTTCTTACTAGTTAAAACCCGTTTCGCTGAATACCTTTATAGCAACTAGAGTTTACTGATGTTGGTTGAGTTTCGTTCAAAGGTCTAGAATCTTCATTTTTGACCTTCCGCCTCATTTTGTGTAATTATTTTCAAAAATTGCTAAAAATTAGAAGAAAAGTTTTAGAGGATGTAATTTTTGACATTTTCGTTTAAAAATTTTCGAAAATAAACACACGAAATGAGGGGAAGGTCGAAAATGAATATTCTAGACGTTTGAACCAAAGTCAACCAACATCAGTAAACTCTAGTTGCCATAAAGGTATTCAGCAAAACGCGTTTTAACTAGTAAGAACCCGTTCTTACTAAAAAACTGTTTTTTTTACTGCAACATATATACTATTTGATAATTAGGTCGAAGGAAACGTTTTTGGAGAAATTTTCCTTTTCAAATTTAAATAGGTTAAATTTTTTCATTGAAACGGGTTTGAATCAGGACCATCTGATTCATAGGCAATGGCTCTACCCACTGCGGGCCAAGCTGAAATTTCCCTATTCAAAATTTTGAAAAATAGTTACTTTAAAATCGAAAACACGATTTTCATTGATAAAAGGAATATTTCTTCTGAAACGTTTGTATTACTTACTAAAGTTTTAACATTGTTTTATAAATGAACTGTACCATATATTTATATAAAAGAAGAATAAATTATATAAATTAATTTAATAATAGATATGAGAATTGGTTTATAATGGTTAACATTTTTATTTATTAAGTATTTTGTATTTTTTCAAGTCGAGATTTAACAGCTCGTTGAAAGAGATTGTGTAGTAAAAAAAGGAGTTTCAGGGGGTCGGGGTTGAAATTAGATTCCAGCAAACTTGAACTTTGCTACCATACCTAATAAGACAAGGATAATTGAATTATTATGCATATTTTCTTAATTTTGTTAGCACTTTTAAATTATGCCTTTGAAAGTTGGAAATTTCTACTGTAAATAAAACAAGAATGTGTTTTTAGGTAGAAAAAACAAGGGATTAAATAAGTTCATTAAAATTTGTCTTCTAAGAAAGTTATAGTCTCTGGATAATTATTTATAGCAGGTTTCGGGAACCTTTTTTGGCTTCGGGTCAAATCAACCATAATGTGACAATTAAAAAGACGTTTTCGGTCAGTGGATTTATTTCAAAACAGTCTTAAGATAATAACAATATGTACATTCTATATGAATTATAAAAAAGAATATTTTTGCTTAAACAAAACATATAAAAGTACCAGGTGTATGCATATGAAATTAACCTTTTACGATAGATGGTAGTATAGGTTATGTTTATTTAGAACGAAACATAACCCTATTATTTTTTCATTGCTTTGGCATCTGTCAACAACGTTGAGTGTTGAAAATTTGATTTGCACTACAACAACATAAAAAAAATTTGTGTTAAATATATCGAATTTTGTGCCTACAGCATACGATATACCGACAGCATTTATTTTTTGTTAATCATTTAAAGAAAAACAAGGCAGCATCTCAACGAATGCTTGAAGAAGCTTATGGTAGTCATGCTCTATCATTATCAACATGCAAAAGATGATTTCAACGATGACGATGGGACCAGAAAGGTGTCGTCTATCATGAGCTATTGAAACCTGCTGAAACTGCAAATGCTAAACACTACCAACAACAATTAATTGATTTGAACCGTGCCTTGCAGAAAAAATGGCTAGAATATCAAAAAAGGCAACATAAAGTGATTTTCCTTCATGACAATGCTCCTTCACATAAAGCAAAAGCGGTTCAGGATACGCTGGGAGCACTCAACTGGGAATTGCTACCCCATGCGGCTTACTCACCAGACCTGGCTCCTTCCGACTACCACCTGATTTCGTCGATGGGCCACGCACTTAAAGAGCAGAACTTCAAAACTTACGAAGAAGTCGAAAAATGGGTCAAGGAATGGTTGTCTTCCAAAGACCAACATGTTTTTGTAGGGGAGCCCACCATTTGCCAGAAAGGAGGTCAAAATGTGTAGAAAGAGATGGAGACTACTTAGAATAAAATATTTTTTCTTCCCTATTTAAAAAAAATGTTTTATTTTCATAAAAAAGGCTCATTTCATATGCATACACCTGGTATATAAGTAACTAGACTTATTTATATTATTTTATATTGAAAAAAATACATACTAATAAGAAAATATAATAATAATTGATAGCCTAACCAGTCTATACTTTCTTCGAGTACCTACAATTCTAATTGCAACATTATATTATTTTTTATCTGTGCGTCAATATTTTTGGACATAGTATATTCAATGCGACTCTGTTCTCGGAAGAATGGGATTTTTTTAATTCTATCAATTACTCTATTTGTTTTTTAATTGAAAATAATGTTCGAACTCATGTCTCTCTCCTTTAGCCAAGAACGCCTTTTCCAATTAGGCCACGGATGATCCCACCAAAAATGCTCTTTAGATTGAATGTCATTTTTCCTTTTCGCGGCTTTTTCTATTTAAAGTATAGTTACTTATGTTTTAAGACAAATTAACTTTTAAACGTCAATTTATTTGCTTACCCCCGAGACTTTGACTCTAAGATCGGCTCTATACCTTCTTATATCATTTCTGAAAACAATCTTCAATCTTCTAAGATAAATTTCTAAAATTATTTATAATTTCGAAGTCTCACTTGTTTTTGTTTCTACAATTTTTAGCTGTAGAATTTTAAAAATTCTACATAATCTGCAATTTAATAGGATATCACTTATTTGAATTTCGATAGGTACTAAAAATCTTAAAATTTCTTAATTTTTTTTATTAAAAAGCCCTGATCTCAGAAGTTCTCAGCTGAAAATTCTTTTTGGATATTGAAAATTTTCATAAATTTCTTAACACCATCCTGAGTTATCCAGTCTAAAATTATTTTCCACTTCATAAATGTAAAATATTATGAGGAAGAAAAAGAAATCGAAAAGTTTTAATCCAAACATCTTCAAAAATGAAAGAAACTTTTCCGTGACTTGCACAACCTTTTTTAAATTGATAACATTTTGATTTCGCCGTTACTGTTTTTATTGAGGTCTAGTATATAACACTAAAAGAAATAAAACAGACAGTTTCATTTTTGTGTGTGTTTTGTTTTTTTATCTACGTGAAAATCAATCATCGGATCTTTTCCTTTTCCAGTCAGCTAGTTTTATGTCATCGCTTTAAAGACCCGATCGTTTTTGATGACAAAATCCCCCCTCTGACCCCCCTTATTTCCGCTACCTCTTCTCACTCTTCACTAGGCCTATTTGGATTTGATCCTTTTGTTCTGGCAATGAAAAAGAATTAAACACAATTCGATAAAAACAGGCGCCTGTCCTGTAATAGATGATGATACAGCCGAAAGAAACTTTCTAAAGAAAAAAAATCCTAAACCCTCCGGGATATGCTTTATCCTATTTTTGTTTTTTATTTTATGAGTTTTATTTTATGAAATCTATAAAAAAAAAAAATTGTAATTGAAAGTATTTAATGGAAGGCAGCCCAAGGGTAGTGAGGAAAGAAAAAATTAAGAAGTATCCAAATAAGGTGTAATTTATTGAACTCCTTCCTCCTTTCTCTTTAAACCGACGTTTCGGAGAATTCTTCCCTCCTTCTTCATTAATTAAGAAAAAGAGGAAAAAAAAATTGTTTTTCTATGCTTCTGCTAAGGAAGAAAAAAGTTTTAAACACTGTTGTGGAGAGAGGAAGAAAGCATTTTATTTGTTTCCTTCAATGACCCCTTGAAACCCTGATGAAGGAGGGGAGAATCCTCCGAAACGTCGGTTTGAAGCGAAAGGAGGAAGGATTCCAATGAATTACACCTTATTTGGATATGTGTTAATTTTTTCATTCCTCACTATCCATGGGCTGCCTTCCATTACTTTCATTCGAGGGGTGAACCGCGATTGGAATTAGGTGTCACCGTCTTTGGAATTATGTGGAATTATTTTGGAATTCATTAGATAATGCCCCTTCATCTATTGTCTTCTACTTGGAAATGAAAGTGGAAGTAGGTGTACACGATATTAGGTCGCGGTTCACCCCTCGCTTTCAATTAAACATTTCTACTATTCAGTCTCTCTCCAGAAAAAATTTCGTAAAAAAAAAATATATATATTTTAACCGACTAAAATATTTAATTTAATTTTGTTAGATTTATGATCTATTTTGATAGTTCACTTGAAGTTTTTTTTTATGTCCATAATTACTTAAAAATTTTGTAATTATTGAATTAAATCGAAGATCAATCGGGTTATGTAAAAAAATAAAATTTAATTAAATTCAGTATTTCTCCGCGGCACATCACACTTTTTGACAAATAATTAAAATTACATAGGTTTTGTAATTACTTCATTTTTTTTTTGTTTCATCCAACTTTACGATTTTTTTATATTCAGGTGTGCCGCAAATGATTCCAGATATTTTTAGTGTGCCGTCAACCAAAAAAGGTTGAGAAACACTGCTCTAGCTTTAAAAGTTCCGGTTCAAAAATGCAAAAAGAAAAAATTTTATTGAGATTTTAATGCGAAATCATAATATAGGCATAAATAAATAATTTATATTTAATTTCATAATAAAAATGTTTCACCTAAAACTAACACCTATCTCCTTAAAAGTTAGTAATTTATATTTAAGTTTATTATTAATTACTACGGCATATCTAGCGACCAGAGTCTTAGAAAAATTTTCACTTTTTTTCTTAATTAATAAATGTTCGGGTGAGCGATTCTTTCATTAGAACCCGATCGAGGAAAATAACTAAAAAGGGTGTGGATCGAATTATCTAACTTCTTCATTTATAGCGAAGGAAATGCAAGGTTGCTAAATATAAGTCAAGACCTGTTCAGACTATTAAAGAGTCAATATTTAATTTTTTTTATTCTAGAAATGGCCTTTTGCTCTTTGATCAAAATTATACTCTTTATAGAGAGAGCAAATATTTAATTGAACTTTAATAAAATTCAGACAATAATGTGAAAAATACCAGTACTTGTTTTAACTTGCGAACGTACTGGTTCGTGAAAAAGTTTTACATTTTTCTTCATTTTTATCATTCAATAGAAAAATTAAATTCATAAAAAGAAATCGTTTTAGAAATTTTGTTCTATGGCAAAATTTTTGTATTTTCAATGCGAAGAACTGTTTAGATTTTGAGCTCTCTAAATCAGTGTTTTCCAACCTGTGTATCGCGAGTGATTGTCAAATGTGACGCAAGCGTTTTTGACAAATAGTTAAAATTGTATGGGATTTGTAACATTGAAAAAGTATTTGTAATTACTTCATTTTTTTGTATTATACAAATTTTACTTTTTTTTTAAATATATTTTTAGTGTGCTGTCAACCAAAAAAGGTTGAGAAACACTGAATTAGAGGTCGAGCTTATTCAACTTGAGGATTAATCATTCTACATATAACATTTTTGACGTTTTGACTATTAATGAAGGATTGATTTAAAATCAAAACAAGTCATCGATCTAATCTAATACTTGAGAAATAACCATTCTACTAATGACGAGTTCATTTTTTTCCAAATCGTGAACATTATTATTCATATGAATATTTTCCTGGATGCACGCCTCTAAAAATAAGCCTATATATACTGCATATGCAATAGCGTTACTTTTGACGTCGAATCTCTTCAAGTCATTGTGAATTTGGTTTTAAGCCCAGCCTGCAGATGAATAGAGCTTGAAATTTTAATACAATTCATGTGGCTGGCTAGGTTGTCTAAATACAGGCGTTCCCGTACATTGCTGCCATCTTCTAATTTTTAAACGGACAGATTTATTTATTTTTTCACCCTTCGAAGAAAAAAAGAAAAGCAAATAAGGGTCCTCCCTTATCATCAATTAGTCAATTTTGATAGAAAAATAAAATTTTATTTTCATTAAACTTTACTATTATTTTAATTAGTATTTCATGTAGAGATGAATGGATATAATTTCATTGAAATATCTTAAAAAAAATAAATACTTTTTTGACTCTTTGAAAAACAGAAAAGTAGGTAAGGGTCGCCCCTTATCATCAGTTAGTCAATTTTGATAGAAAAATAAATTGTCATTAAATTTTACTATTATTTTAATTAGTATTTCATGTAGAGATGAATGGATATAATTTCATTGAAATATCTTTTAAAAAAATTACTTTTTTGACCCTTTGAAAACCAGAAAAGTAGGTAAGGGTCGCCCCTTATCATCAGTTAGTCAATTTTGATAGAAAAATAAATTTTCATTAAATTCTACTATTATTTTAATTAGTATTTCATGTAGAGATGAATGGATATAATTTCATTGAAATATCTTTTAAAAAAATACTTTTTTGACACTTTGAAAAACAGAAAAGTAGATAAGGGTTTCCCTTATCATTAGTTAGTCAATTTTGATCGAAAAATAAATTTTCAATAAATTCTACTATTATTTTAATTAGTATTTCATGTAGAGATGAATGGATATAATTTCATTGAAATATCTTTTAAAAAAATACTTTTTTGACACTTTGAAAAACAGAAAAGTAGGTAAGGGTCCCCCTTATCATCAGTTAGTCAATTTTGATAGAAAAATAAATTTTCAATAAATTCTACTATTATTTTAATTAGTATTTCACGTAGAGATGAATGGATATAATTTCATTGAAATATTAAAAAAAAAATACTTTTTTTGATTCTTTGAAAAACAGAAAAGTAGGTAAGGGTCCCCCTTATCATCAGTTAGTCAATATTGATAGAAAAAAAAGATGTGAGGGTGCGGTGGTGGAGGGGTACGGGGGGCGAGGGAATTGGTTTCGGGGGTGGGGGTGGAGGGGTGTAGGAGGTAGGGTGAAACGGTGGTGGTCCGGGGGGCGAAGGTGGGGGTTCGAGGATTAATATATAGCTTTTAACTGAAGTAAAAAGTTACCGGGCATCGCTCGGTAGCTCCAGGCACTATTATATTAAATAAAGAAGAGATTTGGCAACATTTGTTGTTATTTTTATTTTTAATTGAGAGGTCCCGCCAGATTGCGAGGCCTTATACCTTATAGTTATAGTTAAGTAAGGTTGAGTACAGACATTGTCTATGAATCAGCTAGTCCGATTTCAAGTCCAGGTCAGTGTAAAAATTTGACGGTCAATAATCTAGCCCCTGATCTAATTTACATCCACCAAGAGGCACATGCATGTAGAAAAGTAAGTGGCCCTGTCTATAATAACTCAATAACGGAAGCTTATAGAAAGATCATTATGGTATCAAAATATATGTATTTCCATAACAAACAGGTGTTTATATTTTGAGTGTTATCAGATTAGAGTTGGCGGATGAAATATACGGAGAATCAGAAAAAAATTGCATTTTTATACAATGTATAATAATATGCTACATATTTGTGTAAAGTTAAACGTTTTAATCAAATTACATTGTTATAATCAACTTCATATAATATTTATTTACTTTTATCAGAATATAAATGTGAAAGTAAAAATTTACTATATGTTTCCACTACAAACAAAAGGAAAATTTACAAAATTGCGGATAGTAAAAAAACAAAATACTATATTATATTGGTAAAATCACATTAACTCATTGCAAAAATTGACAAATAAATTGTAATTTTACTTGTTTCTTGTATTAATTTTATAGATATTGAAGGAGACAATAAAAAGTGTGTCTTCTGCTAGGAATTATAAATTTATTTATTTATAACGAGACTATAGTTTCGAGGGCTTTGCCCTCTTCATCAGTCTATTACAATGTATTCACAGGAATTAATTTATGAATGAAGTGTCAATTCTTAACTTGCCCACTCTATGTAATTTATAACCTTAACACATGAAAAATGTAAAACTTTCATTCATAAATTAATTCCTGTGAATACATTGTAATAGACTGATGAAGAGCAAAACCCTCGAAACTATAGTCTCGTTATAAATAAATAAAATTTATAATTCCAGCAGAAGACACACTCTTTTATTGTCTCCTTCAATATATAAAATTCTGCTACTCTCGGCAAAAACTTTCAATTTTATAGATATTAGTAAACAAAATATATAAATATATATAAATTTGATTAAAAAAATATGTTGTAAGATTAAAATACTGGTATGTAATATTACTAAAAAGTTTTGATTCGGGACTTCTCATGTTTTTATAGTTAAATTATATAAGCAATTTTTAACATTGTAGAACGAAATACACAAAGAGAACAAGGAGGTTGTCCTCTGTTTAATGCAAATAAATATACACACATATCGAAATTATATATCTGTATATATATTATTTATTTGTTTGAGATTATAGTTTCGAAGACTTGGTCTTCATCATCAGTCCTTTTTAATAATAAATATTATTTTTCACGGGGTCAATACCGTATGGATATTGAAAATTTTTCATCTTTACTTAGCTGAGCCAGTTAAAATTAAAATCAACTTCCAGCCCACATTCATATTATAATTAAAAAAGACTGATGATGAAGACCAAGTCTTCGAAACTATAGTCTCAAATAAATAAATAATATATATATACAGATATATAATTTCGATATATTTGTGTGTATGTTATTTGCATCAAGCAGAGGATAACCTCTCTGTTTCTCTTTGTGAATCAACAACTCTGCTACTCTCGACAAAACAAAAACTTTTCAATTAAGTAGAGCGAAATCTTTACTGTTCTAAAATAATCAGCACTTGACCTTTATATTTTCTATAAGTAAATGCATCGTTGCTAAGTAAACAAAAAATAATTTCATTTTAGTTCCATTACTTTATTTTACGATTCATTTATTTTCCCTTTCTCGTGATGCATTTTAATATGATTAATTATTTTTCTGTTGAAATTGGTATGTAAATATAACTCATTTAGAAATGAAATATTAGATTCCAACTCCCTGTTCGTTCAACCCCCCCCCCCCATTTCTCTCTCTTTTGGAAAAGAGCGAAAATAATTAAAATTCCCATCACAAATATCCTTCAGACAAGTAAATGGAATTATTTGCGTTTCCTGACTAAAATGTCTGACTGGTCAACATAGAAGAAACCATTTACCCTTTTTAGCCTGGCTCTCTTCGGCGTTTGTAATTAAGTAATCGAATGACGGCTCAATAGTTGAACACAAAGAGTCACAAATTATTCTCTTGTTAACTTTGGCAAAGAAAATACTAAAGCACAAAAGGATCAACATTGGACAGTAATCAGTTACTTATACAAGTAAATTAAACACAAGATACCAATAGGCATGATAACTGATTTTGAAAATACTGTGCTATTATGTTGGAAATTATCTATTATTTCCACAAAAATGTCTCATTTTGCCATTTTAATTCTATGTTTGTTTTCAATATGTTCTGTTTAATTCTATGTTTTTAATTCCCTCCAAAACGCCCCCGGATCTCGCAGCTGCTGTGACGTCACAACAGCTTTATTTATATTTTATTTTTTTGTTTTTGTTTCTTGGATATGTTTTGACAACACAAAAGTCGGCCAATGATCTGGCATCTGATATTTCGTCTGCTCGTGACGTCAGTCCTGCTTCTTCGCTCTGATTGGTGTTCAAACTACAAGGTGGATTGCAGTATTTTATAGTTTTATTTTATCAAATAAATAAACAATCTCGCGAATATGTTAATTTAAAAATAAATACGTTTTTTGTAATCTATAAATCCTATTTCATTAGATAAATACATTATTTTAATGATTCTTGGTTTCTGTCATCATGCCTATTAGAATCGTAAAGCTTTTGTTTTCCCAAGAGTAGGAGAATTGTTGCTAAAGAGAAATCACTGAGGTTATCCTCTGCTTAATGTAAATAATCATATACATATATTCAAACTAAATAAATAAGTAATATATAAAATTTATTTGTTAGAGACTATAGTTTCGAAGATTTGACCTTGATCATCAGTCTTTTTAATTAGAAATATTTTTTCATGTGTTCAAATTCATTGGATATAAATAAATTTGCTTTGCCGTAATACCAAATTGTTTATATAACAAACGATGTCAATTTGATTGAACATTGTCCTTTTATAAATTCACACTATATTATATAAAAAGTCAATACAATTTTTACAATTTAAAGTGCTCTTCGACTGCGTTGTCATTTACTGAATAATTTCCCAAATGTAATTTTCGATCTTGACACCTCCCCCTCCTACTTCTGCTGGGGTCCCCATTAACCTAAATTTGAATTCTGATCATTAGTCGAAAGACATTCCGAGCAAATCTGTCGGCCCCGCCTTTAACATTTCAAATCCAATAATATTTAAAGGGTTGATTTCGGGGCCAAAGGGGCGGTTTCTATAAAAGCATATTGATTTATCATTTCATGAATGTCTGTGTAGTTCATTCATCACTCTCTTCTATTTATTTCTTTAGGATTAATCTTCACAAACCCCGACATCAAATTTTCGTTTAATAAAATCAACGCGTTTAAAAACTTCATCGTTTTTTTTTGACTTGAAAAATAAAGAACAAAATATTTCACTTTTTTTCTTCTTTTTTTTTTTTTTGATTTACAATCCGTATCCCATCTAGCTCATTTTTGCTAGGCTTATTTCTCACCTGAAATTACCTGAACTAAGATAGATTGCGTTTTCTTTTTTGTTAGCTTGCTAAAAGAAAGGTGTTTAAAAGAGTCACCTCCTCTACTTGCTCTCACTTTGTTCATATTTAATTTTTTTCATTTTTTTTCATTTCATATTCGCGTAATATTAAATAAAGCTTTTACACTCCGCGAATCCCGTAAGGGATTTTATTTAATACATTTTATTTCACAGTAATAAATGAATCATCGTAAATAAGGAAGAAAGTTATAAAATCAAGTGTCGAAATCTTGGATAAATAAAAAAACGTTTTCATTAATTGACCATAAAATTGATTGCCTGTCCGTCAATAAAGTCATAATTCGAATAACCAATAGTAACGAGGGAAATTCTTCTTTATTTCAGAGATCCCCTACAACCAGAAAATTAATTACCTAATATCCCTAATGAAAATATATTAAGATCATTGTCAAAATTTATAATTTGACCTCGAAACTAAACAGGAACAATGAAATTACTTTTCCTAAATGATTATATGACAAAACAAATCTCCCAGCCAGCACAAGAAGAATCTACTAATATTCTAAGAATATCTTTTCTGGGCATTGAAATATTCTTTGAATGATCCGTAAATATTCTGTGGATTTTCGTATCCCCCAAATATTCCTCCATTAAATTATACAACCAAGGATATTACCAGAATATTCGTTTTAAAATTCTTCCATAATGTGGAAATTATTCTAAAAATCTGCTAGTAATACTTGTATATGACATAACAAATCTCTTCCCAGCCAGAACAAGAAAAGTCTACTTTTATTTTAAGAATATCTTTTCTGGGCATTGTAATATTCTTTGAATGACCAGTAAATATTCTGGGGATTTTCGTAGAATAATACATTGTGCCCCTAAATAATCCTCTCTTATATTATACACCTATGGATATTGCCCAGAAAATTCATTTTAAAATTTCTCATTGAATAAATTATTTTAAAAATCTCCTAGTAACAATTGTATATGACAAAACAAATTTCTTCCCAGCCAGTACACAGAATCTACTTATATTC
>JALMQS010000133.1:136056-168255 GCA_024734495.1 Forficula auricularia
AAGAATATCTTTTCTGGGCGTTGGAATATTCTTTGGGCTAGTCCTTAGACCATGAAATATATGGTACATGCCCTGCTGCTCGACTTGGTGAGGCCAACATCAACTAGAGAATGTGACGTCATCTGTAGGTAGGAACACCCAGAAATAGCATGGCCACTATAGGAATTATTATACATTGAGATAAATTTATTGTAGTTTAGATTATTTATTTTGGATTCCAATAATCGCAAATTAATATTATATTAATATTACCAAAATATTTATGCGAGAACGTGACGTCATCTGTAGGCGATGCTGGCCTCACTTCACTCTGTATGGAGAGTAGCAGAGGGCGTGTCCGTATATTTCAAGGTCTAAGGAATGATCCGTAGATATTCTGAGGATTTTCATTGAATATAATACATTGTGCCCCTAAATAATTCTCGCTTATATTATGCACCCAATGATATTTCCAGAATATTAGTTTTAAAATTCTTCCGATAAAATTATTCTAAAAATCTCCTAGTAATAATTGGAATATACTTATAATATTCCGAGAATATCTTATGCTAACTGGGTTGTGATTTTTTAAGAAATTTAAAACCCATTACAATTTGAAATTCTATGTTTATTTATTTGATTAATAAATAAATAAATTTGAATATAAATACCCAATGGTCTAAAGATCATGACAATGAAATAGTTACCTATCTAAAAAAATACTAGTTTGAAATGGAAGTAAATGTGTAACTGTATGCGTGGGCGTGGTTGAACTAGAGGGTGCAAGCAAAAGGGGTGAATCGTCGGGTGGGATCTCCCCGGGCTGCTGCCTAGCTAAAATGAATACATTAATGTAATACAGCACTGAAAGTTAATGAGCTGGGTATTAAGCTGTAAAAAATATACAGGCTAAATTAATTATGGTGCCGAATTGCGTGGAATTAATATTTCAAGAGAAACGAGATGAAGAATTCCATTTCTTCTAATCGCGAAATGGACCTACCACGGAGGCTCAGCCAACAAGGAAATGGTCCATTTCTTAACCCCGGGCAACTTGTTATCTTATCCGGAAAAGGAAAGGGGAAGGTCAGGGAAAACTCCAGGGAGAATGGAAAATCGTAAAGATAATCTTCTGCAGAGAATATCATACGACTTTCATTTCTTCAATTCATTTGTCAAATTTTTTTCACAATTTTAGTTCCTAATGCCGACAGGTATAAAAATCCAAATCTTCCATTATTGGGAATGGTCTTATATAGTATATAGAATAAGCCAGATTAATTTGCAGCAACGCTGACGTAATGCTGCTGACAGGGAGCGCTGATGCCGTCGGTATATTTGCGGCAAATTTGAAATATGATCGTAATTTGGACTCGAATTTTGAAATGAAACACTCCAATTGATTTTAAATTAAGAAACATTAAATATATTGATAATTATTCCTCCTCCCCGCCCCCCTCACCACATTAAATATTCAATTTGCTTTTCTTTGGCACAGAAGAAGAAATTAATCACATCTTAATTGATTTATATTTTATATATTATTTGTTTATTTTTTAATAATTTGCCATTTTTTTATAATTTTTTAAAAATCTAAATTTTGTTATTCTTATTTTTTGATTTTTACAAAATTGAACGACTTAAGACACGAATGCCCGAGTTTCTCATGGCAATACTGGAGCAGCCTGTTCATACAAACAACATCTGATCTCTTTTAAATATTTGGAACCTTATATCGATTATCGATCCCAAATTTAAAAAAATTATATAATATAATTCCCCGAGACGCCGCTGAAGGCACGCACGAAAAGCTCGTTCCATATATTAGGACTGCTTTCCAATCTTCAGTTTTAATATGATTTTTTGTTCATTTGTGTTTTTCCCCTCGTTTGTCATAAGTCAGATGGGATATCATCCGTGCGCAAATTTGATGCCCGATCTGTAACAAATCAAAAAAATGTTGGCCAAGTGACATAAAAAAGTAAAACCTGAAAGAGTGTGAAGCTGACCAACTCAACTGAATAAATATTGCTGTTGGTCATAATACCTCAGAACCCTCCTCTATTTGAACTACTTGCTATTTAAAAAGATTTATTCAGGTAATATATGCTTTCTTACTCTTATTTTTATTATATTACCATGTTGAATTATTGTAATCGTATCGATATAATAGCTATTGATAGCCAAGATTTAAATCGAGTATGAACATAATTAATTAATTAATTAAATAAATATCCACTATCAAATAATCTTGACTAAATGGGCCATTTTTAAAATAATTTGCCATTCTAGTACATTTTGTCTACAGTATGGGTGTCAAGGTAAGTTGATGAAAAATTTTTAACACTTGAATCTGGAAAAAATATTTTTTTCTCCAAATTTATAGTAACTACTCTTGGTTTTATTCCGGACTGCGTAAAATAAATTAGAATCATAAAATATCTCTCTAAAAAGTCTTTTCATTTTAAATTTTAGATTCAAATAATTTTTAATAAGAGATAAGCTTCTTTCGAAAATACAATATTAAAAAAGTAAAAATGGGCGCGCATTTATTCCCCTTTACTATATATGATACATATTTATATTTGGTATATAGGTAGGTATATGTACCATGTGCCTATATGTTTATGTGGATCAAGCAGAGTACAATCTCATTGGTTTGACTTTATTATACCTACTTTATTTAGTTTTGACTGATTTCCAGATTCGAACCATTTTTTACGTCGATCATTAAATCCCTGTTCGTTTTTCTTAACCCAATTAAGTTTTTTCAATTTCATTAAAATTCGTAGGTCCAATAAGTGTCCCGTAAAATTGAATGAACAAAATCGATATAATAATAATTCTCTGTTATTATTCCATTAATTTTCCAATGGGCAGTAATACTATTCGGCATATAGAGCTCTTATCTATTTTAAAATCTCCACTTTGCGTTATCATCACAAGAGTAAACTACAAACGCCGCATCCCTGGGATGGAAAAACATTTTTTTTTATTTTAGGCTGAGCTCATGTATAATTTTGCGAAATAATATTTTAGCCTGAGAGCTTATCCATCAATTCTCCTCTCTTATCATTATTTGTGCTTGACCAATTCAAAATGAGAATTCGAAAGACTAACGGTGAAGTTTTATGGCTGCTGGTTCATTGAAAGAACTTTTGGCTCAATCGCAGATTGAATAAATCCCAGCCGGGGAGGAAATCGTTTCTTTTTCTCTTCTTGTTCATTTGTTATTCTCCTTTGAACCAAAAAACACGGAGGTAGCAGAAGAAGGAAAAAATTATTATTGATAAGAATTGACTAATTACCGCTGGTCTCTTTTCGACTTGAAACTCGAACCGCCTCTACATACATTTATACTTGAAAACGAGGAAAAGTATTCCGCGACATTTCAGCCCGCGACAAAATATCCCCGACAAAACATTCCCCGACTAAATATCCTTCAGACAAAATATCTCATGACAAAATAACATTTCCCCGCGTGAATCTTATGAGTAAGGCAAATCGACTGCGGTTCGGTTAATATATATTCAGTTCGGCCCGAAAAGGAGCTATACAAACCCAACCGAGCCGAACTGAATATATATTAACCGAACCTCCGAAAGCTTAGTCCGGGCGGGGTGTGTTTCGGGCTCCCATTTTTTTTCTAATCAAACACACATTGAAAACCGAACCAGCCAATCGTCGGGCGGGGTGTGTTTGGGGCTCCCATTTTTTCCTAATCAAACACACATTGAAAACCGAACAGCCAATCGTCGGGCAGGGTGTCTCTTTTGTATTCTCCCTTAAACTGGGGAATATTTTGTCAGAAGATATTATGCCGGGGGATATTTTGTCCTTGGGATATTTTGTCTGAAGGATATTTTGTCGGGGCTGAAATGTCGCGGTACCAGGAAAAGGACTAAGAAAAGGAGAAAAGCTCACTAATCTCCTAGAGTCGAGGGGTGAACCGCGACCTAATATCATGTACACCTACTTCCACTTTCACTTCCATTTTCCAAATAGAAGAGGCATTATATAATGCGTGGGTGTCCAACCTTTTGGCTTACACGGGTCGCTTTTGAAGGAAAAACAAATGCTTCGGGCCGCATATAAAATTTACTAATTCTATTGATATTTGTTAATCAAAAAATATAACTAATAATGTATAATTATGATATCCACCAAAACAAAAAAGCAAAAATATCCTAACATTATAATCTTTGAGTTCTTTTCCTTCAGGATTTTCTTTTTAAATCATTTATATACTTCTATTAGTAATTTGAAAGTCTTTTAGAAATATGTACATCGAGTTTACTTATTTCTTAACATTTCCAAATGAATAAATTAATTGAATATTCTCTCTCTATATAATAAGAAGTATCCAATTAGTCCAAGTCCAATAGTCAAAAGGCCATTTCTAGACTAATAGAAATTAAGAAATTAACTTCCACTAGTCTAAAACAGTTCTGGGCTTGTTTTGGAATCGTTGCCTTCGCTGCTATAAAGAAAGAGAGATCATTCTATCCGTGCACTTTTTAGTCATTTTTCTAGATTAATTATTTTTAATTACTGAAATAATAAATATTTAAAAAAATGTAAATATGAAATGAAAAATAATTTTTAATTAGTTTAAACTAGATTTATTTTTGTCAACTGATAGTTGGGCTTATAATTTTGCTTTTTGTTAATTTTATTCTCGAAAATAGCTTTTAGGTAGGTAGGTACGAATATGTAAATTCATATTTCTAAAAAGTGAATAATTATTGTGAACCCAGGAGGAATATTTGTTTCTGGGTAGATAATATTAATGAAATTTTAAATCATATAAAAATATTTAAATCTAATAAAAATGGTTCAAAATATGCTAAAATTGTGATCATTTTTTCGGAAATCTCGATATATTTTTTCACATTCGAATTTTAAAAATCTACCTTTTATTCTTCGAAAATAATGTTTTTTTGGGGAGATTTTCTAATTTCTTCTTACTTTAGAAAAAAATATCAGGTCAAAATGTATCAGATATCTTTCTTTTCTAGTAACATAAAAATCTCAATATTTTAAGGAAATTTATAATTTTATGTCGGGCCACATTGATTGCTGTGCTGGGCCGCAGGTTGGACAGCCCTGATCTAATGAATTCCAATATAATTCCACATAATTCCAATCGCGGTTCACCCCTCGGTTAGAGTATTAAATTCGTAAAGTGGTCGATAACAAATGATCAGAGTATTGTAGAAAGTTCGTCCCAGCACCAAAATATTTAAAAATACAAAACGAAGATCTGATTGAATTATTTTGGGATTTCAAAATTTATAGCTTCTTAGTTAATTCGTCCAGCTATTGTGATAACATGCGAACCAAAATAAAAAGTTTCTTCTGGTGCCAAAATATGTATCCCTAACTCCGAAACGAAGATATTTTTAAATTTAAGATTTTCTAGTTTCAAGACTTGCTATCTAAAACGTCCAGTGAACACATCAGTAATATTTTGAAATAGGCCGGATTATGTAATTTGTAATACAGTGACGTATACACTGGGGGGGGGGGGATAGTGATCAGAACCTCACCCCCGCAGAGACAGACCCTATCTATCTGTCAAATCTAAAGTTAAGTAAGCAGAGTGAGATCGGAATCAAGTTTCTAGGATGAGTGATTTCATTTATGAATGAAAAACTGCGATTTTTTGCAAAAACTTGCAGAAAAATTTCAACCTCATTGCGGCACGGGTTACCATTATTTAATTAAGATCAAACTTTTTTTTACTAGTAGTAAATTTAATCTAGTTTAAAAATGTATAGTGTGATCTTTGTCGCAAACGTGCTCCTTTATGGTTAAAAACGACTTCAAAAAATTAAATGCAACAAATAAAATACACTAAAAGGTATAAAATAATTATTAATCTTATTTAGTTACAACTAAACGACGAAATATTAACATGAAATTACTTTTTGAAGTCGGTGCCAAACTAACTATACCTATAAGCGAGCATACCCTCCAAACGTACTAAGTAAGATCCGTCGAGTGCGATTCATAAAAGGTATATGTTTGGCACCAACTTCAAAAAGTAATTTCATGTTAATATTTCGTCGTTTAGTTGTAACTAAATAAGATAATAATTATTTTATACCTTTTAGTGTATTTTATTTGTTGCATTTAATTTTTGAAGTCGGTTTTTATTTTTTTCTTAAAAATTATTTTTATTTTTCTCTTTTTAGTGATGTTATTAATAGTGATCATATCATCAGAACTTGACCAAATTAATATGACACCATCCCTAAGACACCCCTTTCGGATAAAAAAAGAACCATCGAAATCGGTTCATAAACAAAGAGGTTAGGTCCAAACAAACCTAATAAAAAAGGTCTAATACCTATGAAAAAAATACGAAAAAAAATGGGACCAATCGGAAGCTAGACTGGACCCAATGCAAAAATTTTTTCAAAATCGGTTGAGAATTGGCGGAGATATGAGGTAACATAGGCACAAAAAAAAAAAAAAAAAAAAAAAAATTCAATCGAATAGAGAACCTCCTCCTTTTTTGAAGTCGGTTAAAAATGGGAAAAAATCGAAAAAAGTGATAGTTTTGGGGATATTCAAAAGTGATCCAGGGGGTCTGTTTTTGGATCACCGTTAAAAATCGAACTACTGAACCAATTTTTTTTAATCGATTCGAAATTTTGTCCTCTTTAATTTACTATAGGACGGTTATTTACAAAATATGAACTATTTTCGAGTTATATGCGAAAAACTGGAAAAGTCAAGGTTTTTCGGCCAGCAAAAGCTGTCCCCACACTTACGAGGTCGCAAACTTAGATTTGGCATACCTAAACCATACCAAACGATCCTAGAAAAATCTTTTCCCGCAATTAATGTAAGCTGAAATCCCCCTATATAATATATAGCCCAGGATATTATCCTTTTAACTATGGTAACAAGTATATAGAGTCGTGGGTTTTATCAAAATTGTAAAACAAAAAATAAAGAACATTGTTGTAAATATGGACATGGGTAGGGGGTAACTGGTCGATGCTCAAATAATTGTAAAATGGAAAATAAATATGTAAATTTTAATTTGGAAATAAACACATTTTGTTAAAAAAACACTCGTAGAAAATTATCAAATAACTCCTAAAGTATTAACTCTACCGCAAATTTTATAATGAGCAAAGTTGTAGGGGATGTGATTTCTGAAAACTTTTGTTTAAAAAAATTCTCGCCAAAAACACCCAAAAAAGGGGGGGGGGGGTCAAAATATGAAAATTCTTGCTCTTTGACCAAACACAACCAAACTTTGTATACATAATCTGTGGGTTACTAGAAGGCTAGAAATGCAAAAACTAACCACCCAAAATGGGAGGGGGGATCAATAAATTGAAAATTATTACCCTTAGTGCAAACTTAACCAAATTTTGTATACATAATCTGTGGGTCACTAGAAGGCTAGAAATGAAAAAACTGGGTGTGGGGGTGGAGTGATGGTGTGGGAGTGGTGTTCGTGGGGTTGAGGGCACGGGGTGGGGTCTGGAGGTTGCGGGGTGGAGTGGAGGGTTTAGGTGAGGGTCCAGAAGCGTAATGGGGACTCAGGTGAGGGTCCAGAGGCGTGGTGGTGTGGTGCGGTGGTGGTGTGGGGCGATGTGAAGGGCATGTGGGGTGCACTGAGGAGTTAGGGTTCAGGTGAGGATCCAGAGACTTAGTGGGGTGGTGCGGGGGTGGGGTCTGTGGATAATTGGAGATGGGGTGGTGCATGGTGGAGTGGGGGTTCAGGTGAGTGTCCAGGGGCGTAGTGGCGTGGTACGAGGGCTGGGGTGTAAGGTGGGGGGCGGTGGTTGGGCACGGGAGCATGGTGCGGGGGTGGGAGGTGCAGGGTGGGGTTCGTGGGTGGGGGGTCCAGGGGCGTGCCTCCTGGTTAGCAAGAGGGCCGTCGAAGGCGGGACTTGCAGCTAGTATATCATATTTTTTAAAAAAACATTAACAAACATATATACCTAAGTGACATTTCGATCTCTACGTCTGTGGTCGTTTTCTAGTGTGAGATGCCACTTTTATCTCGCTTTACAATGACGGTGGAATAGAACTAATGGCCATTTTTATATTATTTTTGTACCTGTCGGCGTTTAAAAATGACTTACCTTAAAATTATAAAATCATTACTTTATATTCACTATCTTTTTTCTTTTCAACGACAAATAAAAATGAATTTGATATCTCAAGTATTTACAAGTTACGGAACCCTCAATACCGTCTGACTCTCACTTGAGCGGCTTATTTTGACTTGATATTTCTTTACGCTTTTTTTTTTTTTACAAAAATTCTCGTTCTAGGTAAACATTTTCAATGCTAAAAAAATGCTTTTAATTAGAATTTCCTTTTCTCATATGAGTATGGTATAATTCAAAATAACTTTCCATTTAGTATATAGCTATTAAAATTATTTATTTATATATTTATTTTTATTTATGACATTATTTTATTATTAAAAATTATTTCGATACATGTATTTCGGGTCGTAAATGGAAAAGCATTCCGGACGATAAAATTTATTATTAAAGATATAATATTTTTATTTTTTATAAGTCCTTCTTAATTCAAATTTCCTTTTTGGCTGTTAACTCAGGGAGCAGCAGCTAACTCGTTTTTTCTTCCGTTTAATTTTATTTTTCATTTCCTTTAAAAAGAAAAAGAAAAAAAGAAAGGCAAAAAAACTTAAAATGTATATATTTTATGTCCACCCTTAAAATTGCGTCATTATTTAAAAAATGTTTGAAAAATTTAACTGAATTATAACAAAAGTACCATATATGTAAATAGAAATTATATTTTGAGAAAACCTCAATTTACCATTTGGAATATTATTTTTTGCTTTACATCAACTGCGAAATAAATATATTTTAAATATTTTTGAAATAACTATAATCTATTATCCTATATATGGCTGATTCTCAGAAAAAAATCGAAAAATGACTTCGATAATTTGATGATAATTTTTTTTAATTATTATGGAATTTCTTTTTAAATTTAATAGTACATGGGCTAATTGTCTAAAACGTTATAGTGGTCCCCAACTTGTTTTAGTTTATAGGGGGGGTGAGGGGGTCCATATAGTTATGGGTTCTGAATACTTCCAAGGAAAATATGTGATACCCGGAAAAAAATATGATAAATGGTGAGGTACAACATGGAACATAAACTTGTTCTTGTACTAGTTTACTGTACCGTCGTTTAGAACACCAAAACCAACAATTTAGTGAGGGAATGAGAAAACGAAATATTATTGCACAAAAGTATAAAGAATAACCTTATACCTAATTTTCCATGTGAATGTGCGATACTTTATTAATTCTAGGAACACATACAAATATATGATAAATGATACATAAATAAGCGCTTAACTTTTTACAACACGGTGTGAGGGAATGACGGCCCAAAATGTAAACTTGCAAAAACAATTTATTTTTAATAGTTTTAACACTAAATCTTATCAGTCATAGCCGAGTCTGGTATATTTTTAGAATATCAATATTGCTAACTTCTAAAAGCTATAAGGCAGCGTTCACTATATAATTTGAAATTATGTTTTAATCCTACTTTTACACAACCGTGAGGGAATGATTCGTTTTTTAAGGACGAATTTAAAAATATATTTTTTGACTTTTCCGTTTGTATACACATTTATGTACAGTCAGTACTATTATATATGAATAAATAATAAGATAACAGATTAAGAAGCTTTTCGAATTAGATCTTTGAATCTATCTTAATTTGGTGGTTGGGACTACAGCGAGGGAATGATTTTTAGGGTATTTACTTGTACATATATTTTTTATTTATGATAAAAAAGATAAATCTGTTTTATAATTTGGTACGCTTAGGGATGTAGTCTCATAAACATTCTTTGTTACGATAACTTATGTTAGAATCCCATTTCAGAGGAATCAGCAAGGACATCAATTCCGATTTTTTTTTGAGAATCAGCCATATACCGGTGGGAGGGGGAGGGGGTAATCTACCCTCTCTATTCTCCCATAAGAATAATACATTTACTTCTAGCTTAGTTAACTAGCACCTCGGATTTTCACCAATACGACTGAGCATAGGCAGAATAAATGACTAGATTTCTATTGGTATATTCACATACTCGTACACAACTAATTATTCAAAGTAATAATTCTATGCAACAAACTAATAATTGAATATGTCTGTACTCATTCAACTCTCATGCAGACAATCATATTTTGAAATGACGAAGAATTGTCCTAGCTATTCTCTCTGTAGTTTAAATTCCAGCGTTTAGAAATGGCTCGGGTTCATTCCAACTATTCCACCTTGGTCTCTTTTACAATCCGTGCATTCTGTATGTCTGTCTGTCTGTCTCTCAGTTCCACAGCTAGTCTATATGACGGCTGCTCGGTCGGTGTTTGTTCCCTTTATCCCGGGCTGTCATTTATTTTAATTAAAATCTTATTCGCTCAAGTCTGTCATCACTGAGTCCATTATGTTTAATACATACGACTAATTTAATTGATTTATTGTCGTCCTGAATAAATGACAATTGCATTGACTAAATTGTCATTGTTTATGGATGGGGCTAGACAATTTCAATTCGAAAGATGAATTTTATATTAAAAAATATATATAGTTAGGTATATATATATATTTTTTAATTATAGTTTTTTTGTAGATCCTATCAATAAAATTCGTTTTTCAATTCCATTTAGAAATGAAAAAGAAATTCCAATATTTAAAGAATAAACTCAATTTTCATAGAAATATATTTTTGCATACAGAATATTTGAAATTTTATTAAATTAAATTATTATTCATTCACCATAGGCGTGAAGCGTGAATAGAATAGAAAAGATGTTATGAGAAGTGAAAAAGTCGAGTGGAGAGTGCTTGCGTCAAACCAGCCTTAGGACTGGTTACTTGATCAGAGGCGTAGCCATGGGGGGGGGGTCAGACGCCCCCCCCAGGGCAGGTCTCATGGGATGAGTAAAGGCAACGACAAACCGTTTCTTAGGGCAAACTAACTGTAATTAAATATATTTCAAATGTTTAATCAAGAATTATGTTGTTTTTATAATTTCTAGAAATACCTATTTGTTTTAATAAAAAAAAATTACCACTATAAATATTTGCTGTGTGGATTGACCCCCCCCCCCCCATTTTCTGCCTACGCCACTGTATTTGATGATGATGAACATAGACACAAAATAATTTTTAATATTTAATATGTACATAGTGTAGGAATATATATTTTAATATATACTATAAAGTATAAACTAAAGTATGACTATTCAAATTATTATAATGGTACTAGTAATTATTTTAAACCCAAAGGGAGGGCTTAAAAAATAAATAATAATAATAATAATTTTAAAGAACCTCAGATTTTATCCATAACACTTTTAAAAATATTTATTTATTTTGACGTCATACAAATAATAATATATACTTATACCTGCATAAAATCATACAAATAATAACTAAATAAAAAAATAAAAATTGAATGTAAAAGTTTGAATTTTTTGTTTAAGTTGCATTGTTTATATGACAGCCATAATTCGTAAACAAACTAGTTGTTGAAGTTGTTTTCTTCAGAAAACAGTGTCCAGTTTAATCTGTAGGTAATGTAACAGTTAAAAATATTAAAAATAAACCTTTATAGTTTTTAAGTTTTTAATTTTGCTTGATTTGTACTTTAGCTTCATTTTGAAACATTAACTTTTTGAATATTCACATAAATATTTTAAATTGTTACAATATGCTTTTAAAATGATACTTTTTTTAAAAAATAAATTGACACGTTCTGATGTGGCCATCCACTTGACTTTACCATACACTTCTGGTTGAGTTTGGTACAAGGGCCTAGATTTTCATTTTTTGACCTTACAACCCCCCCCCATTTTGGGCGGTTAGTTTTTTCATTTTTAGTCTTCTGGTAGCCCACTAATTATGTATACAAAATTTGGTTGAATTTGGTCCAAGGGCCTAGATTTTCATTTTTAATCCCCCCCCCCTTTTTTTGGCGGCTTGTTTTTGCATTTCTATTGTTCTGGGGGCCCACTGATTTTGTACACAAAATCTGATTAAGTTTGCTCAAATGGCGTAATTTTTATTTATGACGCCCATCCCCCTCCTAATTTTGGTGCCAAAAAAAAATATTTTCGTTATTTTATAGTATATTTCATTTTTCTTGTTTTTTTAGTTTGAAAATATTATAATTTTAAATTTTAACCCCCCCCTTAATTTTGGGTCGATATGCACCAAAATCTAATCAGCTTTTAATCTTAATGCTCCAAAACTATGTGTGAAATTTGGTTTTGATATTCAGACTATTTTTTGACCTAGCTCGTCCACAAAATTTGGTAACGCACAGACTAACAGAATAACAGATTAACATACATTTTGACAAAACAGTTTTTATCTCGAAAAATATAATTTTTTCGATGTTCACTTATTAAGGCTTTTTTGTAGAGCGAAATGCCATCGTTTCGCCCAATTTTTTAAATCAAAATAGTTTCAGCCTTTTTTGAAATATTTCGAAAAAAAGAAGCAAAAAAACACTTTTTTCATGCACGATTACAATACTTGACCTACCCTGTAAGGTAAAGTAAAAAGTTCGGCTAAAACATTTATTTTATACTAGCTGACGCCCGGGCCTTCGCCCCGGCGTCACCTAGCCCCTGGCCGGGAACGTCTCGTTTTATGGTTAAAATTTATATAGATAATAGATGACCAGACCACGCGTTGCTGTGACTAACTCTTATGCTTCAAGCATAAACCACTGGACGTATTGAAACTATATTAGCAACATATGTCCGTTTGGTGCTCCGATTGGCATATCTAAATTTTTGGCCAGGTTTATAATTATTGTTCCCTTAACCAAAAATAATATTTACAGTTGAAAGATTTCTAAAAAGCTATTATCGGGTATCTTGTTTGTTTTGTTTCCTCCCCCCAGAGAGGCGCTGGCGTTGTTTCCTCGAAAAAATATTTTTTTACATGCCACACGTGTGATATCTATAAAAACACTATATATAAAAACACTCGTTTATAAAACACTGCTCAAGCCATTACAATTTTCATGTTCATAAATAATCTTCAAACGTGATTTTTTTCTCATGTTAGATGGTTTGTTTGCATTTCGTTACTCAAGAACGGAATCGTGTTCAAAATTTGTTTGTATATCATTTTAAAATAAATTTAAAGGATACAATAAAAGAGTGTGTCTTCCGCTAGAAAAATAAATTTAAAGAGAAATAGTTTCGAGGACTTTATACACGTGTAAAGAACACTTTCATATATCAACTCTTGTGAATCAATTGTAATAGATTGATGAAGAGGACAAAGTATATCTCTTTATGAATGAATTTAAAAAAATTTATTTTTCCAGCAGAAGTCACTATTTTATTGTCCCCTTCTGCTACTCAATTATTCGGCAAAAAGAACCTTTCAACTTAAATTAAAATAAAGTTTTTGTCTTGTAAAAATTCAATAAATAAGGTAAAAATCGTCATTTGGGGAGAATTATCCAATTAAAAATTAAAAATAATAAACTTTTAAAGTTTATTATTAGATTATAGAAAATTTAGGTTTAATTAGGCTCAAAATAGGTTTTTAATAATTTCAATAGGCTGAAATTTTCTAAATTTAAAAACAATATAACAATGGATTTTCAAATGATTTTGTTTTCTTTAAATAATTCTAAGGGCTAATGGAATTTTGGTTTTAATCTTTAAAATATATTTTTAAAGAAATTCCAAAAGCTAATTAATTCCTTTCAGTTAGTTTAGTTAGGTATAATAAGTTAATGGAAACTCGTGGAAAGTCCACAGTGATCTTGTAGCCAAAGTTTCCTTTTGTATGTATTGTTGTTGTTGTAGAATGTTGAGGTATTTCGGAAAAATTAGTTAGTATAGTTTCAATATCCTTTATAATTAACTTTGAATTAAATAAATAATATTGAAATGAATGAATGAGCTCGAATACAAAAGCCAAAAGGCTTAGTTCTTTTGAAATGGCTGAGGGTCTTAAATACAATAGAAAAAGATGAGGTCAGATTTCCAATGGTATTTTTAAGAAAAATGATTTTTAAATAACATATTTTATTTTAAATTAAATATTTTTCATCTAAATATAATCAAAAGCATGGCTGAAACTTTTTTTATTTTTTTCTCCTTATTAAAGACAGTTTTCAGAATTTTTTAAAAAATTTTCACCCAACCCAAAGAAGTTAGGAATTTTTGAAAAAAAATAGCTTTTTTAAATAACCATAACTTTTTCAAAAATTTAGTTATCATGACGTTTTTTTTTAATTTTTGTTTTTAAATGTACTTTAAAAAAAATAGATAGTTTTTTTAAATCTTTGTTGCAGTATTAAATTCTTCTTCAACAATAATGTGGTTAGAACTATTGAGAATGAATGACACTCAAAAATCTTACAAACAGGGCCGACAGCACTATTTTTTGCTAGTTTAGTTCTTTTATTGTTTGGCAAGCTATGTTGGCTAACCCGAATTTTTTTAGTTTTTCCTGAATTTTCCAATTTTCCGGGCAACTTTTATATTTTTTTTTTTTTTACGTATTGGACTATTACAAACATTAGAAAAAAAATTAGCCAAATCGGTCCAGGCATTTGAGAGATCTGCGCTTATGAAGTAACAGAAATTCATTTTTATTATATAGATATAGCGTATGCCCTCTGATTTTTACGTTCCATATAGCGTATATAACCTGCTGATTTTACGACTACACCACTGTATATATTTACTATAAATATTCATATCATAAAAATTGACCTAAATATATAGTCTGATTTAAGGAACAGCAACCGTCTATATTTGAGAAAACTTTATTAAAAAATTTTCAATTTTCTAAATTTTTCTCATCTATTGTTATCAACCTATTGTACAAAAACAACTTCTATGCCCGTGTATTTTATACTAATAATGCTAAAAAGAATCCTATTATTTATTTATTTATTTATTTATTGATAACAGCAGCTGTTTATTAAAAATTTCTTCGAATGATGCTAATATGAATATTCCTCAATGTGAATTTTTATTAGAATTCCACCTCTTGTCAGCGCCTCCCCTTGTAATAAAAAATGTTCCAATTCTAAAACTACGATTCGAGTTTCGTTTCTCGAATTCTCAATTCAAGTCCAGGCAAGCAGGCACACAGCCATTTTGGGAAATAATTTATTAAAATCCTCGACTGCCCCGTGCTCTCCAATTAGTGTAATTAAAAGGGTAGAAGGAATTGAACATATAAGCTTAAGCTATTGGCGAGCCAAAGGATTATTTCCCTTCTTCGTCTCCCAGTTATGAATCAAATGTATTTTACATACTCGATTGGAAGGATTTCGCTCTCAGGTTTTAGAGATCAAAGACTATATTGAACCCTTTCTGTGTAAATGCAGATTGTTTGAATGCTATACGAGCAGAAGGTAATAATTAATCAAGAAATGTTTATGACTAAAACCATTCGACATGTAAATAGGAATTTTTATTTCCAATTTTACAATAACAAAATAAGTAAAATTGAAGGAAAAAGAGCTAACTTTTTCAACACTCTGACGCTCTCCATAAATTTTGCAGATTGCCGGGGGAGGAGGGAGTTCTCACAGCTAGCTATTCTAAAATAAAATATACGGGTACACAAATAAAATACTTTTTGTTTAGTTTTGGTCAAGCTTTTGAAAATTATTTATGGTTATACTATCTAGTGCGAAAAGATTTTGCTTTGACGAGAGTAGCAGAGTTGTTGATTCAAAAGAGAATCAATGAGTTTGTCCTTTGCTTGGTGCAAATAAACATATACCATATACCATATACTAATAATTAGGATTCGGTTTTTGCATATAATGCATGTTTTTTTCCTTGATTGCTATCCTTCTAATTTTTTGTATCTGGGCGTTTTAAGGTATCAGGACCCACCCAGAGAAATCATATTTTGCATATAAATGCATAGTACCTGGAGGCACCGAGCGATGCTCGGTAACTTCTTTCTTCAGTTAAAAGCTTTATTTTAATATTATTTTTAATTTATAATTCTGATAAAAATGTCGATTTTTATTTGAGAGCCGTTTTCAAATTAAAAAAAATACAAATATATATAATATTCGCCCACTGTATCCCCCCCACCCCGCTCGACCCCATCCCCGAAACCTCGCCCTACCACCGGGTCCCCCACCACTGCAGCCCACCTCCTGCACCTGTTTTGATTCAACCATATGATTCATTTTTATTCAACCAATTGTTAATAAATAAAACCTATCAAAATGTGTTGTTTTTCATAAAATTGAGACCTGCTTATGCGAAATACATTTTTAAATAAATTCTTGATTATTTTTATTCTATTAAATAAATAAGGTTCTTTATAAAAACAATTATAAAACGTTTATTAATAGTTCTAACGTTTAGGGAGAACAAAATATGTTAAAATCCACAATCACATTAGTTCTTCAAGGCCTTTGAGAACAATAGATTAACCCGACCCATTGTCTGTCTGGGTACAAAAGTAAACAAAAGAGAAATCTTTTTTTAACTCCAAGATTTGGATCTGTCTACTTGAGAATAATAAATTTGATTACGAAAAAAACCATCAAAAACAATTTTGTCGAAGATGAGACCGTGACAGATCGAATTGTCATACCAAAAACCCCCTAAGCCGTGAATTTCATCAAAATCGGTAGAGCCGTTTTCAAAATAGAATTAAGATACAAATATATATATATATATATATATATATATAAATAAATATAATTATAATACAATTTTTGCTCGTTTAATAAGAGTCGATTTAGGAGTTTAAGTGCATATTTTGCGATTTAAGCTATATTTTGCATACTTGTGTGATTTTTCTTCCTCGTTTGTTGCCAAATCAGAAAAATAATTGAAGAAAATTTTAGAGACTGAGAGGGTAGGTCACAGGTTTCAACCCCCCCCCCCCCCCCTCGCTGTTAAACAAATCAAGAAAATTTAAGGAAATAATTAAAATAATATTTTTTATAAAAATTATTCTAAAAAATAAAAAAATATTAAATTTCTTTTAAAAATAAACTTTGGAAACATTAATTTTAAATTAAATAATAATTTGAAGTTGTTTCTTAAAATTTTCTTAAATTTTTAAAGGGAAATAAATCACGCAGTTGTTCTGTTATGCTAAAAAAATATACAAAAACCCGAATTTCTTTAAATTTATTTTCGATAACATTAATTTTAATCTCTTTTTATTGTAACTGAAAATGCTAAAAAATAATTCCTCTAAAAGTGCTACGTTTCGTAAGTGGGTTATGGAAGATGGACCATTCACGACTGATGGTAAAATAATATTTTGCCAAATATACGAAAAAGAGGTACGACTTTATCAAATATTTCTATGTAATCTTAACCCATAATAGTGTAGAAATGTGTTTGATTATAGAGCAATAAATTTATTGACTATTTCTTCTTTTATCTGTTCCTTGAGTCGGTTTAAAGCTATCAAGCACTAGATATTATGGGTTTATAATGCATATTTTAATTGCATATTTCCTTTTAAAATGCATATTTTTAGTGCATATTTCGGCATTTTTAAATGCATATTTTGTTGTTGTTTTAGTGATAATCGATCCGAACCCTACTAATAATACATTAAATATTAAATTAAAATAATTGTTTGCTTATTCTTTTTAAAACAATTATATTTTTTCAAATGAAAATCTAGCTTAAAATTTTAATCAAAACTTTAGCAAATATGAATTGTTTTTTAATTAAACGGCGATTGAGTATAATTATAAGTAGATTAATTTTTCCTACTTTGAATATTATGTTTTAAAGTAAGGAACGGTCTTGTCTTCTTTCATTTCCAGGATGTTGTTTAATTTTAATTGAATTTCGAACCAAGTTTCCCAATGGTTTTTGATAAAATGAACATTGTTAACTAGAACGATACCATGGCATCATGCCAGTATTTTTATCCAAAAAAGCAATCTTAATTAAAAGTTACTATACAAGTTTTGTGTATATCTATGTATATATGTATATATATCTAAGAGACAACTTTTAATTCTCGAAAAAAGGGAAGAGAGCAAAAGACAAGTCTTTTTATAGAGGAAGGGCGGATGATTATTATTTCCTCCACACTGCATCGCACCTTTTTATACCTTTTAGCTTGGATCTTTAAATTTTTCATTGGATTTTGAGAAAAACAAGTAAAGTCTATAGGTAGCTAGATAAAATTACTTTAAACTTAAGTATTTAATATTTTATTTTTAAGTAAAAATGAATCGATTAAGTCAAATAATTTATTCAAAAATTTCTAAGGCTTATTTTTTTTTTTAAATGATAAATAATTTCTATATTTGTGTAATTAAGAGTGTAATAAATTATTGGATAAATTATTTGACTTATGAGGTTTATTTACTTAAAAATAACAAAAATTAAAAACAAATTTTTAAAGTAAATTTATTTAAAAACGAAAGTAACTACAAGTATTTTTAAAAAGGCGCCTAAAGGAGAAATGACATTAGACCTTGGGGCCGGTTGTATGTTGCAAAGTAAATGCTTTTTACCACAAACCAAGGGTAGATGGTAAATGGAGGGACTGGGATGGCCAATCAGATGACAGGCACTGAAAGTTCCTGTCATCTGATTGGCCATCCCAGCCTCTCCATTTACCATCTACTCTTGGTTAGTGGTAAAAAGCATATACTTTGCGACATACAACCGGCCCTTAAAGTCATCTCGACAGAAAGAGGACCCGTGACGTAGTTAGTTCAAACTCCTTCTTGGGCTGGATGTAATACAAGAAATATCGCAGATTCGAATCCCGTTAGGTCATCAATTTTATTTATTCTATTTTCAAAAATAAAAAATAATTTCCAGATGTGTTAAATTAACAGTCAGAAATTATTGATTAAATTATTTGACTTAATCGGTTCATTTTTACTTAAAAATAAAATATTAAATACTTAAGTTTAAAGTAATTTTATCGAGATATCTATAGACTTTACTTGTTTTTCTCAAAATCCAATGAAAAAACTAAAGATCCAAGCTAAAAAGGATAAAAAGGTGCGATGCAGTGTGGAGGAAATTTAATTTCTTCTATTTTCAAAAATAGAAAATAATTTCTATTTGTGTGAAATTAACAGAAGAAATTATTGATTAAATTATTAAAGATAATTTTTAAGATTTTTAGAAACTTCAAAATTTAATATATAAAATACTAGGTAGGTTTCTCAAATATAAAAGATCATTTTCCTCTGTGAACTCCTGAAGATGGGGTTATAACCCGAAATATATATAGAGTTGTGCTAAACAAGCATCTGATCTTTTATATTTGTGAAACCTACGTAACATTTTATATTTAAAATTTTAAAAAGTGTCTAAAAAGTTTTCAAAATTTTCTTTACTTCATTTAAAATGTTTCACCAAGAACCCACACCATTCTCCCTTAACAAATCCCACCAAAGGCTTCATTTGCGCGAAATACATGATTTTCTGACTCAACAACCCTACGCGCTTAAACTGGATACTAATCGAACAAACTCATTCGTCAATTCATTTATCCCTATGATATCTAGAGACTGGAACTCTCTTCCCCCGACCGTCTTTCAAGCAAATTATAACCTTCAATCTTTCAAGACCAGCATCCACAGATAGCTTCGACTCCTTCCCAATCCCTAAATCTCTTCTTATCTTCACGATACAAGGGTCCACCACCTACTTCAGAGGTTGTACCTTCTTGGTGCAACTTCTTCTTGTATCAATATCATTATATAAAAAAAAAATATTAAATTATTATTTTTCTTACGAGGTTCATTTACTTAAAGGTAAAGTTTCAACATGATTGTCTAACGAATCATTGCTAAACTTAATTTTTTTAAGTAGTGTTAGATTTTGATTCTTTGTAATATTTCATATTTTAGATTCGATTTGGTTCTTTTTTCCGTTTCGTATAATCCTAATTCAGTGTCACTGCTAACTCTGCACGTCTACCAGAGCATTGTAGCTCGTAATCAAAAGAAGATAATATAAACTTAAAATTTATAGTTACTTATATGAATTTATTTTCCCAGAAATCAAAAATTATTTAAAATTCCAATCCGTTTATTTTGGGAAATGCCAATTATTTGTGGCTTTGAAAATCCTTTTTTTATCACATGGAGATATGAGGTTTCCTTTTAAAAATCACGTTAAGTAGATTTAGACGACTTTTTTATAATTTATTTCTCATAAGTCTTTGTTGGAAATTTTATTTTGTACTAATATTACCTAAAAATGGGCCATTTCGAGCTCTCTATAACGGTACATTTAAATCGAAATATGTAAATATTAAAAAAATATGGCTAGTTTTCCTTAAAAAAGTTATTTTTTATTTTTGACCCCATCGATCCTCCCTAAAATAATAATTCCATTGAAATTTAGATATGATTTTTGATTTGAGGGAAAATGAATGCATATCCGTATACTTTGTAAATTTCAATGTCGGATCTTATTTAGTTTATAAGCTACAATGTTCTGTCTGTCAGGCATTGTTGCGATACCTACTAATAAAGTCCCTATTTCTTTTTTAAACGGAACCCAAAAAATGTTGTTCTTATATAAGTCGTTAAATTATAATTAAATATATCTAATATGGCTACACTGCATTTTTTTACTTAGGTAATTGTATTCAGTCCACTCTGTTCATTATAAAATATTATTATTACTTGTATTACTTAATCACTTTTAATTGCTCATGAATAATTAAGCCTCTTATATTTCAATAAGTTATCCTCTTATAAAAAATAACAACATCGCCTTTATTCCAAGCAATTGAAGTTGGAATTAAAATGAATTTATATTTATAATACTTTGAAATAATTTGAATATATGTGTCAGGCCAAAGAGAGGAGAGGGATCTAATTTACGAGACACGATATTGTTTCAGATACAACCGCTTTTTTTTTTTTTTTTGTTTTTTGCTAAAGTATTTAATAAATATTAAAAAAATAAAACAACAACAAAAACGATAAACAAATGAATATATAGGGGGAGAAAATACACCTACTCGGGACTAAATAAATTGAAGGCATCAATTATAACTCGAGATAAAATTGTATTTGTTTTAATAAAAGCTCATATATCGATTTAAAGATAATAACACAAAAAATGGTATCCCAAGAGAGAAAATATAAAAATAAAATTACTTTTACTAGTCGATTTACTAGTTCACTTATCAGATTATCCATCTATTTTCTGATCATAGAGAGAAATCAATAAGGCTGATTGATGCAAATAAACATATAACCTACATATATATAATGAATATATATCCATATATATAAAATTAAGGTTTTGTCTATACATTGGTCCAAATCACGCCAAATTTTGATTGCACACGTTTCAAGCAAAGTTATGAACGAAAACACCCTCAACAAAATTCTTGTCTGTATGTTTCCGTGGTTTCCGCGAAAAGTTGCTCACGATTCACGTAAAAATTATGTTGAAATTATATATATATATATTATATAAAATTATGAAATTTCATATTTGAATCAGATCCCTTCTAACTTACGTTTATAACGTTTTGATATTTTGATACTTTGGGTGGTAAAGGGGGTTTGGGTGGGTTTGGGCGGGGGGGCGCACGAATGGAAATTATCAAATACCTCCTAAAGTATTAACTCTACACCAAATTTTTTAATGAGCAAAGTTGTAGGTGATTTCTGACAACTTTTGTTTAAAAAAATTGCCCCCAAAAAACCACCCGAAAAGAAGGGAGGGTGAAAAAATGTAAATCTTGCCCTTGGAGCAAACTCAACCAAATTTTGTATACATAATCTGTTGCCCTCTTGAGAGCAAGAAATGCAAAAACTAACCAAGCAAAATGGGTGGGAGGGTCAAAAAATTTAAATTCTTTCTATTGGAGAAAACTCAACCAAATTTTGTACACATAATCTGTGGCAGACTAGAAGGCTAGAAATTTCAAAAACTGAGTGTAGAGGGGATACCGGGAGAGGGGTTTCCAGGGGTGTGGCGGGGTGTGGTACGAATTGGGGGTCCAGGAGGCATAGTGGAGGTGCAGTGCCGGGGTGGTGATGTGGAGCTCGGGTGCATGGTGCGGGGGTGCTAGGTGGGGTTCTAGGGGAAGGACAGTCGTTCACAAGAATTGGACGCTGTCTCGCGGAGTGATGTTGAGCGACGGTTACCATACCGCGAGCCAGAAAGAAGCCCGCCGAAGGCAGGCTTTGCAGCTGGTTTGAATATATTTGAGTATTTTTTTCTTATACTTATCTTTTCTTTTTTTTTTTTTTTTATTTTGCTTAGAGAAAATTTTTGCCTCGTAACGTTTTTTTATTCTCTTAAAGATTTTTGCCTAAAAAAATATAAAAAAAAAAAAACTGTCTACACCAGCGGTGCCCAACCTACGGCCCGCGGGCCGGATCCGGCCCGCGAAGAAGCTCAATCCGGCCCGCGAGCTCCTAGTCGGATATTCGTAAATTATTGACCAAATACCGCGTATTTTTTAAATTTATTAAAGTATTTTCTGTGAATTTTATTAACTACAATATTTCTGATATTGTTATATGTATTTTGATTGAATAATTTGTATTTGTACATGACATCGGCATGACACGGTGTGTCATGCCGATGTCGACTAGTGCTGCCGCGAGTGGCCGATAGTCGAGGTGACTACAGAGTGAAGTTAGTTATAATCATGGAGTTACTTGTGGTAATTATTTCATAGGAGATGCTCACATATGTTTACATTAACTTTTGTATTGAATATTTTTACCCCAAATAATGTCGACGAAAAAACGTAAAGTGGATAGTGAGTGCCGCGTTTTTCAAGAGAAATGGACAAACATGTACTTTTTTGTGGCGCAAGGGGAAAAATGCTTATGCCTTATTTGCAAGGAAAGTTTATCTGTATTTAAAGAACATAACATCAAACGACATTACGATTCCAAACATAAGCAGACATATAACAAATACGTCGGTGTGTGCCGCGAAAATAAAATTACAAATTTACAAAGTGAAATTGGCGGATTAACCAAACTATTTAACAACGCGAAAAATATTAATGAGTCGATTGTGCGAGCTAGCTATCGAGTATGTCACATAATAGGCAAAGAAGTTCATCCATTTTCAGATGGGGAATTTGTTAAAAGGTGCTTAATGGCGGTAGTGGAAGAAGTGTGCCCGGAAAAAAAAGTGCATTCGAATCTGTGAGTTTATCACGTATGACAATGACACGAAGAATAGAAGATTTAGGAAGTGATCTTATGGTACAATTAAAATCAAAAGCAAGTCAGTTCAAAATGTTTTCCATTGCTACAGATGAATCTACGGACGTGACTGATATTGCGCAATTGCTTGTATTCATCCGTGGAATAAATAATAGTTTTGAAGTTACGGAGGAACTTGCTGCAATGAAAAGTATTAAAACAACTACTACGGGTGAAGATTTATTTAAGGAAGTATCCGAAATTTTTGATGATCTTAACCTTGACTGGAATAAATTAACGGCCATAACTACAGATGGCGCTCCATCTATGGTTGGTCGGCACAATGGGCTAGTAGCCAGATTAAGGAAAAAAGTGCTGGAATCAAATGGATCACCGCCGTTGGATATACATTGTATCATTCACCAACAAAATCTTTGTGGAAAAATTTTAAATTTAGATCATGTTATGAAGGTAGTTACTAAATCCGTAAATTTAATAAGATCATATTCTACGAATCACAGAATATTCAAAGAATTTCTTTTACAAATTGAAGCCGAATATGGTGATGTGGTTTATCATAGCGAAATCCGCTGGCTGAGCCGCGGTAGGGTACTACAGCGATTTTTTGATTTGAGACATGAAATTGATATATTCTTTATTGAAAAATCAACTCAGCTCCACGAACTAAGTAACCCTGTGTGGCTGTGGGATTTAGCTATACTCTGTGATTTAACTGCGTATGTAAATGAACTTAATCTCAAATTGCAATGCAAAGACAAACTTATTTCCCATGTATATGCTGATTTATGTGCGTTTCAAACAAAATTAAAGCTTTTCATACAGCAAACGGAAAAAGGACAGTTGACGCACTTTCCGACTTGCACTGCTTTACGTAAAGAAAGGAAAAATGATCATTTTCCAAGTGAAAAAATTACCAAGATGCTGCAATTACTCAGCAAAAGTTTCGAAGGTAGATTTGCAGATTTTCACCGGATTAAAAATGAAATACGCTTGTTTGAAAATCCTTTTACAGTGGATGTTTCTACGGCGCCAGGTGATTTACAATTAGAATTAATTGAATTGCAATGCCAAACACCATTACAGGATCTTTTCGCGAGAAGTCATTACCAGATTTTTATGCAGCGTTAGATTCTTATCCGAATTTGAGAAACCTTGGAATGAAAATGACAACGGCGTTTGCAAGCACGTACATTTGTGAACAAACATTTTCAACTTTAAAAAGAGCCAAACCAGCGTCTCGCGCTCGACTTTCAGATGATCACCTTCATTCCATATTAAGGATGAACGTCACTCAACTTGAACCAAATATTAAAAAATTAGTTTCTGAAAAACAACATCAGACTTCACATTAATAAATCGTGAAAATTTTCAGATTTTGTTCTTTTGAAATTTTAACCTTTTATGATTTCATTTAATTCTAAAAATAAATTAAAAAACGCAACATTTTTCATAAAATTTATAAATATTTAAAAAAAATGAATCCAGCACAAACATATTCGTGAATTCATTGAAAATGTTGAATTTTTTCAAAGGTGTTACTAAGATATGCAATTATAAAGAATAGAAGCCCGCGAAATCGTATGTCATGATGAATCCGGCCCACGGACAAAAAAAGGTTGGGCAACCCTGGTCTACACCTTTGAAAGTCTATCAAGCAAACGAAGACTTTGTAAAAGATATATTATAAGTATAGAACAAAGAGTTTAGGTTTAAATTATCTTTTTATTTATTTTAAAAATGTGACAAAGGATAAAAAAAAATTATTAATGTCAGTCAGCTTAGCCCTGTATGCCCTTTCTTTCTTTTTTTTAATTTTTTTATTATTATACGTCATAAAATACAAAATCCAATTTCGCTGATTAGACTCGTTTAGAAGAAGCTAGAATAACGTCAACTATTTATTCATATTAATTAGTTATTGATACTTATAGAAATTATTGGTTGACCTTTATAATTCATTTATTCCTAGTCTCTTTGATTATTTGCATTTTCTAGATAAATCAATAAATATCGGATTGCCTGAGATAGGGTGGTAGCCTAGTTCATGTGCTCGGTTTCGAAACCTGCGAATACGATTTAAATAATTTTAATCAGATGAAATTGAATTCCACACTTTTTCACATTAAACAAACACATATAACTAAAGTGTCACAAAAATAAAATTATTAAAATTTTAGTTAGTTAACTAGGAGCCAGTGTTCCGCAAACTTTTTGTTTTCCGAGTACACCTACCAAATGAAGATATTTTAGAGGTCCGCAAAGAAAAAAACAATGTTTTATTTAATATTTATTTATTATTAAAATCAATAATATAATAAATAAAAATTTTAAGAAAAAAATAAAAACCGACTTCAAAAAATTAAATACAGCAAATAAAATACACTAAAAGGTATAAAATAATTATTATCTTATTTAGTTACAACTAAACGACGAAATATTAACACGAAATTACTTTTTGAAGTCGGTGCCAAACATATACCTTTTATGAATCACTTGACGGATCTTACTTAGTAGGTTTGGAGGATATGCTCGCTTATAGGTATGATTTGTTTGGTACCGAATTCAAAAAGTAATTTCATTGTTAATATTTCGTCGTTTAGTTGTAACTAAATAAGATAATAATTATTTTACATACCTTTTAGTGTATTTTATTTGTTGCATTTAATTTTTTGAATTCGGTTTTATTTTTCTTAAAAATTTTTATTTTTTCTCTTTTTTGATGATGTTATTAATAATTGATCATATCATCGAACTTGACCTAATTAATATGGGACCATCCCTAAGACACCCCCCTTTCGGATAAAAAAAGAACCATCAAAATCGGTTCATAAACAAAGAGGTTAGGTCTAAACAAACCTAATAAAAAAGTCTAATACCTATGAAAAAAAATCGAAAAAACCGGACCAATCGGAAGCTGAACTGGACCCAATGCAAAAAAATTTTTCAAAATCGGTTGACAATTGGCGGAGATATGAGGTAACATAGGCACAAAAAAAAAAAAAAAAAAAAATCCGTCGAATAGAACCTCCTCCTTTTGAAGTCGGTTAAAAAAGATGTTTAATGATAAATGTGAGCCTGCTTAAAGTAGTTGTTTCGCGACAATAATATCAAAAAGTTAATGCTAAATTATGAGTTTATTAGAAAGATTGGATTCCTCTTCAATTTTTGGGAACAAAAATGTTGTCTTTCATTCTTAAATGAAAAGTCCAATCTTTCTAATTAACTCATAATTTTGAAAAATATTCATTGGTTTTTTTGATAAGCGAGTATACGTAGCGGAATTTGTATAAATGATTAAGACACACGTTTAGGAGATGTAATGTTTAATATAATAGTTAATAAAGAGTAATATACATGTTACAATATAAAAGTGTATATGTCAGAACAAAGATGTTCATGGAAGTAATATAAAAGATAAGACAAACAGACAGACTGGCTCTGCTACATGCCTCATGCCATCTCTGCGGATTGCCGCATAAAGTTCCACTCATTTTTTTATAGCCGATTCAAATTCCAAATGTTAGATGACTCCACCTATATGTAAGCTAGTCTCCAGCTTCTCCTTTTTTTAATTCTAGGCTATTAGTATTATTAGGCTGTCAGTCTGCTGTAAGTCTACATTCTCCAGCTTAAAATTAGAAATTTCCAAATCGGCAAATAGCAGAACATTCTTTTGGAGACAGGCTGGTAGAATTTTACTGCTGAATTTATGGAAAGGCAGGGCAAGGATAATGAAAAATAAAATTCCCTATGAAATAATTTATTAGAACGTATTTTTGTTCTCTTAAAAAAGGAGGAAGTTCCTCTGAAACGTCGGTTTTTAAGAGGATGAAAATAACTTTCCAATAAATTATTTTATACGGAATTTCATTTTACATAATCTTTGGGTTGCTTTTCGACCAATTCCATGTAATATGGATACATATTCAAAATGAAATTTTCAACTATGACGGAGATATTGGATTGCGTAGAATTTACCTCAAAAAGGGAAAAACCATGACCTGGCCACTCCGTATTTTCCAGGGTTGACATTTAACCAAATACCAAGTTGGCAGAAGAGACCAAGAAAGATATCCAGGATAAAACATCCACCAAAGGCAAAAAACCGATACGCCATTTATATTTTTTGTCACATTAGTGACCAATGAATACCAACATCTCGTAAAAGATAAAGAGAACAGATAATAATTATGATAGAGTTTTACGTAGAAAATTGAGAAATTGGAATTTTCTTCTAATGTTTTCCACAAATGGAAATTTCCTGATTTCACCATGAATGGTCCAACCTAAAAGAACCTACGAGACTGAGCATCATTTGAAATACTTAAGGGTATTTAGAGCCACTTAGTCCTTTATTAACAACAAATCAAAAGTTAAAAGAAACAGGATAGGAAAAAATTAAATCTTTATCAAAAAGACTTTTCTGTTTTCCATTAATTAAAGTGCAAATGGTTAGACGGAAAGGGGGAAAATATCGCATAAAGTAAATTAAGATTAGATCTTCTCTAGTATATATAAAATTTTAAACTATTCAAAATTGTTATTTTTTGATTTAATTAACATAGGTAGGAATATATTATGTATGTATTTAATATATTAATTCATATAAATATACAGTTCTTTTATAAATACAATCTCAAAATATTTATTGAGGCTTCAAAACTCTTTAAAGTAGAGAAATTGTCTCATTTGAAAAATAGAAATTTAAAAAAAATAGTTGTGAGAGAGACCACCGACTTGATTGGGGAATAATGGAATTGAAATAATTATCGGAAAAGGAGGTTTTTTTATCTAATTAGATATTTCCTCTTATTAAAAACAAGGACTAAAGATGAATAAGGACACTCGATGGTGAGAAGTTATCTCCGGAATCGTAAAGCAAAAAATACAATGTATATATTAATTAATGTAAAATAATTGGTTTAATAAAATTTATTAAAAAAAAAAAAAATAGTTGTTTAAAAAAGGAAAAAAAGCAACTATCAAAAAATAAATATTTTGAAATAAACATTAGTATAGGATTGTCATGGAGATTAAGTTACCGTGAATAAAAATAAAAGTTAAGAAAACCAATTTTTTCTGAAAATTTATGATAAATCTTACAAAGCCAGCCCCATATATATATATATAATAAAGATTAATATATATATATGTATATATATACAAATTTTCACATTTCCGTTGATAAAGGGAGAATTTCTCCCGGAGTCGTTTAGATATTTAATAAATCTATTTAATGTTTTATGTTTTTTTTGTTTTTGTTTTTTTCAATTTTATTAAACCAATTATTTTACTTTAATGTATACATTGTATTTGAGCTTCGACTCCGGAGATTACTTCTCCACCATCGACTGTCCTTGATCATCTTTTTAGTCGTTGTATTTAATAGCAGGAAAAAACTAATATAAATAAAAACTCTATTTCCGATAATTATTCCATTTTTTTTTTTTTATAAATTTTATTAAACCAATTATTTTACATGAATTAATGTATACATTGTATTTTAGCTTCGACTCCGGAGATTATTTCTCCACCACCGAGTGTCCTTGATCATCTTTAGTCCTTGTTTTTAGTAAGAGGAAAAAACTAATTAAAGAAAAAAAAACCTCTTTTCCGATAATTATTCCAATACCATATTGCGGAAATTAATCCATCCAATTAAGCCTCCTCCCAATCCACTCCCCCGTCAATTTCAATCCTATTCCAATTTTAAAAGGGGTGGCATAATATCTAACAAATTGTAATAAACTAGTAGTGGAATTTAAAATAAATAAATTAATAAATTTTATTAGTTTGATTGGAAAAATCTCAAAAACGGATTATCCTTTTATCACAAGAACGACTTAAAATGTCAAGTGAACAAGAAAGTAAAAGCTTGTGTAATCTCTCCACAAATTTCAAAGATGATCCTGGGAGAAGGATCAATCGCCGTCCAGCTTATTGTTAAAGTTATCTAAATATAATGTGCTCAGTGGGCTTTTAAACCTACCATTCCGACCCATTTCAGTGACAATTCTAAAGAACATGTGCACGGCTCGAATGAAAAACAAGCATTCCAATAAGACTCTTCACCCAGAAGATGGTTAGAGGCACTTGTCTCAAAACGTTCCAGCTCAGGTGGATCACTACCATCCAAACAGCAGAGCTGAAATACATATTAAACACATATTTTAGTAATTTATAGGGGGAGAAATGTAAATGCAATTTTTAAACCCGTCAAAATTGACATTCTAAAATTAATCAAGGATATGCATGCTTGGACCATATTTGGAATGATATTTTTGAATGTTTATTTAAGAGACAGAAAGAGAACAGATTTTAAAGCTGAGGAAGTGCTGGAACATATGTAAATAATTTTTTTCAAGAATATAACAAATTTTTTAATTATTCACTCATTAATTTGTGAAATTGCCTATTTCGGAAATAGACAGTATTTATGCCGTATTCTATGAAATAAGCAAATCGCTTGCGAATTTCAGGAATTAAAAATATGATTGGCGATTTCAAGTATGGTAATAATCAAAATTTATTATTTATTATTTTAAACATAATATGTTAACTTTAATGAATAGACTACAGATATTTACGTGGGTGGTAATAGTATATACTTATACCTATATGGTAAAAAATAAAAATGGTTATTCTGCCGATACATTAAGACGATCGTCTCAGAAAGATCCAATCACACATGGAGATGTTTTTTTGAAGAAGATGCACAATTAATAGTAGAAGCTTATTTGTCAGATTCGAAAGAATTTTTTTTGAAATTGTTAATCATCAAAAGAATGATGTGACTTTAATCAAGGTAAGAAATTTTATTTTTCAATGAATGGCAAAAAAGGTTAATGACCCGTATTTATCACACTATTTTAAATTTAGAACAGATTTACATATAATAAATGAGATGATTTTAAAATCAAACATAATCTTAATACCTAAAGAAATGAAACAAGAAATTTTATTAAAAATCCATCAGGGTCATTTGGGAGTTTCCAAGTGCCAGAGAAGGGCAGATGAATCGGTTTGGTGGCCCAATATGATAGCGAAATGCCCTGTCTGTATAAAGGAACGAAATAAAATATAGAGAACCAATGATTGAATCGCCTTTGCCATGTGGGCTTTGGGAAGAAATTGCTGCTGACATATGTTTTGTAAAGGGCTCTAATTATTTAGTAGTTACGGATTATTATTCGCGTTTCATTGAAGTCACTAGAGTACAAAATCTTTCTTCAAATGTAGTTTGCAGAGCTTTTAAAGCCATTATAGTAATATATGGAATTCCAAAAATTTTACGCTGTGATAATGGGACACATTTTTGTAATTGGGAGTTCAAATCTGTTTCAAAAAAATAAGCTGACGTGTTCTGATGTGGCCATCCACTTGACTTTACCATACAACCTGGCCCCTCACTTATATTTAATATTTAATAAAATTATTTATAATCATGTAAGGGGAGGGGGTTAGTTTTTGCATTTTTAGACTCCTGGGACCCACTGATTATGTATACAAAATTTGGTTGAGTTTGGTAAATGGCCAAGATTTTCATTTTTGACCCTCCGCCCCCCCCCCATTTTTGGCGGTTATATTTTGCATTTTTAGACTTCTGGGAGTCCACTGATTATGTATACAAAATTTGATTGAGTTTGCTGAAACGACCTAGATTTTTAATTTTTAACCCCCCCCCTCCACCCCCTTAATTTTGGGTTGATCATGCACCAAAATCTAATCAGCTCCTAATCTCAATGGACCAAAACTACGTGTGAAATTTGGTTTCAATATTCACACTAGTTTTTGAGCTAGCTCGTCCACAAATTTGGTAACGCACAGACTAACTAACAAACTAACTAACAGACATTTTGACAAAACAATTATTATCTCGAAAAATATAATTTTTTCGATGTTCACTTATTAGAGCTTTTTTGTAGACCGAAATGCCATGGTTTCGCTCAATTTTTTTTATCAAAATAGTTTCAGCCGTTTTTTATATATTTTGAAAAAATGAAGGAAAAAACCCACTTTTTTCACCCACGATTACAATACTTGACCATACCCTGTATGGTAAAGTAAAAATATGGATTTTCCATAATAACAAGCAGTACTAGGTTCCCCCAAAGCTATGGATTGGCTGAATCTGGTGTAAGACAATTAAAAATTTAATTAAGAAGAGTAGTGGTGAAGATGAATTTTATTTAAGACTTCTGGCGTATCGTGCTTCTCCATTAGATTCAGGTTATAGCCCGGGCGAACTTCTTTTTGGTAGGTAGCTGAGGTCAACAATGCCGACTTTGTCAGAGTAATTACGTCCAAGATGGAATCATCTCAAAGGATTCCACAGAAAGGACAAACAAATAAAAGATAGGCAAGTTTTTAATTACAATACGAGACATCGAGTAAGGAAGCTTAAATTAGGTCAGAGGATGTGGATTAGAGACTTAAGAAAATATGGAGAAGTTGTTAAAATTGGACCACAACCTCGGTCACATATTTTAAAATATGACATCGGTCTGCTAAGAAGAAATAGGTTTTTTTTGATTCCAGAACCAGATGAAAGTACTATATACCCTTGGAATTATTTTGAAAATAATGAAGAGGGAAAAGAAGAAAGAGTTGGAGGAAAAAGTATAGTGGAGGATGAAAGCAGTTAAAATGATAGAGCTAAAGATAATGAAGAAGATGGTCCAATCAAGAAACCTTTTATATAACAAGATTTTGGGGTGTTTCTTGATTATAATGTATAATGTATTTGAATTACGTTTTATATAAATAAACGACCCTCCTAGTAATTTGCATACTTTATTAATATCTTAATACAAGGATTGAACTAACAATCCAGGAAAGCGTTTTAGTACGCGGGTTCAACTCCTGAGGGGATGGAGCCCTCTGATATTCAATGTAAAAATATTTTCTACTTAAATCTGGATTTTGACATTAAAATATAAATTCTTTCTTGATAATATAAATAGATTGAATAAAAGAATAGAAAAATCACTAATATATTAATAATAATAGTAATAATAAAG
>JALMQS010000133.1:168355-240586 GCA_024734495.1 Forficula auricularia
ATAATTTTATTTTAAATATACTTTTATTTAACTATTCAATATATCGATATAACAATAGTGATTGCAGCCTCAGAAAGCAACCGAAAATGAGAAGCTGTGGGTTCGAGTCTTGAAAAAGCACAACTTAAAAAAACAAAAGAAATCCAAAACACGCGTGGAAAAGTCAGAAACCAACAAGTCGAATATATTTTAGAAAACACTATAATGAAATGTTAAATGTATTCTGATCTTGGATTTTTGGCTTCAAAAGATTTTTAAGTCAATTACTCAATTGTGGTTACGATTAATAGTCGCATCTTCAAAAATGCAATTTAGAATTTTTAGTCATCCATTATTAAACATGAATCAATGGCCATTTTAAATTCATACTTGATGTTTTAAGCAATGATAACCATTATTAGTGTTATTTTAAATAATAAATAGCAATGTATAGTCTAGTAACGTAGTAACAAACTTTTTTTTATCTTTTACACATTAGAAAAAAATCAATCTATCATTTAACAAATGTTAAACGTAATATCAATTTCAATTTCTTATTTTTTAGAATCCAAAAATATTACAAGAAAATATAATTAAAGCGACAGCAACATTAATAGCTTGTGGAATTGACCCTAAAAAATGTATTTTATTCCAGCAATCTATGGTATTTATTTTATTTTAAATTCTATTATATTCTAAAAAAGATAATTGATCTTTGTTTTATTTTAGGTTCATCATCATTGTGAACTTTTCTGGATTCTTGCATGTTTAATGTCTATGGGTAGACTTTCCCATTTTCCACAATTTAAAGAAAAAACTGCCTCTCTAAAAGAAATTCCCTTAGGATTATATTTGTATCCAGTTTTACAGGCAGCTGATATTTTGCTTTACAAGTAATTACCATGAGAATTTATATTTTCTTTAAATTAAAATACATGTATACTAGAATTAATTCGAGGAGAGTAAAGAACTATCTTGAAGTTGCTATCCACGCTCCTCATAGAATTCGTGTGTTGAAGCTGGCTATTATTTACCTTTATTCTCATAGATTATATAGAAATTAGGGATTTTTAATTATTTTTTCTGTTAGGCCAGCCCCAATGAATTTATTTTTATTTTTGTATTCGGGATTGCGTGTGCTCCATTTTGAAATCCGTTATCGCTTTGTTTTTCCTTAGAAAATTAAAATGAAGTTTTTAATTGACAAATAACATTCGATAGATTGGGGCCTGCCGGCCCCTGGACACTACAGGAATTTATTTAATAGTACTTTATCATCCTATAAAATTGAAACATTTTCTCAGTGTTGTCAAAAACTGATTACCCAGAGAACTTGACCACTAATTTCTCATTTAAACTTTTCTCTGTGTGCGTCATAAGTTCAGTGCAAAAAAATGCAAAAGCAATATTAATTCATTCTGAACATGTTAAAATTATTGTAGAATATAATATTGAGTACTGCTTTTTTAAATTCTAACTTTTGGTTTCGTTTATTTTAACATTAATGGACACAAATTGCTGATCTAACCGGTCCTTTTCTCAATTGCGCTGGACAGATGTATATTAAAAATATCAGCTACTGACTTCCATATCTCTACTAGATATGCCCAATTGCCCTTAGAGGTGCTACGGAAGATTACTTTTTAGAATTTTGCATTTAGAAAAAGTTGGGGGAAATTTGTCAAATTTAAATAAAGTAGAACAATACAGAAATGAACATTATTTTCCAACTTATTGTAAGTTTTGTTTCATTTGGGAAAATAATAATACATTAATTTTATTTTACATTATTGTTTATACAGGGTGTCTCAAAAGAAAGTTTATATTTAGGAGATCGATTAAAAAAAAGTAAGCTATCTATCAAAAAAATGTTTATTAATTATTAAAGTACACAATTTGGGAATTTATTTCTTAAAAATAATATTGTCCAAATATAAACTCTCGCGTTTGCGGCACTCATTTAATCGAACAGTAACATTTCTTATGGCGGCTCGACAGGTAGACTCCGTGACGCGTGACGAATATTTTCTTTCAAATGTGCCTGGGAAGTCGGTTTATTGGCGTAAACTTTGGATTGGAGATAACCCCTCAGGAAAAAGTCCATAGGGGTTAAATCAAGGACTGCATGGAGGCCTATTTATGTCACCTCTCCTGGAGATCAAATTGCCAGTGAAAATTTCACCAACTCGTGGCAGAGACGTATTGGACGTGCGTGACGTTGCTCCATCCTGCTGCAACCATGTTATATTTGGTTATAGCCAGCAAAGTTTTGATCTTCTGTTCGCATTGAATGCACTTGCGCGCTTCCGAATTGAAAGGTTCCGATCGTCACGAACAGACTGATTAACACGCCCCACGTCTTCTACCGTTTTTGATGACCTTGGTCGCCCGGATTTTGGTTATTCCAGTGTTGTACCGCTCTCTTCAAGCTTTTTGACCCATTTTCTAAAAGGGGGAATACTTGGCGCATCATTTAAGTGGGGAAAACCTCGAATATTGGAGAATCTTCTACGCGCTACAGTCGCCGAATGATTTTTTTTTAAAACTCTCGCACGCACAACGCACGGGCCGCTTCCGAGAAACGCTCCATAGCGACTGAATTCCCAAGACCCAGGCTTACGATTGACATAGCCCCCGTGCCCCTCGGACTCGTTTCGTTCGCGTAGTAAGTTAAACAAATATAAACTTTCTTTTGAGACACCCTGTATTTTGAATTAGATATAATGATATATGGGAGCATCAAATTCTTATGGCCATTTGGGTCCACAAAAATCTTAATCCAGCACTGCCTCTAGTCATTGTATTATTGTATTAAACTTATAAATAAAACTTTGATTGATAAAATGATCAATATACACCTGTATCTACTGGAGATTTATTTTACTCTTATCACCTTAAGAATATAATAGTTTCAATTAAATCCGCATGTTCAAGAGTATTAAGCACTCGGCCATCAATTGCAGAAAACCAGTTGGTCATCTGTATTTTATATATTCACTTTAAAACTTAATAAGTTATTTATAAATTAATTATTTTTCTTTGCTTTTGTTTTTAAGAGCCACTCTTGTTCCGGTTGGAGAGGATCAATTACCACATTTGCAAATGACTCAACATCTTATTAAGACTTTTAATTCTAAATATGGGCTATCATTTCCAAAACCACGAATACTTGTTGGAGGTAAATATTGCACTCAATTATTTGAAATATTTGGTATTTTTTATGTTAAGGATGAAAAGGTTATCAAGTTCAAAGGTGATTAATTGTATTAGTATAGATTGAAAGTGTTTGAGTATTTATTAGAAAATCATAAGATGGTGTCATCTATTAAATCCGATGGAATGGAATATTTTTAATTATATGTCACAGGGGTTGTTTTTCACCCCTCGGGAATCGAACCCGAGTGCCAGTAACAGCAATACGAACCTCTCTGACATATGTAAACGCGTAAAATATTTTACTCAAAGATTGTTATCTTAATTTGTAAAATTTCGCGATATAGTGATTCTAAATTTAAACATATAGCCATGCCATATAATTTAAATAAAGGTGGTTGAGTGTTTCGAATTTTGAAGAAGATCAAAATTCGAAGGGCTGCAGAATCAGCAATTCTTACCCTATGTCCTAAATGGTTCTCGATCTTTTGGTATTCGGATTCAATCTCCGAGGAGGTGTAATCAACTCATTTAACATATAATAAAAATCATTGAGGATTCATTAGCTGAAAATCTCTGATTTTCTTTAGTCACTCCTAAGACTGGTTTAATACAATTCATTACTTGCCTTCATTTGACTATAAATTACCAATTCTTTCAACTCTAAAAACTCCAAATCCATTTCCTTCATTATCTTGGGAAAAAATTTTAGGGGAGAATGGAGTAGGTTCTTGGTGAAACATATTAAATAAAGTAAAGAAAATTTTTTTAGAAACTTTAAAATTTAAAATATAAAATACTAGGTAGGTTTAACATAAATATTCTTTACTTTATCTTGGGAAATTATTCTAATCTAAATCTTTGCCTTCCCCTTCCAAAATATCCCTCAACAATCCTCTGAGCCTCAAACTAAAAGTATTGAAAATAATATATTTTCTTTTTTTTAGATTCACATTCTGCAAAAATAAAAAGCTTAAGAGATCCTCTAAAGAAAATGTCAAAATCTGATCCGGATCCTAAAAGTTGCATCTATTTAACTGATAATCCAGATATAATTTTAGAAAAATGTAAAAAAGCAATAACAGATTTCACTTCAGAGTTAAGCTTTGATCCAGAGAACAGACCAGGAGTATCCAATCTTATCAGTATACATTCGTTGTTTACTGGAAAAACTATAGATGACATTATATTATTAGAGACTAAAGGAATGGATACAGGAAAGTAAGTTTGTTAACTGGATATATTATTATAAAGTAGTTTCATAAACACAAGTTCAGATTCTCTGTTAAAATTTCAATATAGGTTATAGGCCCCTTGCTCTCTAAATATAGGTATCTGTATTATCCAAAATAAATCCTATTTATATAATAAACCCCTCTCTAATTTTTAAAAATTATAATATATATTTTAATTTTAAAAATTATTCTTAAACTTTACCCAAGATAAACTAAAGATTAAGAATTATAAAAAATAAAATAAAATTGTATTTTATTTTCACAAACATAATATATATTTTATATCATGTAAGGATATAGTATTGCGATCGCCTGCCGGGGCTCTTGGACTTTGAGAGCTTCTATCTCCTTTGTAGAAAAAAGTTTATTTCAGTTTGTGACTTCAAGGTGGAAGGAATCGATGCCCTTAATAGTTTGAAACCGAATTTAGAACATTAAACCAGATATTGTGGTCCCCAGAGGCTAAAAAGTGACCAAAAATCCATTGGTCAGAAAGTATGTACGTTTGTACATATGAACTCCCCCCCCCCCCGCGTTCGTAACCGTAAGTCTCAAAGCTACGAAATAATTCGAAACTTAAGCTCAATATAGTCTAGAAGGAGTACAGCAAACGTTTGGTTGCAATAGAAACACCGGAAGTTGATATTTACATAAAAGATTTTACGTTTTTTGTGATTTTCTCAAAAACGGATCTAACGATTTTTTTTAAATTGGTATACTTATCAAGTCTCATGATTTGTTAGTCGTATAAATTTTAATCCGATTGAAATAAAAGAAGAGGGTGTAAATTAGGTGTGTCGCAAAATAAATATTTTAATCGTTCATATTTGTGATATATCAGTTCATATTACACCCAAAAGAGGGCAGCCCTGGCTGCCTGATAAAAGATTGTCATTGATAAGCTCAGTATTAAACATAACCTCAACAAGGAAACCTTTATAAAATTATTGCAATAAACACATCTATATAAATATTAAATATTGTTTTATTTAAATAACACATGGTGTCAGGTGAAAAAACCGAAATCGAACAAAAATGGAAAATACGCAATTCAGACTAAAACCAATCATCTTCGATAAAACCTTGCCTCAAATATGGATAAAATGGAAAGGAATGTTTCTTCTGAACATGAAGGCAACTGGAAAATCAAAATCCAAAGATGAAGATATGAAAATTGCCATTCTTCTGACTCATATGGGGGAAGATGCTGTTGATGTCTTCAATACGTTCTCAGAAGAAAAGGATACGTTGGAAAAAACTATACTACTATTCGATAAGTATTGCATTCCAAACATTAATTATGCCATAGAAACATATAAATTCAATAGGTTGAAACACAATTCTGGTCAATCCTTTGAAACTTATTTAACTGAATTAAAATCTCAAGCTGCAAAATGTAATTTTATTTGTTCTGGTCCCACGTGTAAAAAATCATATTCTGAAAGAATGATTAAAGACCATATCATTGCTAATATCAACGATAAAGAAGTCCAACAAACATTATTAAAAGAGACCAAGGAACTTTCTTTGGAAGATATATTTCAAACATGCAAAGCTGCTGAGTTAGCTAAACAATACAGAGAAGATTTATTCAACATTAATGATAATAATGAATGTGATAATAAGGAGGTTAATTATACTAGAACTAAACAAATAAATAATAATCGATTTAAACCAAAAAATTTAACAAAATTTAAAAGAGATGATAGAAATGTTAAAATGGAAAATTATAATAATACGATGGATACTTTTAATAATGATAAACTATACAATTGCAAAAAATGTGGAACAAAGCACAAAAGAATGGCATGCCCGGCATATGGGCGGAGATGCAGTTTTTGTAACAAATTAAATCACTTTAAAAAATGGTGTTTTCATTTAAAAAACAGCCAAAATGTAAACGAAATCGAAAATTCTTCATCATCTGAATCAGTAGATTTTGAATGTGATAGTGTTGAAAGGGTAATAGACTATAATACCTTTTCTATTAATAAAAATAAAAATGAAGATTTGTGGAAAGAATCTATATCTATTAATAAAATTCCTATTAAATTTAAACTCGACACTGCCAGTGATGTTAATATTTTACCATTAAAAATATTTAATAAACTAAAAATTAACAAATCTAAAATTATTAAGACTAAAATACGTATCAAATCATACGGAGGCTTTACAACCAAACCTATTGGTGAAATGAACTTAAAATGTTCATACAAAAATAAAAATAAAAATCTTGATTTTATTATAGTAGAGAATGACTCATCACCAATACTTGGAGCTGATTCATGTGTAGAATTCGGTTTTCTAAAAAGGCTTTATACGCTTAGTGATAACAAAAAGGTTTTTAATGAAAATACTATTAAAAATGAAACCGAATATAATAATGATAATCAAATTAATACTGATGATAACACCGTAAAAATTGAAAATAAAAAATTTGAAAGTTCTCCTATAAATAATGATAATAAATTAAAATTTAATTTTAAAAATGAACAAGGAAATGACTTTATTGAAAAAAATAATGATTTATTTTCTGGCATTGGAAAACTTCCATTTAAATTAAAAATTAATTTAAGGGACGATGCAATTCCAGTTGTAAGACCAGCACGTCGCTTACCTGAAATTCTAAAGAAAAAGTTAAAAATAGAAATCGATCGGTTATTAAAGTTAGATATAATTCAAAAAATGGATGAGCCAACAGAATGGGTTCATGACATTGTAATAATAGAAAAAAAGGATGGAGCCGTTCGACTTTGTTTAAATCCAATTCCTTTAAACAAATATCTAAAACGAGAACATTTTAGCATCCCAACTCAAGAAGAGCTAACTGCCAACCTAGGAGGAAAACAAATTTTTACCGTTTTAGATATGAAAGAAGGATTTCATCAGATCGAACTTGAAGAAAATTCCGTTAAATTATGTACAATGAATACACCATTTGGGCGATTCTCTTATAAAAGAATGCCATATGGGTTATCTAGTTTCCCTGAAATTTTTCATAGGGAAAATACTAAAATATTTGGCGATCTAGAAGGTGTCCAAGTCCTCTTCGATGACCTGATAATAACTGGATCCAATGAGAAGGAACATGATAAAAATTTAGAAGCTGTGGTACAGCGCGCTCGAAATTTTAATGTGAAATTTAATAAAACTAAATTACAATATAAACTTGGAGAAGTACATTTTATGGGACTTATTTTTTCTTCACAAGGAATAAAAGCAGACCCTGCAAAAATCAAAGCAATTAAAGAAATTAAAGCTCCTACTTGTGTAAAAGAAATACAAAGCTTTATAGGGGCCGTAAATTTTATTAATAAATTTATACCTGATTTTTCAAAGAACACTGCTCCACTAAGAGAGCTACTTAAAAAACGAACACCTTGGAAATGGACATCCAAACAACAAGATGCTTTTGAAAATATAAAACAACTGGTAACTAATTCTCCAACATTAAAAATCTTCGCTCCTAACGAAGAAGTCACCATTCAATGTGATGCAAGTAAAGATGGATTAGGCTGTTGCTTGTTGCAAAATGGTCAACCAGTCGCATTTGCTTCTCGTAGTCTAAATAACGCAGAAGTCAGATATAGTCAAATAGAAAAAGAAATGCTTAGTATCTGTTTTTCTATTAACAGGTGTCACAATTATATATACGGCCATGACAACGTAACGATTCACACAGATCATAAACCCCTTTTAAAAATAGTTAAAAATGATATATACAAAAATTCAGCTAGATTACAAAGAATGCAATTAAAAATTTTAAAATACGATTTTACTCTGAAGTATATTCCAGGCTCTCAAATGTATATAGCCGACATGTTGTCAAGATGCCACCTTAAAGAAGACGGACCTGAAGATGTCGACATGACAAAAATCGTCCACACTATATCGCTAGAAGAATATTTACCTATACCTAAGGAAGATCTCGACATTTTAATAAATGCCACAGCTAATGATGCATTATTTATTAGCCTAAAAGAACACATCAATGAAGGTTGGATTGGGGCAAACAGGAAATTATTACCTCCCGATTTAAAAGTCTACTATGATTTAAGAGATGAACTGTTCGTAAAAGATGAACTAATTTTCTATGATGCCAGAATAGTAATTCCAGATATTTTAAGAAAAAGAATGATTGAAAAAATACATTCTCAAGCACATCTCGGAATAAATAAAACTGTCTCAAGAATCCGAACAATAATGTATTGGCCAAGAATGGCTACTGAAATTGCTGATTATATAGGAAAATGTTCCGTGTGCCAAACATTCCAGAACAATAATACAAAAGAGCCTCTCATTCCATCAGATATTCCTCTATACCCGTTTCAAAAAATTGGTATGGATATTGGCGAATATAAAAATAAAACATTTTTAGCAGTCGAAGACTATTATTCAAGATGGCTGGAAATTATAAATATTCAAAACAAATCCGCCCCAGAAATAATTAAAAAACTAAAAATTCTTTTTAGCAACTTCGGCATCCCAGAAATCATCCGATGTGATAATAACCCTTTTAATAGTGAAGAAATGAAAAAGTTTGCTATTTCATGGGGATTTCAAATAAAAACATCAAGTCCCTATTACCCAAGATCAAACGGACTATCAGAAAAGGGAGTGGGTATTGCAAAAAACTTGATAAAAAAATCAATCAACTCAGGAGGAGACATCCACAGCGCTTTGTTAGAATATAGAGCTACTCCATTAACCGGTCTCAAGTATTCGCCAAGCCAACTCCTAATGGGACGTCTGCTAAGAACGAAGATCCCGACGAGCGCTGAACTACTTCTTCCCTCTACACCAGATGAAGACCTGAGAACCAGGATGGAGGAATTAAAAATAAAAAGTAAGGTCTTTCATGATAGGACTTCTAAAAAGAAAGAAGAGTTCAAAATGAATGACCCAATATATATAAAAGACAAAGACTTATGGATAGAAGGTCACATCATTAAAACCCTTCCTGAACCAAGATCTTATCTAGTTAAAGATAAAAATGGGAACAAGCTTAGGAGGAACTCTATACATCTTAGAAGAAGAAGAACTCAAGATTTGTCTCCACAAAAACGCAGCCCACCTGAGAGAACGGACACGGCGCCCAGACCAGAAGAAGGCCAGATGAAGACCCGTTCTGGAAAAACCTTAAGACCTAAATAAACTGTATATATTTGTACCAAAATATTATACTCAAAAGGAAGGTGTGATATATCAGTTCATATTACACCCAAAAGAGGGCAGCCCTGGCTGCCTGATAAAAGATTGTCATTGATAAGCTCAGTATTAAACATAACCTCAACAAGGAAACCTTTATAAAATTATTGCAATAAACACATCTATATAAATATTAAATATTCTTTTATTAAATAACACAACCACTCAAGAGAGTATAAAGTTTAGGGAAAGCGGTGTTGGTTTATAGTGAAACATATTAAACAAAGACTCAAGAGAGCCCTGATTGAGTAAAATTCCTTGGAGAACGGGACAGACCATTTTTGTTGCCAGATAATTTATTGAACTATTTCTTTCCTTTTTGTGTTTCATAGTTGTTTTTTATTGTTAAATTTCAATCATAACATATTTTTGTAATTTTTAATTCAAATCATTTTTTTAATTTTCTTTTTTTATCTCTCCAATTTGTGTTCTTTATTAAGATTTAATTTCAAATATTTTTTTATTATTTTTCGGATTTTTAATAAACGCTCCAATTAATAATATTTAATTTAATTTTTTTTATTTTACCCTAAACAGCACCTCTGACTATTTAATTAATTTTTTCTTTATTGAAATTTATACCTATAGAATAGGATCTATATCGGGGCTTGGTTTAGGTTTAACGGTGGGAGAGAACTTGCATCCGAAAGCCGAAAAACGCGAAGGAGATAGGATAAGTCTGGACTTGCTACCCTCATTTCAATTTATATAAAAATAAAACTCTCAGCCGGCTCCCAGAAGGGATGTAACTTCCCCATCCGCCAAGCTTTTAAGACCACGACCCGTATTAGGTCGCTGCAAAGTGATTTAATATATTTTAATTTGACTTTTGTGACATCACTTTTAAGATTCCCAGACCCCCCTGTCAGATTTTGTTACAAATGAGATGCTCTCTCCCCACTTATTGTGTGACGTAATTTATGTAGGATCCCTATTTCGAGAGCACTATGGCACCTCTTTCTCAGTGAAAACTACCATCTCGCCAATATTTTACGACTCCACTGAGGAAGAGGTGCCGTAGTGCTCTTGAAATATTTGGATTAACCAACTTGAATTAATAAAAATAATTACTGGAAAGAAGCAATTAAATTTTATTCATTTTCCTTTAAAAATTAACATACACAGTATGCACCAAGTTATTTAAATTTCATATGATTATCAAAATTAATACTTTATAACTTTTGATCAATATTATCAGTTCGGTTAAGATCAAATTTTCCCTCTTTTTTTTTACACTTTTTTTCATGAACGATCAAGAGTCTATCTATGGACTTCTGTGTATATTGTTGTGAAAAAAATCGAAAATATATACTAACTTAAATAATATTTGATCTAAAATTTTGATCCTCATGAATTTTTCCAAAATTTTAGTGAAAATTTTCGAAAATAGATCTACATTTATTATAATCGGATTGCGCGACCCGTTTAAGATCCAATTTTCAGACTAAATATTATCAACTGCAATAAATTTTTAATTAATCATCGTAGAGCTGTGACTCTTACAGACATTTTTGTTTATAATTGAATTTACTTTAACAAAGCTCATTATACAAAGTTGTGTATTTCAAAGGGTTAGGCAAAAATGTGTAAAAATATGTTTGATTTCAAATTTGATCTCTTTTACAAGCAAAAGTAAGTCACCTACAAAAAAAGTTACATGAAACAATTTTTAGGCATTTAAATGTACTACAAAAATTTTCATACAATTAATTTGTCTACGACCAATAGTTTAGAAGATAGACGAAGATTTTAAAATTATAATCACGAATTTTTTCTTTGTTAAAATAAAAATAATTTTTCAAATATATTTATTTTTCTGGTAAAGGGTTGTTTCCTTTAATATCCCAAAAAATTTAGCGAAATCCGTGATATCAACCGAATGCCACTTTTATTCCATCTCATGGCGAGAGGCTTGCGTCGCAGAACCTCTCAATATTATGGTAAACCAAAAAAATTATAAATGAGGAAGAAAAGGATCTTATTTTATCATTTTCATCTATCTGAATGTTCACAGTATCATTCTAATATAAGAAAATAGGATTTTAATTAAGAATTTTGTAGTTTAAAAGAAATTGTATGAAAAGATTCAATCCGGGAGCGAATCAACTAGAAATGGCAAAAAGTTCTATTTTTTCTCATTAGATATTTATTCAAATCTATTGAAATTTCATATCTGTTTGTTATTTTTGCTTATCTTTTATAACAAATAATTATTATAAGGAAATATGCATTTTAAATTGTAGTTTATTTGAAGTCCAATTCAAAAATCACTAATAACTCGGTTGAAATTTTTTTTAAAAATATGAAATTAGTAGATATTATAAAACAATTAATTATTAATAATTTAATTCAATTTTGAACGAAATCGATTAGGTACTTTGTGAGAAAATGATAAAAAACCATCTGAACCGTCAAAAAACGATGTTTTTTGAAAGCACGAGATGCCTATTGAAAAAGTTTAAAAAGTCATATGAAACGAAATATTGACTTGTGACATGGAGGTGAATTTTATAATGTTTCTAAAACGGCATTTCATAGACGGTTTTCGGGGTTTTTGACCATTTTCTCAAAAAGTACTGAATCGATTTCGTTCAAAATTGAATTAAATTATTAATAATTAATTGTTTTATAAGATTTATTTATTTCATATTTTTAAAAAAATTTCAACGGAGTTATTGACGTTTTTTCAAATTGGTCTTCAAATAAACTACCCTTTAAAATGCAAATTTCATAATAATAATTATTTGATATAAAATATAACATCAAGGGTCTGGACTGGTTGCCCGGAAATCGTACTATAAATGAAAATAACACAGAGATATTAAATTTCAATAGATTTGAATAAATATCTAATGAGAAAAAATAAAACTTTTTACCATTTCTAGTTGATTCGGTCCCGGAGAGAAGAAATTAAATCTTTTCATACAATTTCTTTTAAACTACAAAATTCTTAATCAAACGCTACTTTCTTATATTAAAAAGATACATTGAACCTCTAGATAGATAAAATGAGATCAATTTTTTTCTCATTTATAATTCTTTTGGTCTGTGAGACCAAGCCTATCAGCATAAGGATCACACCAATTCACCAAGTCCAGCATATTTAGTATATTCTATTGAAATATCTTTTAATATATTAAAGTATGCGATTATTTAATATAATAAATAAATAAATAAAATAATTTAAATATTTGATTTTATCTATTATATATTATATTATACAAACAGCTTGAGAACTAGCGGCTCAAGACTCAGAGGGTAGAGGAAAGCTCTTTTCATGTTACTAGTATTAGATAAATAATTTTATTATTAAATAAAGTCTTTGATTGAAATTATTTATTATTTTATTATGTTAATATAAAAGTTGTGAACACACAGATAATTGAAATTGATTAAATTAGAACGTTTTCGTTCTTGGATATCGAGAGAAGCTTCGTCAAGACATTCGGTAGAAATCTCATATAGTGAATTTTGATGATTATTTTTTTGATTATCACTGGTGCCATCAACAGTGTGGGAATGTATGGATTCTTTTTTTCGTAGAAAATTCTTTCAAGTCTAATTGAAATTACACCATTATTTTAACAAAATGAAGAAGCTCTTATTCGTTTTTAGTAAACATCGGCAGACAAACATTAGCACTTTATACTAATACTTTTTTAGTTTTTTCTAAATATTTTGAAAATGGCTTTACCAATTTTGATCAAATTTTCTATTTAAGTACCTTAAGGAGTCCAAAAAGGTTATATAAAGATCTTAGTAAAATTAATTTTTAAAGTACTTTACTGTACAGTAAATAGTACTTTTTTTAATTCTTTAAAATTTATAATTTGGTCAGTTTATCTGATAATAATAAATGAATAAACAATATTAATATTTCAAATGACTATGGATAAAGTCTCTCAACAATCCATTGCAGTTTATTTTAATATTTAATCACTTTTTCTTTTTCATATCCTTTCCAGTTAGAACTTTTTAAATATTAAATTCTCTTTTAATAATAATAATTTTTTCCAAAAAAGTGTTATTTTATTTTTATTTTTTATTTTTTTTTCAATATTGCCAGATTATATAAAAAACGTCTCTTTGATTTGATAAATAATAAATAAATCAATTCATTCGCTAATAGCTTTCGTGGAATTGATATTAATTGCCAAAATTTCGTAGTATATAATATATATCTATATATTTAACTCGACAACCTCAGTACATCAATAGATGTATAGCGAAAATCGAGTTTGCTTTGAAAAGAAGCCGCCCTCCGTGAAACGAAACTTGCCCAAGAATTTTTAACTAAAAGGAAATAAAGTTTAGATCAGGGATAAAAGTGAAAGCGAGAGAATGAGAGAGAGGAAGTTAAAAAAAAAATACTTCACTTTTTTTTACAAAGTTTTTGAAACTCTTTTGATTTTTGAATTTCTCTCAAGTGAAATTTTCTGTTTAAATAAATAAAAAAATAAATGAATAGGGTGCATTTAAATTTTTTTTCTTTTTCAATTTGTTGATTCAAATTTTTAGAGAAGATTAATATATTTCAAGAAGTGGAAAAAAAATTATTTGATAAAAAAATAGCATTGATGAATTTAAATTTATTTATTATATATAGAATCAAAAAACTTTGAGTGGTAAGTTTCTCTATGATATAGTTAATCAATTTAACTTGATAATATCAATTTTATTAAAAATTATTTGTTGTCATTGAGAGACGTTTCGACAACGATGTGTCATCATATCAGTCTCAGAGGAAATATTTATACTTACATAGTTTACAATTCCAACAAAAAAAATAACTTATTCTATCAGCACTAAAACATATTCAATTAATTTCATAGCTGTATGTAATTCCGTACGTGCCCCCAAAGAAATGTCAGCCCAAACCATAACAGAACCGCCACCGAAAGCTGTCCGCGGAAGAATGTTCCATTGATGGTACCTCTGACTACGGCCTCTCCACACTCTCACCTTTCCATCGTCTGGCTTCAGACAAAATTTTGATTCGTCTGTGATCAAAACATAGCTCCAATCCATTTCAGACCAATTTTCATGGTATTTTGCAAATTGTGGGCACTCTACTCGATGACGTGTCTCTAAAAGGTGACCCTTGGTCGGTCTTCGCGATAATAATCCAGCTTTGTTAACTCTTCTTTTAACTGTCTTAACATACACGGTCACCACCCTCACTTCTTTCAGTTGATTTCGGATGCCACTTCCGGTATGGGCAGGATTTCTCAGAGCAGAGCTAACAATAAATCTATCGTCTCTAGTGGATGTAGCCCTTTTTCTTAATTGGCCTTCACGTCTCTTGTATTGCCCAATGTTGCGATATCGTTGTATAGTAGATTTCGATACACCAATCATTTCAGTCACTTCTTGGTATGTCCTTTTGCTGTTTACAATTAACGTAACAGCTCTGGTGACCTCAACTTCGCTCAGGTCCGTCATTTTGCATTTTAATGTCGAGTTTAATGTCTGACCAGCCAATTTTAATAATAAATAAACTTTGTTCAATCAATGTTTTAAAAAATCATGTAATTCTAAGCGAATAAGCAATCTGATACAATGTACCTTATGAAGAGAAATTTCATAAAATTTAAATAAAATGTGAGATTTGAGGAAAAATCAATATTTATGTGAGTTATTAAATAAAATTAAGCTTAAAAAGAATATTTTAACAAATTATTAAAGAAACCAAAAGATTAAAGTCGCATTAAATCGAATTATAGCTTTTTTTTTGTTGTTCCGCTAATTTTGTCCACGAGTGTATATATATATATTATATCTGTATATATAGAGACTATAGTTTTGAAGGCTTGACCTTTATCATTTTTTTTAATTATAAAATTTATTTTTCATGGGGTCACTATCGTGTGGATATTGAATTTTTTTTTGCTCTTTACTTAGCCGAAAGCCAGTTAGAATTAAAAAAAAACTTTTCAATTATATATAATGTCAGGCTGTTTTATCCGGGACACCCATAGTTTTCAATGTTTGGGGACCTCTGGTTTATAGTATTGCAATTTATTACTAGGGAGTCTCTAGGCCTGAGAACGCCCCGAATTTTGAAGAAAAAAAAATGTTATTCGATAGTTTTTAAGGAATTTGGTGGAAACATTTTTTAAATTATTGGATAAAAAATACTTGGTAGGTTTCACATTAAAATGTTATTCTCTCAAATCACAGAATTCTCATGCCTTTTGAATTATTTATCTTTTAGCATTATCTAAAAAGGTTAGAGTCAAATTATTATTAGTCTTCCTAATTATAATGTATTTCAATTAAGATTATCATTAGGGGGATCGTTTATTTCTATCGTGACAAAAAGATAAGGGGGTAAGAGAATAGCAGAGGGATGGCCTTCCCTCTCTTATCTTTGGGATTGATAATTTGCCAACGGAAAAAAGGGCGGTTTCGATTTAGGGGTTAATAAATAGCACTAGATAAGTAGATAATAGTATACTCAACTGATTGGAATCATTTCAATTGCAAGAGGGGGAAAGGGTCGGCTATTTCGGGACCGGAGTAAATGCGAAATTGAATAACTTGATCGCTTGCAACCGCCGGTTAATCAATTCCAAGAAGATCTATCGATACACCATGGTCAGTCAGCCATATTGAGATTTATTATCTATTCATGTACAGCTGCAATTAATATTATATTTAGAATATTCGTACTGAAAATTTGAATGTAAAAGATGGTCCCCCATAGCCCAGGCCAGGTGTCCAATTAAGATGAATCTTTGCCAATCTCATTTTTTAGCCAATTGACAACTATTATGGGGTCATCACCGCAAAAATTCGAAGAGTTGTTTTTTGTGACCACTTATTGAGCATAATTTACTTTTCCGCCAAGTTGGTAAAAAGTGAGAATGGCAAAATTTAATCTTAATTGGACAACGGTAACCCGTGCCGCAAAATGAGGTTGAAGTTTTTGAAAAAGTGCAACAAATTGCAGTTTTTAATTCATAAGATGAAAATCACTTATCCTATAAACTTGATTTTTGTCTCCATTTCTAGGAAATTTTGTTGGCTTGAAGGTTTACTTGAGCCACTTTTTTGTTAAAACTTTTAGATTTGAAGATATCCAGCATTTTCCAAGACTGGACATGATCCGACCTCATTGCGGCAGGGTATACCGCGGTCCATTTAAGATGAAACTTTGCCATTCTCATTTTTTATCTAATTGGAAACTATTATGAGGGTCAGCACCCATAAATTTGAAGGCTGGTTTCTTGTGACCACCTAATGAGCATAATTCACTTTTCCGCCAAGTTAATAAAAAGTGTCTATCTTTGTGGGACAATTGCCGCTAAAAAACTAAATTGATTTAACTTTTATGTATGTTATTCGACGCGAAATTCTATGTTCTTTCATTTTTATAAGAGTGAAATTTTCTGCAGGACCCATGGTTTTCGAATTATAAGCAAAAATCTGAAAAAAGTCCAAAATGTTCGTGCTTTTTTAGGCCCTCAAAAACTCAGCACCTGCCAGAAATCGTAGCAAACTCATAGAACTCTTATTTTGGATACCTAACGTCGATTAAAATTATTTCCAGCTTGTGCATATTTATTGGTCAGCAGAAGTCTAATTTTCCTGGGCTATATAAACACACACACCGACTTTGAAAAAAACAACTCGCCTAATCAACTCGTTTTCTTATTTGCAATCGAAATAAATAAACAATATATGGTATATACCATTGATACTTGATAAGTTTACTAATTTTGAGAAAAAATTATTTATTCTCTAATTTAAATTATTAATCATATATTAATTTGCATTTTACCGAGGGGTGAACCGCGATTGGAATTTGGTGTACACCTCTTTGGAATTATCGAATTATTTTGGAATTCATTAGATAATGCCCCTTAATCTATTGTCTTCTTCTTGGAAATGAAAGTCGAATTGGAAGTCGGTGTACACGATATTAGGTCGTGGTTCACCCCTCGGATTTTACAAAGCCTCTATAGCCGATACAAAAATATCTTCTGAAACTAAACTTAATTAAAAATTTTTTAATCATCTTGCATAAAAATAATCACGATTAAAATTTCAAGATTAACTTTAAACCCGATCTCAAATTAAAAATTATTCCTTATTATTGAAACCGGCCCTTAAAACAGAGTTAATTACGAGTTCTTTTCAAATTGGCTTTTTTTTCTTCTCCCAGTCTCCTTTCACTGTCACTACCTATACCTTTCTTTATCTCTATCTAGATAATAATTTATTTTGTTAGGAAATATCTATCCAGGCGATCATAAATAAAGCTTTTAGCTGGTAAGCTAACGTATCGATCACAAGAAATCCGATTCGTTTCGTTATTTTAAGACAAAAAAAGGGGGAGGAAAAATACAGGAAATATATTTTTACAAACAAACAAACAAAAATATATCCAAATCCGTGTTTATCCAATACAAATAGGTGGGAATTTCACACATCTAAGGTGGATTTGGTACTTTGTCATTTTTTTATTTTGTTTTTTGTTGAGGAAAAAAAGGTGTATAAGAAAGCAAATTTAGGTCGAATGTTTATTTCGCAGTTGAAATTAAAAAAAAAAATAGTAGTGTTTCGAATAATTTGATATGAAAATGCTAATTAAATCGGTTTTGATTAATCTAAGCCATATTCAATTATGCTCATAGGTGGTTACAAGAAACCACTCTTCGAATTTCGGTCCTGCCCCCACAATAGTTTCCAATTGGCTAAAAAATGAGAAGAGAAAAGTTTCATCTTAATTGGACAAGGCTATTAATAGACATATTTTGAGAGAGAGGGGAGAATAAAACATAGAACTAAAGTTCGAACGAAAATTTTACAAAGAAATTTTTTTCAAACAGCAGCTTTATTTATATATGCAAAAAATTGAACGATAAAATGAACTTTTTCAAGACTCGGTACACCTGAGACGTTCTAGTAATAACCATTGCGTGAGACTCATATGTGGGCTAAAAAATTTGACCATATCTCGGAGTCCTACAAAGAGCTGAATATACCCAGATTGGAGCAGAAGGGGGTCTTCTTACTCAGCAGTGCCGGATGTAGGGTTCTTCAGGCCCCGGGTGGTATATATATTTTGGCTCCCACCCCTCCCTAAAGAACATTTTTTAAACACTTTTTTACTAATTTTTATTTATTTTTTATTTTTTATATTTAAATCTATAAATAGTAACAATAATAATATTTAACAAAATCAACTTTACTATAGAAAAAAATAAGAAAATAGATAAATCTATATATAAAATTGGAGTAATTTTTGGAGATATAAAATTTTCAACATATTATATATTAAAAATTTAGAGAAAAAAATATTATCAGATATGTAATTTTTTTTCCTTTTTTTTCGGTGCGCCCGTACTACTAGTATAATACGGCACTGTTACTGAGGCTTGGGTGGAAAATATTAAAAGGGAAACACCCACATACTTTAGGGCAGGAGTGTCCAACCTTTAGAATTACTTGGACAAATTTTAAGAAACAATTTATTTCGGGCTCCACATAACATATCTTAATTCTATCGATGGTTTTTTATCAGAAAAGATATAGTAAATAATGTATGCTATGATAATAATTATATCCACCATGACAAATAAGCAAATATGTCATAGCCTAATAATTTTTTACTTTTTTCGTTTTAAGAATTTTTTTTAAACCACAAAGCATGTCAATAAATTTTAATCCCTTATTCAAGAAATATTAAAAAAATGGGATTAGGAAATGGACAAAGGTTTTTTTCATTAATAATAACTTCATTGAATTCATTATATTATTATTTTTTTAAATTATAACTTCTCATCCAACTTTTCATTAATTTCCTTCTTACAAATAGCTTCTCATATTCTTACATACTACATACCTACTTTCAAAAGTGGTATCAAGAATATTATTAAATTTTTCTTTCAGCGTTCACTGTCTGATTGCCATTTTCACATTCAATTAGAAAGTTGGAGGTAAAATATTTATATCTACTTAAAATGGAGCTCACAAATATAATCTAGTTTTCAATTCAAAATTTAAAAATCAACAGTTTTATTCTTCAAATTATTTGTCGTATTTTTCTAATTTTTCCTATTAATCTAGCTGTATAAGCCTAATGAGATACTTTTTGGAAAAATCGGCTTTTTTTTATCAGGGAAAAATTGATCAGATATGTTTTCCATTAAGTAAGTACGCACAAATCTAAATTTTTTAAGAAAGTTTATTATTTTATGTCGGGCTGCGGGTTGGACAACCCTGCTTTAGGAGATACTTCAAGTTTCTTAGATCCAGGATAAGACCCACGGACCTGGAGATGCCCAAGCATATATAGTAGAACGACTCGATACGACAGATCCTTCTGGGAGAATGGAACAAACTCTCAGTGAATATAAGAAATATAGGTACTTTAAAAGCATTTAAAAAAAAACTAGAAACTCATTTTCTTTTCTCTTAGGACCTGATTCTATAAAATCAAAGCGCACAGCGTGCGCAGGCCAAGTTCGAGCAATGGCTTGGTCGTACACGCTGTACGCTATTTACACGAACCATTTAGAGCCAAATTCTACCCCCCTGCATCTCGGAACCCATTTGAGATACAAAGTTGAAATTATACACATATAATTAAGTAATTCATCTTGAAGAGAGTACCAAATTTCAATAATATAGGCTAAATAGATTCTGAGATATGGACCTGAGAAAATAGCTAATTCACTCACTCACTGGATGACTGAGAGGTCATCAAAACCTATAGAGTACTTCCAATCATTCCAGCATCATGAAATTTCGCCTGCTAGTAGAGTTTGGGACCCAAACAAAGGAAAAATTCAAATTTTCTTTCTTTCTAGCCACTTCGAAATGGGGAGGAGGATCAAAAATGAAAATCTCTAGCCCGTTGGACCAAACTGAACTTAAATTTTACATAGTGCTTTTCACGTAGCTTACAAAAAGAAGAGAAATCTCAACCAAAACATTCTGTGAAAAAACAGGCCAAGTTCGAAAAACTAGTGAAATCTAATGAGTAGCAAGTTAAATTCGCCAATAATAAATTAATTTGAGGAAATAGTATTTTCAATTGAAATGCATTTTTCCATTTTGAATGACAATCTAAATTTATGGATTCTAAATGTTTAATTTAGATTATTTTTATGAAACTTGGCTGGTCACGAATTTAGTTCATTAACCCTTACAATAAAATTCGTAACCAGCCAAGTTTCATGAAAATAATCTAAATTAAACATTTAGAATCCATAAATTTAGATTGTCATTCAAAATAGAAAAAATGAATTTTAATTGAAATCTACTATTTTCCCAACTTAATTATTCTTGGAGAATATAACTTGTCTGCACAGTAGATTTCATTACTTGGCCTATTTTTTAACATAATGTTTTGGCTGGGATAATAGTTTTCATGACCTCTTGAAAGTTATTACTTATTGTGTGTGTGTTCATATCTGGAAAGTATATTTTCATTTGTACTTTGTTGTAAAAATAATTATATATGCATGTAATATAGTTAAAATTACGAATTGTCATTTGCTGTAATATATATGATAGCATATGTAAAAACCAAAAAACATGATTGTAAAATTCGAAGAGGGCTAATGGGGCTAATAATCTCTGGCCCGCTAATAAAGTTATTATTATTATTAATGTCGTAGTTAGAAGGTTTTTCTAGGGGAGGCAGCCGGTCACCTGATTAGCCACCACAAGGTTTCAATTTCGGTAATCCGATTAGAGATCAACTAACTTTTTAGTAGATTGAGAAATTTTGGAATTAACGAAATAATTTAATGAGAAATACATAAGTGATACAGTGAAACAGTATATTTCTTCAATACTGTCGATTTTTCTAGGAGGGGGCAATCAGGGTCGGATTTAGGTTCGATGCCGTCCTAGGCCCTGTCCAATGTGCCGCCCTTTTATCTAAGTAAAAGTGATTGTCAAAATTATATTGCTAATTACCAAATATTCAAACTATCAATTATTTATTTTAAATATAACTGTTTATTGGTTTATATAAATTTTTCAAAAATACACATGTGGAAATTTTGGAACGGTCGGAGATCATTCCGGCCATCATCCAATACCAGATTGATATCAGAAAGCAGTATCTGTCTGGTGTCAAAATGATCAGATCATGCCGACATCAGATTCTATGTTCGTCGGAGACAATAATCGGTTATCCAATAGACACTGTTTTCCAGTGTCGTTCTGACACAATTTTCTGATGTCAAACTGTTCCTGTTTTCAAGTATCGTTAGGACACATTCTTATTATAAATAAATAAATAATCAAATTTTTTATTAAATAAAAAAACTTACAAAATAAAGTAAAATATTTTATTAAACAAAAAAACAATTATATATTATGTGAGAAAAATAGTTAGCAGCATTATTTTTGCCATACGCTCGTTCCGAAGCCCCGGCCAGCCACTTACTTATTATCTTTTGGTAAAAGTTCTCCAGTTGGCACCCCCGTAATTTCTCTAATGATTCTGAAAAACAATAGCATTATTTCAAATATAATTTAATATTATTTCAATTTTTAATAATATTCTTATATTTCGTGATTACATGAAATGAAGGCACCCTTAAATGTGGGCTCAAGGACAAAGACCCAGGTTACTTTCAATTTTGAACCAAAATTTAGATTATATTTTTAGAAATAAATTTTATTAAAATGTATTTTTATTAAAAGGGTATAATTTAAAAAAAAAACAAAAAAAAAACTCATATTATTTAATCGTTTATTTTTTATAAACAAAAATAAATTTTAACAAGAAAATAATTGTAAATTGTTAGAAAAAATATAAAACTATAAACTATAAACTCTAAGCAAATGTTGATACAAAAAATTATTAAATCTACTTCATATTTGTTTTAAGATTTATTTATAAATCAAAATAATTATAGAAAAACTTTTCAATTAGGAAAAAATGGAAGTTGAAGCTATATATATTAAATTTAAATAAGAGTGAAAAAAATAAATGTGATTTATTTCATGAATAAACGTGGAAAATTATTATATGGGCAATATTTTACTGTATGAGCAGAAGCCCCTGTAGCCCTGCATATAGGGCAAACATGATTCCGTAGAATAGGACAAGCGACTAATCCACTGGATGTTTTCAAATTATGGGATACATATACAGATTTCGTCATCCCATTTTTAAAACAAAATCCACAAAACACTTTCTTGTTTTGTGATTTATTCGACTTGTCTATTTCTCCGTCAGCTTTCGCTATTGCATTTTCCTCCACGTCGCCATCGTATGGGACATCAGGTAAACCATTCCTTCGAAACTCTTCCATCGGATCTAAAAAAAAATGATATTATTTTTGTAAAAAATAAAAATAGTCGAAAAATAATTTGTCATATGATGGGAGAAATATAGTAATTTTTCGAGGAGTGGGGGAAGGAAAAAAATAAAATAAAGGTATATTAAAATTGTTTATAAATGTTCATTTTCTCTAGAAATGATTAACTAAAGATTGAAAATAAATTTAAATAGAAAAATAGATTTTAAATTTTTTTCAAAATCTAGGGAAGCATTGTTTATGATTTATGATAAAACCTTGAAAATTGTTTAATTGAAATTTTGGTAATCACATGGTAGATTTTTCATGTTCGATTATGAAAAGTGAAATTATTTCATTAGTTTTTTATAGTTTTTCTTCGGCTTATTTGATCACTATTTTTAAGTATTTCTTCATGTGATTTATTTAATGCAGCTAGTTATTCAAGTCCCGATTTGATTATCTTCCAGATCTTGCTGCTCAATATTAGCAAATCGACGACTTGAATTACATGAAGACATCTTCGAAATAGAGACCAAACTTCGAAAACTGAGAATACTAAAAAAATTTTAATTTTTTTTTCATCATGGGTGATATAACTCGAATTAATTCTTCAAATAGAGAAATGCATCGATAAACTTTTTCTTTTATATTGCAAACATTGATTTAGAAAACTTTTTCAGTTCTATTTTCCAAGTCTTTATCAGGTTTATAATTGCACTGAGAATATGAAACCTGCTTAGAAATACACACCTTAAAAGAAACTTCTAATCGATTATCTATTTTATAAGGGAAAAAATCAAAGAAAGTCTTCTGCTTTTGATGTTAATATTATAATTTTATATTGATGAGGCAGTCCAAAAAAAAGAAGACAATTCATACTATCTTTTTATTTTTATTCATAAACCGACGTTTCGGAGGCTATTCCCTCGTGTAATTTATTGGAATCCTTCCTCCTTTCCTTTCAAACAGACGTTTCGGAGGATTTTTCCCTCCTTCTTCAGGGTTTCAAAGGGTCAATGAATGAAACAAATTAAATGTTTCCTTCTTCTCTCCACAGTAGTGTTCAAAAACTTTCTTCATTTTTAACAAAGGCATAGAAAAACATTTTTTTCCTTTTTTCCTCCTTTTCTTAATTAGAAATTAAAAATGAAGAAAGTTTTTGAACACTACTGTGGAGAGAAGAAGGAAACATTTAATTTGTTTCATTCATTGACCCTTTGAAAACCCTGAAGAAGGAGGAAAAATCCTCCGAAACGTCGGTTTGAAAGGAAAGGAGAAGGATTCAATAAATTACACCTTATTTTATATGTGTTAATTTTTTCTTTCCTCACTACCTCTGGGCTGCCTTCCATTACATTCAATTAAAATTTATAGATAATGTATTGTATTGTATTAGGTCAAGTAATTGAGAAATATATACATTTTGTATTGACATTGATACAAATAATATTATAATATAATAAAACAAATAACAAATTGAAATAACAAAATTGAATAAAAACGATCAGAAATTTGTTTAATAACCGTTTCAGGAAAAATATTTTTTATTAATAAAAAGTGGACTGTATACTCGAATATGATGAATGAAAAAATGTTTAATTATTAAAAAAAATGTTATATCTAGAAATCGTTTAAATATTTTAGAATATATTTATTTTCTACTAGTTAAAATATTTTCATTGGTAAAATGGAACATTTTTCCCGAAAGGTTGATTAGAAATATTTTTAATTTATTAGAACTTTTTGAAATAAACCACATAATGCGCTGTTTAATGTATTTATAAAACACTAACAAATATACCCAAACGTTTCAATTGAAAATATTTAATTTGCCGATAGTATTTGGACACATGAGAAACAACACTTAGAATATTTATAAGTACATATTGAAGGAGACAATAAAAGAGTGTGTCTTCTGCTGGAATTATAAATTTTATTTATTTATAAGGAGACTATAGTTTCGAGGGCTTTGCCTCTTCATCAGTCTATTATAATGGATTCACAGGAATTAATTTATGAATTAATAAATTAATTCCTGTGAATCCATTATAATAGACTGATGAAGAGGGCAAAGCCCTCGAAACTATAGTCTTGTTATAAATAAATAAAATTTATAATTCCAGCAGAAGACACACTCTTTATTATCTCCTTCAATATATAAAAATAGTGCTACTCTCGGCAAAAAAACTTTCAATTTAATATAAGTACATATAAAGAATGATGATGAATGTCAAACCTTCGAAATTATAGTCTCTAGCAAATAAATTATATACTATATAGCCATGTATCTGTTTATTTGCATCAATCAGAAGACAACGTCATTGATCTCTTTATGAGTCGAAGTTTCTATCGTTGATCTGATCCTTAAGTGTAAAATGCCATACTTGAAAACGATCACAGATGAAGTGACCAGGACAAAATCCTGGTTTCGCCACTGTTTGTGTATATTTGTTGGTGTTTTATTTAAATATATTAAACAGCGTATAATGCTTATTTCAAAAAGTTCAATGAACTATTCAAACACCAAAGCTTTGATCAATTTGAATTTTTGATTGTTTTTATAATTTTTTTTTAATATCTACGCATATAATAAATATACAAGTGTGTATATATATATATATATATATATATATATACCTACAGCTACAGTGTATATATACATGCTCGGGGGCAAATAATGCTTTACCCTCTAGAATGGATTCTTTTTTTACATTGATAGCTATATTTTACTTTTCTAAAAAAATTTATATAAATAACTCTTTGCTGAAAATCAAAATTGTTGTGGCTATTCAGAAATAGAATTAATATTTTTAACTTTCTTGGTTTAAATATGCATATATATATTTTTATTTTCCTAAAAATTTGATATAACCATTATGTCAATAAAATTCTTATTGAAAAAGGTGAAGGGAATAATTGACACACGTCCCTATCGGTTGTTAAAACGTTCCTATATATGTATATAATATATTTATATATGTACAATTGGATGTTGATAAAGGCAGTCCAAGGTGGTTGTTAAAAAATAAGACTACAGTAAAAGCTCTTTATTCGCGCTTCCTTCATTCGCGGATTAAAAAAATGCGACCCTATTCCTATATTCGCGGCTAAAAATTTCTTTATTCGCGGATCTAATAAGTACATACATAATAATAAAAGGATTCCAATAGGTATCCAACCCAATATCCTTTGTAAATGCTGTCAAATGGACTAATAAAAAAAGTAAAATAGATCTTATTACAACTTTGTCTAAAGTATGTTGTTAAATGATATCGCCGAGGACTTTGACATAAGCCGCCTTCGCCAGCAACCTTATTACTCAATGAATAAAGTATATTTTTAAATGTTGCTGTTCCGTTCTATGGTAAAAGCCGCTTTGCGTGATATGAATGTTATGGAATGCTGGAAGAAATTTGACATAGCAAAATGCATCGTAAACATAAAAGAATCATTGGAAGAACTGAAGCCACACGCATTGAAGTCATGCTGGAAAAAACTGTGGCCTGCTCTGACGAAGAATCTGTGCAAGTTCAAACTTTGACTGCAAACATAGCCGAAATCGCGAATGGAATAAGACGAGATGTGTTCGAACAGATAGATTCAAGTGACATTCAGGAATTGCTTGAATCGCAAGATGAAGATTTGACTGAAACCGACTTGGAAATGTTAAATTCACAGCCCATTGAAGAAGAGGCTTCAACAAGCACTGGAAACGTGACATTTAATTTGAAAAATCTTAGTGAAGGTTTAAGAATGGCAAATGAGCTCTGCGATTTCTTTATCAACATTGATCCGTCTATGGAACTAAGTCTTATTTTTAAGAGGCAAATTGCTAATGCGACTGCTGCGTATCAGTCTGAATTGAAGGAGCTTTTAAAAACTGCCAAGCAAGAGAAAATTACAAAATTCTTCAAACCATTGCCTAAGCCTTAAGATAATTAATCAAAATCTTCAAAAACTTCAATTAAATTGACTTTTATATATATATTTTTTTTATTTTGTCACCTAGGAACGTTTCCCCTATAATCCCATATAAATTACCATTCCGTATTCACGGTTTCTGTATTCGTGGCATATTTATGGAACATATACCCCGCGAATAAAGAGCTTTTACTGTATATCAGTTTTATTATTTTACATTTATTCGATAACCGACGTTTCGGAGATTTACTCTCTCCTTCTTCAGGGTACAACCACCTTGGACTGCCTTCATCAACATCCAATTGTATATTTATACCAGTCCGTCTCCTAAAGAAAAACTGTATCAATATTTATATATGAATTGAATATTTATAGGTAACTGAAGAATGCAAGAGCTTCACTAACTTTAACTCAAATTAATAGAATTCACAAAAAGAAACAAAGAGATTATCCTCTGCTTGATGCAAATAAACATACACACATATATATATATCGAAATTATATACCTATCTGTATATATATATATATACATATACGAGCTGCTCCAGGCGTGCCTTCGGCACTCCCTCTACAGCTCGGCCCTCCGGGCAGGTGGCCCTGGCGGGCAGCGTCTCGGCATGTGATTATTAGGTCTGTAATATATATTTGTACTATTTTGCCCCCTCTTTCGCCCCCACGCACTCATTTTGGATATTGATTTTACAGCATACATTTTATATAGTCTTAAAAACTAACATTACAAAATTTGATCTATATCGGAGAGAGTATTAATTTTTTGCCCCCACTCACCTTTTGGGAGGTTGAAATTATTTTTTAGATATTTGCAAATAAATAACTCTCAGTTTTCTAGAGAGTAAATGTACAAAAAAGCTAAAAATTTCTATATTTTGACCCCCCCCCCTTTCGCCCCCATACAGTCAATTTTGATAGTTGATTTTTACAGGAATAGTTTCTTAAAGTAATAAAGAATAACTCTACAAAATTTGATCAAGATAGGAGAGAGTTTTAATTTTTGCCCCCACTCACATTTTGTATAGTTCGGAGTCGAATTTCAAAAAATCCTGAAATTACTTTTTAGATATTTGTATTTAGAATTTTATTAAGTAAAAATCAAGTAGATATCTTATCGTTCTTAATTGAAAATGCATAATTAGTGTAAACACATTGCAAAGATATTTTGCCCTTTTTGACCCCTTTAGGGGTCGAATTTCAAAAATCCTGAAATAAGTTTTTAGATATTTTAATTTAGTATTTTTATAAGTAAAAACCAAGTAGATATTTTATCGTCCTTAAGAGATATCGCATAATCAGTGAAAACACACTTTGCCCCCTTTGACCCCCTTAGGGGTCGAATTTCGAAAAATTCTTTCTTAGTGAGCCCCTATGTCATAGATGTAATATCCTCTCCAAATTCCATGTTTCTATGTCCAGTGGTTATGGCTGTTTTGATGATGAGTGAGTGAGTGAGTGAGTGTATCAGGCAAAGAATTTTATATATATAGATTATTTATTTGTTTGAGACTATAGTTTCGAAGACTTGGTCATCCTAGGTCTTATGGATATTGACTCCATGAAAAACAATATTTATAATTAAAAAAGACTGATGATGAAGTCCAAGACCAAGTCTTCGAAACTATAGTCTCAAGCAAATAAATAATATACATACAGATATATAATTTCGATATATATGTGTGTATGTTTATTTGCATCAAGCAGAGGACAACCTCTTTGTTTCTCTTTGTGAATCAACAACTCTGCTACTCTTGGCAAAACAAAAACTTTTCAATTAATAAAATTCATATATATATATATATATATAGGTATACAACAGGCATAAGACACTCTTTGATTAAATTCTTATAAAACAACCGAAATTGCTACTCAGGTTATAAATAAGATGACATGGTTTATTTTTAATTTAATTTCAAATTAATTCTGGAAAATGTTCATCAATTTTATCTCGAAAAGTTTACAAAGTAATAAATAAATGACAATTAAATTAATGAATAAATAATTTATTTTTTCAATTAAATCTTTAAGTTTTTAATATTAATTAAGGTTGTTAGAATAGAAAGCTAAAAAGTAATTGTTAATTTATATACTATAGATTACTTACCAGTAACAGGTATACAGGTATGTTTTGATTGGCCCGGTTTTAAGTATTCTCGACACACTGTACAAAATACTCTTTGATTTCTATCTGCCATTATTGTTCCAGTATCGAAATAATTCAGGTTTTTAATAAAGAATGACTGAGATAGGTTACACTTGTTGGACAGTTAGAATTCAAATGAATTATTATAAATGCTTACTTTGTTATAAACGTTTGAATAAACCAACAACAACGACATCTTAGGTTAGTCTCGAAAAAGAGCCTGAAATTCGAGAAATTTCATCTCCTTTTCATAGAATGATAAATATTAACAACCGCAACTTCTTTAAAATAAAAGAATTACCCGTCTCAACATGAAATTTTTAAAAATATTTTTAAAATTCCGAAAGATGCTTCAATATTCACGGCTGAATGTCTCGCAGTATGGGAATCGAATTGCCAAGTAACCTCTCCAAATTAGCCGTTCGGAACCGGCGTTAAAAAGTAGGTCCCGTATATCTGTGTAAAAACAACTAAACACACTCAGCACAGGTATATGTGGAGAGGCGCCGACACCCGTTTCGGGTATGGCACTCGAAGAAGAATATAAAATTAAGGTTTTGTCTGTACATTGGTCCAAATCATGCCAAATTTTGGTTGCACACGTTTCAAGCAAAATTATGAACGAAAACACCCTCAACAAAATTCCTGTCTGTATGTCTGTATGTTTCCGTCGTTTCCGCGAAAAGTTTCTCATGATTCACGTAAAAACGGCTGAAGGGATTATTATGAAATTTCATAATTGTATCAGATGTCTTCTAACTTACGTTTATAGCTATATAACGTTTTGATATTTTGATCCCAAAAGGGGGTTTGGAGGGGCGCACGAATGAAAATTATAAAATAACTCCTAAACTATTAACTCTAGGGCAAATTTTATTATAGGCAAAGTTGTAGAGGATGTGATTTCTGACAACTTTTGTTTAAAAAAATTCCCCCAAAAAACCAACCAAAAAGCGGGGGTAGGGTCAATTTATGAAAATTCTTGCTCTTGGGCCAAACTTAATCAAAATTTGTATACATAATCTGTGGGTCACTAGAAGGTTAGAATTGCAAAAAATAACCACCCAAAATAGGGGGGGGGGGTCAAAAAATGAAAATTCTTACCCTTAGAGCCAACTTAATCAAATTTTGTATATATAATCTGTGGGTCACTAGAAGGCTAGAAATGAAAAACTGGGTGAGGGGGTGGAGTAATGGGGCGCGGGTGGGGCGCTTGGGGGTGGAATGGAGTAGGGGTGGGTTAGGGTATGGGGTGCGGGGTGGTATGAGGGTCCGGGGATGGTGCGGTGTAGAATCCGGGAGCGTGGCGGGGATGGGGTCCAGGAGGCTAGGCGGGGGTGGAGGGCACGGGGTGGGGTCTGGGGCGGGTGGGGTGCGGGGGTGGTAGTGTAGGGTGGAGTGGGGTTCAGGTGAGGGTCCAGAGGCATAGTGGGGTGGGGTGGGGTGGAATGGGGGTTCATGTGAGGGTCCAGAGGCGTGGTGGGGTTGTGCAGGGTGATGGTGTGGGGGGGTTGGAAACGGGTGCGGGGGGTGGGCGTGCTGGATGGGTTTCGAGGGGGGGGTCCAAGGGGCGTGCCTTGCAGCTAGTTAATTATAAAATGTTCATTTATGCCTATTATATTATAAATCACATATCGACTTAGTAAAACCCGCTATATTCTGCCCAAAGCCCAGGGAAATAAGGCTTTTTCTTAAAGCCAACTGGGATGAAATGCGTAACTTCTTCAGCTCTTTCCCATGGAATGATTACTGCTTCAGAACCAAAAATGCCACCGAATGTGCCTCTGCATTCTCTGAAGTGATTCAGATGGGCATCGAGTTATATGTCCCTTTCAAACGGGTAATTGGAAAACAGGAGTCCAAGCCCTGGTTTAATAAGTCTTGCTCCGAAGCAGTCAAACAAAAAAATCATGCTTTTTATAATTGGTCTTCGACTCCATCAGAGTACAATCGCGTTCTCCTCACAAAAGCCCGCGCACAAGCTTAGAGGCACAAGTTCTAGGTGGCTAGGTCAACCAAACATCAATATAAATTAACTACATAAATTATTAAACATCAATACAAATCAATTAAAGAAATCAACAATTATTTAACAAGAAAGAAAAAAATAGATAAACAACCGCGCCCCAAAGAGTCTCCAAGACAAAGAGACTCGCTTACGGCCCCCTAGGCTCCATTTACGTTACAATATCATCACTGTTCTTACAAAACCTCGTAAGTCTGATTTTTGGTCAAATAAGTATTATACGTTTATACCGACCAACTTTTCACGGCGCATCTGTCTATTGAAACCTTATTATTCTATTCCAATTTAATTTCGAGCTACGGATAAATAATAAATATTGCATTGTACACTCATGGACAAAATTAGCGGAACAACAAAATAAAAAAGCTATAATTCGATTTAAAGCGAGATCAGCCGGGATTCGAACCCGGGATCTTCGGACGAAAAAAATGAAATTCCAAATTCATAGAGACATTAGGTATTAGCTTGAGTTCGGGGACAAGAGGATAAGAACTAAAGCTCATGAAGGCATCGCAGCGCACATGCGAAGATCCAGGGTTCGAATCCCGGGTGATCCTTTTGTGTATAATAAAAAATCTTTTCTTCGTTCCTTTATAGAATTTAATTATTTTAAAACTTAATTTTACTTAATTTTAGTTAGAATACAGCTCTAAATAAAGGCAAGCATCTATACAACATACAGCCTAATATACCAAAAAGACCATGGTTTAATGACATCAAGTTGTTCAGAAAAATAACTGTTCAACTAATTAGGCTGAGAATAGGCCATGCTACCACCCAGTTCATATGCACAGAATAGGTCTTCGAGAGAATCCTTTTACTTAACCATACAGGGTATGGTCAAGTATTGTAATCGTGCATGAAAAAAGTGGTTTTTGTTTCTTTTTTCGAATTATCTCAAAAACTACTGAAACTATTTTGATTAAAAAAATTGAGCGAAACCATGGCATTTCGGTCTACAAAAAAGCCCTAATAAGTGAACAACAAAAAAATTAATATATATTTTTCGAAATATTAATTATTTTGTCAAAAAATGTCTGTCTGGTTGTCTGTTAGTCTGTGCGTTACCAAATTTTTGTGGACGGGCTAGCTCAAAAACTAGTGTGAATATCAAAACCAAATGTCATGCCTAGTTTTGGTGCATTGAGATTAGAAGCTGATTAGATTTTGGTGCATATGGACTCAAAATTAAGGGGGTGGAGGGGAGAGGGTTAAAAATTAAAAATCTCGGCCATTTGAGCAAACTCAACCAAATTTTGTATACATAATCAGTGGGACGCCAGAAGCCTTAAAATGCAAAAACTAACAGCCCAAAAATGAAAATCTAGGCCCTTGTACCAAACTCAACCAAATTTTGTATACATAATCAGTGGGCCTCTAGGAGCCTAAAAAAGCAAAAACTAACCCCCCTCCCCTACATGATTATAAATAATTTTATTAAATATTATATATAAGTGAGGGGCCAGGTTGTATGGTAAAGTCAAGTGGATGGCCACATCAGAACACGTCAGCTTTTTGTTCTTGTGATGGGTCCACGATTGGGGATATCAACCACTTTTACTTGGGATGCGCAAACAATGTCAACAAAATTGAACGCTTTTATACAACAATCCAAAGAAAAGTAGAACTTCCAACAAATATGACAATTCTTCTTTCTTATTTAAACCGCAACGATGACTTGAGTCGATTTATTGTTTGATAAATAATTTCTTTAGGAAAAATTAATTAATTATATTTATTCTAATCTAACATAATTGTGATTAATTGCGTAAACAGTAGAAATGTAATTTGAAAAAAAAAATACTTAAAAGCAGCACGTCTCTTATTTTAAACCTAAACAAACTTAAAATAATGTATGTTTCAAATTTCAATTTAGCTTATGTACTTAATTAACATTATAATTATATAAAATTTTGTAAAAATATGTATTTTATGTATTACTGGCCAAATGTTCTAACGGACAATGTCAATTTTAAATAAATAATAAAAAAAACATGAAATTTATAAATTTCAAAATTACTATGTTAAAGCTTAATAGAAATATGTTTTAAAAAACAATACAAAGTAATAGTTATTTAATATCATACTGATATAAATTACACGTATTATAATTAATCAATTATTTAATGTTTTATAATTATTCAAAAATATCATTTCCTATTCTTCGACACGTAGGTATGGTTTTAAAATAAAAACTACAGGAGAAAGTGAAATTTCAACAAAAACTAACGAATTCAGGAAATTTGTCATAGAAGAAACTATTTTTTTTTTTTTTTTAATGCAATCGAATTTAAGAAGGGGCGCATCGCAAAGATCCAGCCCTTATGGATCTCGAAAGACCTTTGCATTACGGAAGATAAGGGAAAGTTGATTAAGTGAGATGGTGAAGACGTAGGTGTTATGCACTCGGGTTTTGAAGGTTTGAAGATTATAAGTGTTGGGAAAAATGGAGGCTGGGAGAGAGTTCCAGTTCCTTAAAGTCATAAGGATATACGTATTGGCGAATGAAGTGGTCCGACCCTTTTCTATTGCATCCTTCTAGAGTTAGAGCTGTCATACTAATTAATTTAAATATAATTAATTTTCCAAAATTTATTTTTTGGTTTAATTAATTATCTTGTAATCAATTCAATTTTGTAATGATATGATCATTATTTTATTTTTGTTCATCTTGATGAAAAACTAATATTTATTAGAATAATATATTCGGAATAACTTAAAAAAAATTGAAATTATTTACCACGTAGTTTTAATAAAAAACAATCCTATTTGAGCGATCATTTTTAGTGGAGGGGATATAAGCACAATGGCTTAGAAACGATCGGCAAGTATGTGTGTATGTATCTATATAGCGATTTCGTAGTGTGAGTGGACAGTCACGTTAAAAAAAATACCCTAAAATTTTAGTTCCGTTCGTAATTATAGAGTGGTTACGAGGCTAAAACTTTTTGTGTGGATTGTCGCGAAAGAACCTCCTTAACTTCTGATGATGGGCTCAAAACCCGAAATATATATTATATTGAGAAAAAAACTCAAAACATATATTTGTTTTACTTTTGTGAAACTCATCTTGAAATTTTACTTACTGGTATTATTAAAATGTTTCACCTTGAACTGACACCTAACTCTTTGAAAATTTAATAAACTGCAACGGATCGTTGCTAAACTTTATCCAAATTCATTTGAAATATTAATATGTTTTGCTGGCTTGGTGTGTACTGGATATATTAATTATTTATTCTTTAACAATATCCATCTTTGATCAATTTTTTTTTTGATGGGTGAGACTAAAATATAATAATTATTTATGTTTATTTAAATTTTTAAACAAAAATATATTAGAGAAATCATTTTCTTTCAAAAATTTCTCTCTCAAGGGCCTGCGAATTGCATGAAAGCAACTTTTTAATAAACAAAAAAAATAAATAAATAAACTATGATAGAAAAACATAAACCTTAAATGGCAAAAATTCTTCGTTCGAAAATAAAGTTTTTAGATATATGTTTTTATATCGATTTTATAGTTCTCAAGTAATAACGATGTAAAGTTGAAAGTTGGAAAATTCAAGCATTTTCACATTTGTTTTTAGAATACCTCGGAAAATAAAAATGTTGGACGTAATAAAAAATAATAAGCATCAAAAGTGAAGCCTTTAAAGAAATATGTCGCAATTTTGAGGCAAGAAATATTAATTCTTATATTAATCGTGATACTTTGTTTTAATTGATTAATGTCGTTGATACGTTTACTGTTCAGATGTTGCTTCCCATAACCACACAAGTAAAAGTCTAAGGGTCAGTTGTATGTCGGTTGGTAAACTCTTTTTAAACGTTGACAAAGGGTAAAACCTTATAATTCACCTTGTGGTCGGCGGGATGGCCAATCAGATTATAGGCACTTTCATCTGATCAGGCACAAGGTGAATTCTAAGGCTTTACCCTTTGTCAACGTTTAAAAAGAATTTACCAACCGACATACAACTGGCCCTAAGGGGCCGGACTCAGTGGAGTCGGCGGGGGCGATGAGCGATCCTTGGTAAAAAAAAACACACACACTTTTTAACCGACTTCGAAAAAAGGAGGAGGTTATCAATTCAACGAAATGTCTGGGGTGTTTTTTGTTTTTAGATTTTTTTTTTTTGTGTTTAAACATTTATTTAAGATTCGTCGAGAGCGATTCATAAAATGTATATGTTTTGTACCGGCTTCAAAAAGTGATTTCATGTAACAATTTCATCGTTTAGTTGTAACTAAATAAGATAATTATTTTATACCTTTTAGTGCATTTTATTTTCTAGCTGCAAGGCCCGCCTTGGGCACCCCACCCCCACCCAGTACCACCCCCGAACACCACCACACCCCCTCCATTCCCCCATATGGCACTGGACCTTCACTACATCAACACCACCCCGCACCCAGTTTTTGCATTTCTATCTCTCTAGGGGCCAACAGATTATGTATACAAAATTTGGTTGAGTTTGCTACAAGGGCAACAATTTACATTTTTTCACCCTCCCCCCATTTTTGGGTGTTTTTGGTGGGAATTTTTTTAAACAAAATCTTTCAGGAATCACATCCCTTACAACTTTGCTCATTTTAAAATTTGCAGTTAATAGTTTAGGAGTTATTTGATAATTTCCATTCATGCTCCCCCCTTCCCCTAAATACCCTTTTGGGTTCAAAATATCAAAACGTTATATAGCAATAACATTAAGTTAATTAGAAGAGATCTGATCCAAATATGAAATTTCATAATAATTCCTTCAGTCGTTTTTACGTGAATCGTGAGCAACTTTTTGCGGAAAACAGACAAACTTACATAGAGACAGACAGACAGACAGGAATTTTTTTGAGGGTGTTTTCGTTCATAATTGATTGAAACGTGTGCAACCAAAATTTGGCCTGATTTGGATCAATGTACAGACAAACCTTAATTTTATATACATATATATAGATTTGTATTTATTTACATATTTTATATTTAATAATTTATATTTACTATCTGAGCGGTTTGATGTTCATGATCTTTATTTTTTATCTTTACAGTATTTTTCTTTGGAAAAACGCTGAAATACAAAAGGAAATTAAAGTGAACGAGCTGGAGAGAGAGGTCTGATGAGGGTAGTCACAGAGACAAGGGTGGGCAGGGGCGAAAATGTCAGAGAGAGAGCATTTGATCAATCTACCATCAAGTTTCATTTAATTTATTTGAAGACATTGCTTGGATTTTGCTGATCCCAACGGGGAGTGAATCACTTTAGGGTTGACTTTCCTAAATTCGAGCACGAAGAGTAATTACCCCCTCGTGCACGCCCCCCGCACCCGCACCCTCTCGTCTTGTTCCGCCAAAGGTACTGACAACTTCGCTTTAAGAGCATCTGACTTTGAAGCTCTTTTGACGTTATAGAAGATCGATACTTAACAGTTAATTAGCTCTCTTTCCAATTGGCTTTTTTCCCTTTCTCTCGAGAGACCTTTCTCCTTTCACTGTCACTACCACCTCTACACCTTTCTCTATCTCTATTTATTTTACTAGGTAATATTCATCAAACGTTAAACCCGATTAATAAAATGGCTTCGAAAAAAATAGGTACACAATTTGTCGTTCATTTTGAATTTCATTATGTTCAAAACACCTAATTTAAATACTAAATAAATTATATATAGTAGGTATACATATTTATTTATTTATATTTGATACTAGCTGGAAGGCCCGCCTTCGGCGGCCCTCTTGCTAGCCAGGGGCCACCCACGAACCTAAGTACGTTAGAAACGTAAGTTAGAAGAGATCTGATATAAATATGAAATTTCATAATAATCCCTTCAGCCGTTTTTACGTGAATCCTGAGCAACTTTTCGGAAACGACGTAAACAGACAGACAGACAGACAGACAGACAAAAATTTCGTTGAGGGTGCTTTCGTTCATAACTTTGATTGAAACGTGTGCAAACAAAATTTGGCGTGATTTGGAGCAATGTACAGATAAAACCTTAATTTTATATATATATCGGTGGCGCGCGGTCCATGGATGCTGTGGATTCGGTGCATCCCTAGAATTTCAAAACGTCGAGTATGTTCTGACTCTTTTAAAATCTATAAATTGCATAAAAGATGATGAAATAAAATATGTTTTGGCAGAAATATTTGATTTGATAAAATTAATTTGTCCTATACCTTCCTCAACCGTGTCGATTGGATGTTCATTTTCACCAAAGTGAAGATTCGCTATGTCTTTAATATCATATTAAAAAAGTCTTATGTTAAATGTGAAAAATAACGAAAAAATTATATGATCTGTTTATCGATCATTTTAGACCCCCGCCGCGCCCCACTACCACCTCAGCACCCAGTTTTTGCATTTCTAGCTCTCTAGTGGCCCACAGTTTATGTATACAAAATTTGGTTTAGTTTGCTCCAAGGGCAAGAATTTTCGTTTTTTTACTCTCCCCCTTTGGGGGGGGAGGGAGGATTTTTAAAGAAAAGTTGTCAGAAATTACATCCCCTACAACTTTGATAATAACAATATTTGCTGTAGAATAGTTTAGGAGTTATTTGATAATTCCAATTAGTGAGTCGCCCCAAACCCCCCTTTGGGGTCAAAATATCCAAACATTATATAGCAATGATTTTAAGTTAGATTGCATCTGATCTAAATATTAATTTCATAATAATTCCTTTAGTTGTTTTTACGTCAATCGCGAGGAGAATTTACGTGGAACCCACAACATACAGACAGACAGGAATTTTGTTGAGGGTGTTTTCGTTCATAACTTTGCTTGAAACGTGTGCAACCAAAATTTGGCGTGATTTGGACCAATCTAGGTACATACAAAACCTTAATTTTATATTTATGTATTGGGATGGCCGTTAAAAATAGAAAGGTAAAATTTTTACCAATTCCCCCTTGAAATCGGTTTAAAATACAAATAAGCTGACGTGTTCTGATGTGGCCATCCACTTGACTTTACCATACAACCTAGCCCCTCACTTATATTTAATATTTAATAAAATTATTTATATTCATGACGGAGGGGGAGTTAGTTTTTGCATTTTTAGACTCCTGGGGGCCCACTGATTATGTATACAAAATTTGGTTGAGTTTGGTACAAGAACTTAGATTTTCATTTTTTGATCATACACTCCCTCCCCCATTTTGGGCGGTTAGTTTTTGCATTTTTAGACTTCTGGGGGTCCATTGATTATGTATACACAATTTGGTTTAGTTTGGTAAATGGTCAAGATTTTCAATTGTTGACCCTACACCCTCCCACTTTGGGCGGTTAGTTTTTTCATTTTTAGACTTCTGGAGGTCCACTGATTATGTTTACAAAATTTGCTTGAGTTTGCTCAAATGGCCTAGATTTTTAATTTTTAACCCCCCCTTAATTTTGGGTCGATATACACCAAAATCTAATCAGCAATTAATCTCAATGGACCAAAACTACGTGTGAAATTTGGTTTCGATATTCAAACTAGTTTTTGAGCTAGCTCGTCCACAAAAATTTGGTAACGCAGACTAACGGACACCCAACCGGACAACCAGACAACCAGGTTAACAGACATTTTGACAAAACAATTATTATCTCGAAAAATATAATTTTTTCGATGTTCACTTATTAGAGCTTTTTTGTAGAGCAAAATGCCATGGTTTCGCTCAATTTTCTTAATCAAAATAGTTTCAGCCGTTTTAGAGATATTTTGAAAAAAAGAAGGAAAAAAACCACTTTTTTATGCACGATTACAATACTTGACCATACCCTGTATGGTAAAGTAAAAAACTGAGCTGTGTAAAATTATGACCGATTTTGATAGTATTATAATAACCCGTGCCACCGAGGGGTTGAAATTTAAATCAGATTTATGACACGAAGTCGTACTTTTTGAGATTTTTGAATGTAACATTATTATTTTCCAATATTTTGATATAAAAATCTGTACCTACCTAATTACAAATTCTATTTTAAAGTTACAAATTCCATGCAATTTTAATTATTTTTCAAAAACCCTCGCGACTCATTTGACAATCTCTCGCGTCACATAGGTTGAGGAACACTGGTTTAGAATGTATTTAGTTCAGAGAGACTTCGATTTCGGGCTAGTTTTTTGGATGGTTAGATTGGTGTTATTCAATAAGTCCGTAGGATAAGTAAGCAAAAAACAAAATTTTGACAAAACTCGATTTTATTATTCAACATAGTTGCATTCGAGGGCGATACAACGAGTATAGCGATTTTCCAACTTGTCGATACCACTTTTATAGTAGGATTTCTCTATCTCGTCAAAATAGGCTTCAGTTTCAGCGATTACTTCATTATTGGACTTCTTTTGGATTCTGGTGTGTAATAGTGAAGCCTTGTCTTATCCGTTGTCACATATCGACGATAGAATTCCATTTTATTGCGGTTTAACAGCGCCAAACACTCCTCTGAAGCATCGATTCGTTGTTGTTTTTGGTCAACTGTGAGCTCACGCGGCACCCACTTTGCACAGAGCTTTCGAATACCCAAATGTTCGTGTAAAATGGTAAAAACAGTACCATCTGATATCTTTACAATGTCAGTTAGCTCGTGCACCTTCAATTTGCGATCGTTCATAACCAATTTGTGTTTTTTTTATGTTTTCTGGAATAACAGCCCCTTTTGGGCGTTCACTGCTCTCTGCATCATTTGTGCTGGTACGACCAAATTTAAATTCAGCAATCCACTTCTCTACCATTTGTCTCGATGGAGCAGAGTTCGGATAATGTTTATCAAGCCATTTTTTGGTTTCCACTGTATTTTTTTCATCAAAAAGCAATGCTTTATTAAAACTCGAAATTCACTTTTTTTTCAATAACAAAAGTTGCTTCACACAAAATGCTATAACTCACGAATCAATAGTCAGATTGCTGTCAAATTTATACACATATCGTTTGAAGGTTAGTACTAAATAAAAATCATATGTAAAAATTCTAGTAACGCCATCTATATGTCATCCTACGGACTTATTGAATGACCTAATAATATCCGAAGTCGAGGTCTCTTAACCGCAGAACTGTGCCAAGCTGAATATATCTTAACCGAAACCTACAAGACTTTCACATTTTCAAATTTTCTAACATGTCGACAGTGTTTCCATGCGACGTCACTGATTTTATTCTCCCCTTTTACCAATACTAATACATATTTTAGATAAGTAAATATACTTTTTCCTTAAGGTCATTAAATGATTTATCCAATGTGTAAATTTTCTTAATAATAAATATTTATATTTATGAATTATTTAACATCATTTAATAAATTTAACTAGTTCACTTTCGCTTTAACTCTATAGGGGGAGATAGATTAAATTCATAAATTTAAGGGCCTCTCTCTCTGTGCCTCTCGCTTGTTGATTTAATAAAAGCAACACACAAAAAGGAATAAATATTTATATTTACATGCAAAATAATGAATGAATAGAACGGCTAATGAAGTTTTTATTACCTGCCTCATGAATAGCTATAGCCTCGGCTGCCTTGGTACATATTCATTTATTAGGAAAAAAATATTTTTTGAAAGAAGGTACCTACAGTTAATAAATGAGAAAAAAACGATCTTATTTAATCTATGTGAAAGTACAGGTAATCATTCTAATATATAAAAAAATAAAAAAAATAAAAAAAATCAGTCGAAAAAGAACCTCCTCCTTTTTTGAAGTCGGTTAAAAATAGCATTTTAATTGAGAATTTTGTAGTTTAAATGAAACTTTATGAAAACATTCAGTTTCTTCCCAGGCAGGGAGTCGACTAGAAACGGCAAAAGTGTTGAATTTTTTCCTCATTACATATTCAATTAAATCTATTGAATATTTATCTTTTATATCAAATAGTATTTATTAGAATATTTGCATTTAAAAAAATGCTAGTTTATTTGAAGTCTAATTTGAAAAAACGCTAATTACTACATTGAAATAATTTTTAAAAATATGAAATTAATAAATATTATAAAATAATCGAGTGTTAATAATTATATTCAATTTTGAAGGAAATTGATTGATTAGTTTTTAAGAAAATGGTAAAAAGCTAGAAAGCCGTAACAAATTGCTCGCTGATGCCGTGTGACTTTCGACCCAGCCTCTTGATAAAAAAGACCAAAAGAGTTATAGATAATAAAGAAAACGACTTTATTTTATCTAAAGGTTCACAGTATGTCTATAATATAAGAAAATAGCACTTTGATTAATAATTTTGTAGTTTAAAAGAAATTATATGAAAAGATTCAATTTCTCCTCAACGGGAGCGAATCAACTAGAAATACCAAAATGTTTTATTTTTTTTCTCATTAAATATTTATTCAAATCTATTGAAATTTCATATCTGAGTGTCATTTTCTATTATATTTTATATGAAATTATTTTTATTAGGAAATTTACATTTTAAACGGTAGTTTATTTGAAGTCCAATTTGAAAAAACGCTAATAACTGCGTTGAAAATGTTTCCAAAAATATGAAATTAATTGATATGATAAAACACTAAATTATTAATAATTTACTTCAATTTTGAATGAAATCGATTAAGTACTTTTTGAGAAAATGGTCAAAAACCATCTGAACCGTCAAAAAACGATGTTTTTTTGAAAGCTGGAGATGCCTTTGAAAAAGTTAAAAAAGTCATATGAAACGAAACATTGACTTGTGATATGGAAGTAGATTTTAAAATGTTATTTAAACGGCCTTTCATAGACGGTTTTCGGTGTTTTTGACGATTTTCTCAAAAAGTACTGTATCGATTTCGTTCAAAATTGATTTAAATTATTAATAATTAATTGTTTTATAATATCTATTATTTTTATATTTTTAAAAATTATTTGAAATTAGTTATTAACGTTTTTACAAATTAGGCTTCAAACAAACTACCCTTCGAAATGCAAACATCCTAATAAAAATGATTTGATATAAAAGATAAAAGCAAATAACAGATAGATATGAAATTTCAATAGATATGAATAAATATCTATTGAGGAAAAAAATAAAACTTTTTGCCATTTCTAGTTGATTCGCTCCCGGAGAGAAGAAATTGAATCTTTTCATACAATTTCTTTTAATCTACAAAATTCTTGATCAGAATGATCTTTTCTTATATTAAAAAGTTACTATGAAACTCAAGATAGATTATATCGATGAAATAAGATCGATTTCTTTCTCATTTATAATTCTTATAGTCTTTTATATCGATCGCACCATCACATCTGAGAGACATTATTGTTATCGATTCAAGTCCAATCACTCTACAATATTTGAATATCTTTTAACTCGTAAAGTATTGATTTTAGACATTTCACTCATATGAACTTTTCTGTTGTAAATTAAATATCCTTTAATAACGTTCATTATATAAATTTGTCTAACTCAAAGGGTTAGGCAGTAATGGTGAAATTTATGTGGAAAGCTAGATAAACACTGCTCTATCGCACTAGATATTCTACATATAAAAAAAATACTCAGGAAATATTATTTTGATAGTTTATTATCCTAAAATAATGGGCAATATATATATATATATATTTAGCTAAGATCAATATTAAAATATACCTAGAAAGGATTTTAATTTCAATATTTAATAATTTTTTCTGGTTAAACTAAACAACATTTTATGAAATTATAATCGATTTAATATAAAGGGGACTGTACACTATCAATATTAAAATTTTTATCGAAATCGGAGTCATCAGCCAAATATATTATTTTCTTATTCATAAAAATATTCATTGGACTTCAATTCTTATACACGTATTGAAAAATATTCAAATTCCTATAACTCGAAAACTATTGAATTTAGAGATTTCATCCATATAATTTTTTTTGATAGAAATTTAATATAGTATAATAAAGCTCATCATAATAATTTATTTTTTATTTTACTAAATAATTTATATCTCTGGAATGACTTGACCGATTGAGTTGAAGTCTCCAGACTTTAATTATGGGGAGTCATGTACCTGGGAGCTTCACCCCTCCCTCGAAATTTTTTAATATTATGTGCTTTAAAAGTAATTTTTTGAGGCTTTTTAGTGGTTTTAGTATGCGGCTAAAATTTTTCATTAAACAAATTCCATATTTTTTGATTCAAAAAGTAATCTAGAAAATTCATTGGTCTTGAATTTTTATATTGAATAATATTTGCATTCCCAAAACTCGTAAACTATAATTTAGACATTTCGCTCATATCAACTGGAAATTAAATCTTCTTTAATATAGGCAATTATCATTGGAGTTGTTAGGGAGGGGGGATGCTGATTACCCATCACAAGGTTTCAATTTCGGTAATCCGATTAGAGATCAACTATCTTTTTAGTAACAAATTTTGCAAGTATTTAATGAGAAATACATAAGTGATGACACGTAATAATGGAGTTTCGATTTTTCTAGGTGGGGCAAAGAGTTTTGTAGGGGGCCTCCCCCCTAACTATGCCCATGATAATAGGTATCACAGTCGCTTTTATTCTTCCTCTTCCTCATGCGTTCTTTTTAAATTTGTTTTTCTTTTTAATTTTCCAGAGGATAAAAATTACTTTTGAAGCCCATAATTTTAAAATTTTTCGCTGGTGGGGGGCCGGAAGCCAGGTACATGAGCCCCCAAAATTAAAGTCTGGAGTCGCCATTGCACTCAACTTCAACTCAATTAGTCAAGTCGTTCCAGAGATATAAATTATTTAGTAAAATAAACATCAAAATATTATAATCAAGGACGGATCTATAAATGGGATTTTTGGGCCCATATATATAAAGGGGCTCCAGCCTCCATTGAAGACAATTTGTTTTCAGCAGGGATGTTTATTTCAGAAATTCTTTAGGTTAACGGCCATTATTTGATTTGTCTGATCAAAAAATACGAGCTGATTTCGCTGTAATTTGGTCAATTTTAGACTTTGAAAGCCGAAGGCAACCTCTTTTAAGAAATGTTTGTGTATCTAAGTCATATTAAATAAATAACATATATTATTGCCCTAATTTTTTTCCTATACCGTACACATCATTATAGTTTGACAAAATGTCAATTAGTTTGATTAATTAGGTAGGCCCCAAGTAGTGTTAGCCCAGGGCCTCACATATTCATGGTCTGCCTCTGATTATAATGACCTTAATTAAACTATATTAAATTTCTAACAAAAAATCTTATATGGATGAAATCTCTAAATTTAATTGTTTTCGAGTTATAAGAATTTGAATATTATTCAATACGTGTATAAAAATTGAAGGCTAATGAATTCAAATAATTTTTTAAATAAAAAAATAATGAATTTAGCTGATAGACTCGGATTTAGATAAAAATTTTCATATTCATAGAGGACAATCCCCTTTATATTAAATCGATTATGGTTTTATAAAATGTTGTTTAGTTTTACCAGAAAAAATTCTTAAATATTGAAATAAAAATCCTTTCTAACTACTAAAATATGATCTGAGCTAATTATTATATATTGTCCATTATTTGAGGATATTAAATTATCAAAATGATATTTCTTGAGTTTTTTGTTATAGGTTTAATATCTCGAACGATAGAGCAGTGTTTATCTAACTTTCCACATAAATTTCACCATTACTGCCTAACCCTTTGAGTCACACAAATTTATATAATAACCATTATTAAAGAATATTTAATTTTCAACAGAAAAGTTCGTATGAGTAGAAAGTCTAAAATCAATAGTTTACGAGTTAAAAAATATTCCAATATTGTATGTAGAGTGAATGGACTTAATCACCAAATGTCTTTTCTGATGGAGACAAATCCTCTAGAGATAAAAGACTATAAGAATTATAAATGAGAAAGAAATCGATCTTATTTCATCGATATAATCTATCTTGAGTTTCATAGTAACTTTTTAATATAAGAAAAGATCATTTTGATCAAGAATTTTGTAGTTTAAAAGAAATTATATGAAAAGATTCAATTTCTCCTCAACGGGAGCGAATCAACTAGAAATACCAAAATGTTTTATTTTTTTTCTCATTAAATATTTATTCAAATCTATTGAAATTTCATATCTGAGTGTTATTTTCTATTATATTTTATATGAAATTATTTTTATTAGGAAATTTACATTTTAAACGGTAGTTTATTTGAAGTCCAATTTGAAAAAACGCTAATAACTGCGTTGAAAATGTTTCCAAAAATATGAAATTAATTGATATGATAAAACACTAAATTATTAATAATTTACTTCAATTTTGAATGAAATCGATTCAGTACTTTTTGAGAAAATGGTCAAAAACCATCTGAACCGTCAAAAAACGATGTTTTTTTGAAAGCTGGAGATGCCTTTGAAAAAGTTAAAAAAGTCATATGAAACGAAACATTGACTTGTGACATGGAAGTAGATTTTAAAATGTTATTTAAACGGCCTTTCATAGACGGTTTTCGGTGTTTTTGACGATTTTCTCAAAAAGTACTGTATCGATTTCGTTCAAAATTGAATTAAATTATTAATAATTAATTGTTTTATAATATCTATTATTTTCATATTTTTAAAAATTATTTGAAATTAGTTATTAACGTTTTTACAAATTAGGCTTCAAATAAACTACCCTTTGAAATGCAAATATCCTAATAAAAATGATTTGATATAAAAGATAAAAGCAAATAACAGATGAGATATGATTGATGTGTATAAAAATTGAAGGCTATGAATGAATTCAAATAATTTTTTTAATAAAAAAATAATGAATTTAGTCGTCAGTTCTCGGATTTAGATAATAATAATTTTCATATTCATAGAGGACAATCCCCTTTATGACCAAATCGATTATAGTTTTATAAAATGTTGTTTAGTTTTACCAGAAAAAATTCTTAAATATTGAAATAAAAATCCTTTCTAACTACTAAAATATGATCTGAGCTAATTATTATATATTGTCCATTATTTGAGGATATTAAATTATCAAAATGATATTTCTTGAGTTTTTTGTTATAGGTTTAATATCTCGAACGATAGAGCAGTGTTTATCTAACTTTCCACATAAATTTCACCATTACTGCCTAACCCTTTGAGTCACACAAATTTATATAATAACCATTATTAAAGAATATTTAATTTTCAACAGAAAAGTTCGTATGAGTAGAAAGTCTAAAATCAATAGTTTACGAGTTAAAAAATATTCCAATATTGTATGTAGAGTGAATGGACTTAATCACCAAATGTCTTTTCTGATGGAGACAAATCCTCTAGAGATAAAAGACTATAAGAATTATAAATGAGAAAGAAATCGATCTTATTTCATCGATATAATCTATCTTGAGTTTCATAGTAACTTTTTAATATAAGAAAAGATCATTTTGATCAAGAATTTTGTAGTTTAAAAGAAATTATATGAAAAGATTCAATTTCTCCTCAACGGGAGCGAATCAACTAGAAATACCAAAATGTTTTATTTTTTTCTCATTAAATATTTATTCAAATCTATTGAAATTTCATATCTGAGTGTTATTTTCTATTATATTTTATATGAAATTATTTTTATTAGGAAATTTACATTTTAAACGGTAGTTTATTTGAAGTCCAATTTGAAAAAACGCTAATAACTGCGTTGAAAATGTTTCCAAAAATATGAAATTAATTGATATGATAAAACACTAAATTATTAATAATTTACTTCAATTTTGAACTGAAATCGATTAAGTACTTTTTGAGATAATGGTCAAAAACCATCTGAACCGTCAAAAAACGATGTTTTTTGAAAGCACGCAATGCCTTTGAAAAAGTTTAAAAAGTCATATGAAACGAAATATTGACTTGTGACATGGAGGTTAATTTTAAAATATTTCTAAAACGGCCATTCATAGACGGTTGAAATGGTTTTTGACCATTTTCTCAAAAAGTACTTAATCGATCTCGTTCAAAATTGAAGTAAATTATTAATAATTAATTGTTTTATAATATCTAATTGATTTTGTATTAAAAAAAATTTCAAATGAGTTATTAGCATTTTTTCAAATTGGACTTAAAGTAAACTACCCTTTAAAATACAAAATTTCTAATAATAATTATTTGATATAAAAGATAAATGAAAATATCACTCACATATGAAATTTCAATAGATTTAAATAAATATCTAATAAGAAAAAAATGAAACTTTTTTCCATTTCTAGTTGATTCGTTCCCGGAGAGAAGAAATTGAATCCTTTCATACAATTTCTTTTAAGCTACAAAATTCTTAATCAAATTGCTATTTTCTTATATAAAAAAGGTACCATGAACCTCAAGATAAATGAAATCGATCAAATAAGAACGATTTCTTTCTAATTTTTTCTTCTTTTTGTCTGTTATATCTAGAGGATCAGATACATTTATTTGATGTTATTCATTCTATTTACAATATTTGTATAAACTCGTAAACTATTAATTTTAGACATTTCACTTATATGAAATTTTTTGTTGGAAATTAAATTTTTTTTAATAAAGTTCATTATATAAATTTGTGTACCTCAAAGGGTTAGGCAGTGATGGTGAAATTTATGTGGAAATTTACATAAATACTGCTCTGGCATCCTAGATATTCTACATGATAAAAAACTCTAATAAAGAAACATTTTGATATTTTAGTTTCCTAATAAAAAATTAATTATCTAGTAGTTCCGATGACTATTTACTTAAGTTGCTAGAGAGGATTAAAATTTCAAATCTAAATATTTTTTACAATAATAAAAGCAATTTTAGTTAAAGGCCTCTTAGTATGAAGGTGAATATTTTTATTTAAATCGGTGTCATCAACCAAGTTCCATATTATTTTATTCAAAAAATTATCTTAATGAATTCATTGGGCTTGAATTTTTATATTGACGATAAACGATTGATTTTAGACATTTCTCACATATTAACTTTTCTGATGGAAATTAATAAATGTATTTTAATAAAGCTCCTTATATGAATTTGTGTACCTCAAAGGGTTAGGCAGTAATGGTGAAATTTAGAGGAAAGTTAAGTAAGTACTCCCTACAAAACTCATTACTCCCCCTAGAAAAATCGTTGTCGTCGTCCATTATTACGAGACATCACTTATGAATTTCTCATTAAACTATTTCGTTAGATACTTTCAAAATTGTCAATTCTACTAAAAAGTTAGTTGATCTCTAATCGGATTACTGAAATTGAAACCTTGTGGTGGCCAATCAATCAGCTGGCTAGCTGCCCCCCCCCTAGGAAAACTCCCTAACTACGCCAATGTATAATATACGTACATATAATAGAAATGTTTATTTGAATCAATAGTGACAAATTAAAGAAGCTACTTGTAGACCCAGGCATGATGGAGTGGCAAAATTAAAATTAAAATTAAACTTTTAATTGTATTTTATAGGATATGTTTTATAACGGTAAAACTAAACATTTTGAAACTCTATAGACTTTATCATTATAATAGTAGCTATCCTTCAGAATTTCTACGGATGTTTAGCTATTATAATTTTGGAGTCACAGTGAGATAAAATACTGCTATATCTTATTGTTATTGTATCCAAAATTATAATAGCTAAAAATGTGTAAAAATTCTGAGAGACAGAAAGCTAATATTTTAAAATAAATAAACAAAAATATCCCCCAAGTTTCAACTCCCTTTCTCAATTTTAACCAGTGCCCCAGACCGATGTAAGTTTCCCATCCAAATAACATAGGGTTTTTAGCATTGAACATCGAGTTTATATTCCTGCCAAAGTAATGGTTCAAAAATTTTGAAACTCTATAAGCTTTATGCTTATAATAGTAGCTATCCCTCAGAATTTTTATATATTTTTAGCTATTATAATTTTGGGTCTATAACTTACTAACGATAAGATTTATCAGTATTTAATCTAGTGCTAACTCCAAAATTATAATAGCTAAACATCAGTACAAATTCTGAAGCATAGCTACTATTATAATGATAAAGTCTACAGACTTTCAAAATTTACTTTGGCCGGATTAAAAAATTGAAACCCACTATTTTAATTAGATGGGAAATTTACATCGCTGTGGGGCACTGGTTAAAAATGAGATAGAGACTTGAAACTTAGGAAATATTTATTTTTATTTATTTCGAACCATATGACCCTATGTCCCCGATTCTGGCGGAAGTGAAGGGATGAGAGGAGAAGGGACCACAGGTCCTGGAAACATCCAGTTTGTTGTTATTTAGGGTCTCAGGTATTAGAATCTGACCATACTAGCCGGTATTAATATTTTACATACTCAAGTCCACCCAGCTACTCGTCTAAGTATTTATAAATAAGAATCTCAATTTTTTTACAGTGCCGTTTTACAGCCACAATCGTACACTGGAAAGGCGGAAAATAAATAAAAGGTGTTTAATAAAAATATATAATTACATAATTAAAAAAATAAAATATGACTAAATAATTTTATTTGTTGCGCGTCAGTGAATCTAACAAATTATTTAGTACTGAACTAAGAAAAGAGACAGGCCTTTCAAAAACAGTATTAGTCTGTCAAAAATAGTATAGTATTGTTTAATATGCCGATTATATCTGTTGGATAGGCGTTGCTAGGCAACGCTGGTTATTGTTTACTGTTGATTGTTGTTGTTTGTTTTGTTTCTAATTCTTATGTTATATTTGATTGAATAAAGATTATTCGTTACCCATTTAAGTTGTGAATATTTTACTAGTATGACGGACACAACAACTGGCGCTGCGGACAGGATTCACAGTGAAAAGAAAGGAACAAGAATCACCCTAAATGATTTCAATCCATCTATCATGGAATGGGATGCCTGGAAGATAAAGTTTGAAAAATTTTTATTCTTAGAAAATGTTAAAGAGGATGATTATAAAAGAGCTCTGTTAATCAATTATCTATCACCACAACCATTTCAGGTAATACTTTCAGTTTGTAAACCATTAAAGCCCAACGATTATTCATTCGGTGATATTATGTCAAAGCTTGATTCAAATTATAAAAAAATTACATTTCCCTCTACGGAACGAGTGAAGTTTTTTCACTGAAACAAAGGCACGGGCAATCATTGGCGGAATTCGCAAATCAAGTTAGAGATGGTACGGCCAATTGTGATTTCCCAGCCGATTTTTTTGAAGATGCTATGATAACGTCATTTGTAATGGGAATGGGCAATAATAATGTTCGAAAATATCTATTACAACAAGATCTTAAAGTATTTGAAAAGACAGTATCGGTTGCACGTACTATAGAAACAGTATATTTAGAAAGCAGTAGAAATTCTAGTGACATAAATGATCTCGAATCGAATATTCAAGTTGTAAAAAGAAAAATTCCTGAGAATAAAAATTATAAAGAATTGAAATGTTTTTCATGTGGAGGCACAAATCATTTGAGAACCAATTGTTATTTTAAAAATAGTAATTGTTTTAAATGTGGGTTAAAGGGGCATATAGGCAGAATTTGTAAGGCTTCAGTGAAAGTTAAAAATACCGAGGAGACTAGTGATAGCGAACAGAAAAGTAATTGCATATCAGATATACTATGTAACGTTAATAGTATTACAGATTCTAAAATTATTCAAGTTAATGTTGAATTAGAAGGATATAACGTTTTGATGGAAGTAGATACTGGTTCTGGAGTAACAATAATAAACAACAAACTTTCAAGAAAAATGTAACATGTGATGAAATACCATCAACTGATCGAGTGAGGAATTTCAAGGAAGGAGATGAGGTGATAGTTAGAGATTTTAGGAGGGTAAGAAGGTCAGATTGGACTAAGGGAATTTTAGAAAAGAAAATAGGAAACAGAATATGGATTGTAAAAATTAGTGGAGAAAATTGGCGCAGACATGAAGATCAAATAAAACGGGGTTTCCAGAAATATCCCGATGAAGAACCATTAAAAGATCTCGATGAAGAACCATTAATCATTCCCCCAATAATTCCACCTGTGGCTAATAATGGCAACAATACTGAAACACCCACTATTCGACACCAGATTCCAAATACAGCGTCTCCACCGTTGGAACCTTCGCCAGCGAATCAACGAACCGTTTCTGATCCATCGCAAAATTCAACGACCTCAGGCACAAGACCTAAAAGAACATGCAAAGCGCCTCAACGCCTTATAGAAGAAATTTAGAGGGAAGGTGTTGGATAGGCGTTGCTAGGCAACGCTGGTTATTGTTTACTGTTGATTGTTGTTGTTTGTTTTGTTTTCTAATTCTTATGTTATATTTGATTGAATAAAGATTATTCGTTACCCAATTTGAGTTGTGTGAATATTTTACTATAATGACGGACACAACAATATTTTTTTTGAGTATAAAAGATAAAAAAAGAAAATATCCATAGATATGAAATTTCAATACATTTAATTGAATATGTATTGAGATTTTTAATTTTAACCCCCTTCACCCCCATTAATTTTGGGTCGATATGCACCAAAATCTAATCAGCTCTTAATCTCAATGGACCAAAACTACGTGTGAAATTTGGTTTTGATATTCTCACTAGTTTTTGAGCTAGCTCGTCCACAAAAATTTGGTAACGCACAGACTAACTAACAGACATTTTGACAAAACAATTATTATCTCGAAAAATATAATTTTTTCGATGTTCACTTATTAAAGCTTTTTTGTAGAGCGAAATACCATGGTTTTGCTCAATTTTTTTAATCAAAATAGTTTCAGCCGTTTTTGAGATATTTTGAAAAAAAAGAAGGAAAAAACCCACTTTTTTCATGCATGATTACAATACTTGACCATACCCTGTATGGTAAAGTAAAAAGCGAAAATTAAAATAAAATTTCAAAAAATGAGGATACATTTTTGGACAGCATCCCCTGGTTGAAAAGTCACGAACCGCCACTTATATATACATATTTATTTTGCATCAAACAGAGGACTAGCTCATTGATTTATGTTTATGAATCAACAACTTTACTACTTTTCAATTAAATGACGTCATTTTCATAAAATCGAACATGAGGCGAAACCAGAACGTCGTCTGCACCAAGCTTTAGCTTTCATTTTCCAGAATGATCGGCCACTGTGATATTGACAAGTATTTCAATTAAAGTCCAATTCTATTAGTTAGGGTTTGAAATTATGAAATCTGATTCGTTAATTGATTGAATATGCCATTCACAGGTATTATTCGGAAGCAAAGCCTCACTAGACAAGATTAATTTATTTTCATTAGAAATATATTAATCGCAGCTCATCCACTGGTTTGGAAAATTATAACACGATCTTTTCTGTTTACTTGGGCAGAAACATAATAAATATACTTATTTATATATTTATACTATTTATACATAAAGTTGATCAAAATCTGATTGATTTTTCACCCGAGGTTTGATTAATACTAAGGTTAAAAGCTTTTTTTCATAACCCTGCAGCTCTAAACTTCTCTGATGTAAATTGCCCTCCTGTTGTTAACAAAGTAATTTTTGTTATAAATTGAGCGAGTCATCTTTTGTTATATTTTTCGTGAAAAGAAAATTGAGATGGATTCCTCCGATTTGAGTCGGCTATATTAGATGTAATATGTGTGTGTTTGTGTGTGTGTGTGGCCCAGACACTGAATTACATTTTACTCAAACAGACAATTTCACGAAATGTATGCATTTTTCAAGTTCAAGAGAGCGGAAAACGTCCTCGACGTGGCTCGATTTCAAATTTCCATCTCCATTGCTCAGATATTCTTATTTCACTGAACCACAAACTTCAAATGGAAAATGAATCAGCGACGAAATTATTTGGCTTATTTGTGTTTGCAACAAAAGCTTGCTATGTCGGTTCCCGCGGGCAAAATTTTGCGCCCATACCAGAAAAGTGAAAGTTTTTTCCAAGAGTCAATATTACGCTTCATCAAATAAAATCAATGTTCTCTGCTTGATGAAAATGAGCATATACATTAGGCCGGTCCTATTTTGGGTATTTTCACATTTTTACGCTGACAGAGGCTCATATATGGTTCGAAATGAATAAAAAAAATATCCCTCAAGTTTCAAGCCTCTCTCTAAATGTTAACCTGTGCTGAACAAGTTTCCCATCTAAATAACATGAGGTTTTTGGCATTGACTAGAATAAATATACAATCAAAATTACCGAACGATTCTCGGTCCGCCAGGTACTATAACATAGTAGGTACTTGGCGGACCTGATATCTATATTAGGGTGGTCCTTATTTTGGCTATTTTCGAATTTACACGCTGACAGAGGCTCATATGGTTCTAAATGAATAGAAAAAATACCCCCCTAAGTTTCAGCTCTATGTCTCAATTTTAACCTGTGGCCCACAGCGATGCAAGTTTCCAATCTAAATGACATAGGGTTTTTGGCATTGAAAGTTCAGTTTTTTTTATTCCAGGCAGAATAATGGTTCAAAGAATTTGAAACTCTGTAGACTTTATCCTTATAATAGTAGTTATCCTTTAGAATTTTTACAGATTTTTAGCTATTATAATTTTGGAGTTACAGCTAGATAAAATACTGCTATATCTTAGTGTTAGTAAGTTATAGAGTCCAAAATTATAATAGCTAAAAATCCGTAAAAATTCTTAGGGATAGCTACTATTATAAGAATAAAGTCTACAGAGTTTCAAATTTTTTGAACCATTGCTTGGCCGGAATACAAAATTGATATTTCAATGCCAAAAACCCCATGTTATTTAGATGGGAAACTTGTATCCTTGTTCAGCTAAGGTTAAAATTGATATAGAGACTTGAATCTTTTTTTCAATTTTCAATATACTTGAATCTTGGGCAATACAATTTTTTTCGAACCATATGAGCCTCTGTCAGAGTAAAGATTCGAAAATACCAAAAATAAGGACCACCCTAATATACATATCCGGGGGGGGGGGGGCTGTATATGTAGGTATTATTTTAGAACAAACAAGTAAATGAAATAATTGTATATTAGTTCACTATAAATACAAGCAGATATTAGAAAAATTTCTGCTCTATCCCCACTTATCTACATTTAAGACAAGACGTAACGACAATGATCGAACACCACCGAGTAAATCTAACTCGCTACATTGCCTAATTTAGTTTACTCTGCATGCATTTATGTGTTTTTTTATTTATGTATTTTTTATTTCACTATAATAATTAATAAATAATAGGTAAAATATACAGTACAATTAAAATAAGAAAAGCAGATATTTTCTAAAAAGCGGCGGGACGCGGCACTGTCCTCTAAAAGCGGGACTGTCCCGCCAAATTCGGGACGTGTGGTCACTTTACTGTACACTTATACCGGAACGTGTGCCGTGTGTGGCCGGCCTTATATCCAAAAAATCTAAACACCAAAAAAGTGCCGTCTAGGGACGCCCGAAAGAAGCGAAGCTTTATAATATAAAGCGAAGGAACTAAGCGTTCAAAAAATTAAGACTTGAGAAAGAAAAGCCTTGAGGGATGAAAAAAATAAAGACTTGAGAAAATAAAAAAATAAAACTGATAACTTGGGAAAATAAAAAAATGAATACATTAAAAATAAAAGACGCGCCCAAAAACGCAAGGCTACAGCGGAGCTCTCCTATTTTTTTTGTTCTAATCGTGAAGAGAGCTCCGCTGTAGCCTTGCGTTTTTGGGCGCGTCTTTTATTTTTAATGTATTCATTTTTTTTATTTTCCCAAGTTATCAGTTTTATTTTTTTTTATTTTCTCAAGTCTTTATTTTTTTCATCCCTCAAGGCTTTTCTTTTCTCAAGTCTTAATTTTTTTGAACGCTTAGTTCCTTCGCTTTATATTGTAAAGCTTCGCTTCTTTCGGGCGTCCCTAGACGGCACTTTTTTTATCCTTCAAGTAATACAAATAAGAAAATAATTTGAATCCTGCAATTTTTGCATAATAAAATTTATTGCATTCATATATAATGTATTATATGTACAAAGTTTAAACATAAAATTATCGAATAATTCACAAAGCATTATTATCTGTATGTTCATCATAAGTACTTTAAGTTATTTGTACACCACTATTCTCATTGTTATATGGTACGAAAGTAACTATTGGATGATGGTAACTAAAATAAGATAGAAAAGTTTTTGATTGAATTTTTCAATGAATCTTGTAAATATTGCATCTATAGTTGTTCCTGTTTTAGTTGTCGCAGAGTTTGGATCATTATTCATCTTTAAATTAAATTTGTCTGTAAGGAAATCAACCAATGGCTTAGATTTCTCATCCTTAAAATTGCAATTAAAATCTCCACCTAAAATAATTGGCATAGTATGTTCATTACTTCCCGTAAATTTTGATCCATATTCTGAATAAATCATTAGTGATCTTGCAATGAAATTTATTATATCTTTAACGCTATGTCCAGGAGATATATAAATTGCTATCAGAACTAGAGTTTGTCCATCTTGCATTGCTAAATGAGAAGAACATATCTCTCCAATATCTGAAAATTCTGCATGAACTTCATTCAGTTCGTTCCTTCTGAATTGTAAAGACATATTACGTGTAATGAAGTTTGTATTATCGTTTTGATGTTGTAAAATAGCAACTCCTCCAGACCTATAATTCTGTCTTTGGAACTGAGCTACACAATTAAAATTCGGGACACTTATCGTTTCATTGTTCAACATTCTTGTTTCAGATAAGAGTAAAATATTACTATTGCTGATTATAGAATCTGTAAGATCCATGGCATGTGCTCTGATACTTTGAACATTAAAAGTGACGAAAGCCATGCCTCGTCTGACCAAAGTGTGACATCAGACCACGCCTACTGAGGTTGGGGGACAGTGCGCACGCACCACTCGTGTTACGCTTTTAAAATCTGACGGTTAGCTCGGATAGAGTGGCCGGGGCGGCGAGCCCCCAGAACGTCCGAATAAAAGCTTCGCTTCAAAATATTCTAGATAAAATTTCTAATTAATATAGAAAACTCTTTTGCATCTAGTTATGGTGTTGTTCTTACCAAAAAATTTAATCTAGTAAAATCTTAAGGAATATTCTTGCCACGCATTACGGATTATGAATCATTGCTGTTGTTCTAGTAACATGTACTAAGATGTACACTCGGAGAAGTTGGATAATAAGCAAAGTACACCCACGAATATTAATGAGCAATTCCATTCTCTATCTTTTTATTGTCTCTTAGGGTCCATGGTCCATGACTGGGAAAACGGAACGGCATTCAAAAGGGCCATGCTCTTTCGAAAGAGAGATTTTAAATTAATAAAAAACCTAACACCCTTTGTTATGCCCGTCGATAATTTTGTCGACGACAGGAAATGCTGTTGTAAATCTTGTTTGAATTCTTAAAGGAATTCTCTTTTTTTAATTAAGGTCACTGCAACCAGACTGAGGTCCTCTCTGTGCGCCACCGGACCCGACCAGCACCCCCCTATATATCTCCTTTTCCGCTCTTTTTGGCTGACCCTTGGGTCTTAGTCAAAATTATATGATGATAGGAAATAAGTCATATATCTAGTTGACAGTGAATTATAAATCTACTTGCTCTTATATGTTTGTATAAAAAATGATATTTCAAAAAGAGCTTCTAAATGGAATATTCCCAAGAAAGGTCACGTGGTTTTGAAGTCCCTCCCTTAAAAAAGGGAGTGGTCAATGATTAAAATGTACTCCTACTCATTAGGAAATTGACGAATCGGGAATTTTTCTTGTGGAAACTCCCAGAGATGACAGGCAGGTTTTGAGATAGTCAGAGAGTTGGTGAGTTCTAATTTGAAGTCAGAGATGGACAGTTCAAATTGGAGGCCCAGTTGGGGCAGTCGAAGCTTAAATCCACTTGAATCAGTTCAAAGCTGGAATCCACTTGGAGGCAGTTGTTAATTTGGAGTTAAGAGATGAAGTCTCCAGCCATCAGCTTTGGAGAAAAGTGTATTTATAATTAACTAATAAAAATAATCAAAATTAAATAATGCTCTTTCTTTGAACGATCTCTCCTACTTCAATTAAATCACCAATCGGCATCAGGGCTTGAACAGGTCGAATCGCTTGGGCGCGTTACCAGACCATTCACGGGGAGATATCTTCGAGATAAAACAACAAATCGCCAACCTTTCTCTGGTCAAGAAAGGTTGCAACCAAAAACATAGTGTGTCGTAACACCTTGACCGATTGGAAAAACGTTTCCGCCCTTTTCCTTTTAGGGTTCCATTCAAACGTGAAACAAGAGCCTAATATTGGTGTCACTACAATATCAGAATAATTTAGCTCGGGAACTAAATAAGATAACAAATTTATTTATTAATCTGAAAATGTTTATTTGAATACCAAACATTTCGGGAGAAATTACATTTTTTACAATTGAAATTTTAAGGTAGTTGTTTCACCATATGGGTTTTCTTAGGATTTTTTGAAATTTAGACAGATTATTATTTAAATACTTCTGCATCGATTGGTGGGAAAACGAAATTTATGAACAATATAGTTCCGGAGATATTCAATTTCAAAAATAGAGTTTTTCAGACTCTTATACATTGCACTATACGGAATACCGGAAAGTTTACATACATATTTAATTATAATTAAGAAACTCATCTTACCATTGTTATAAAAAACTAAACCAACATTAAACAAAAACTAATACATTTTTTAAGAAAATTTTAATTAATAGTTACAAAACAGTTTCTGAGATAATGAATAGATAATGAAAAATTTACACTAAAAACAAGCTGGCAACAACGCATTTATTTAACCTAAAAAGTGGGTTACCTTTAGTACTTTTTTGACGTTTTTTCGCTTCAGCCATTGTCGCAACAGCTTTCAATCGTTCATTAAAAACTTTTTGTTTTATAAATCTTCCTCTATAATGTACCTTATCTGACATTTCTATGATAAAATATATATAATCTCTGACAGTGTTGCCAGATTTGTCAAACGAGCACGGGATTGGCTAGTAGTGGTACATAACAGCAAAAAGTTTTGGGCTTATGAATTATGAATCCTTATTGTCTGTTCTATATAGGTACTCTAGCATTAACTTTTTGCTAGTATTGTCGCGAAACAACTATCTTAAGAAAACAATCAATAATATTTTTTCAATGAATTTATTATTCTCAAAATCAAACATTTTAATTGGATGAATTTTTTCGAGAGCGTCAATTTTATGTGATAAAATATTTTTTAATCATGGGATGTAGTAAACAATCCCTGTAAAGATCTCAAGAATAATAATAAATTTTTGTTTTTTAATTTAATTCAATTTGAAATTGCAGCTTAAGCGGCTATTAAAGTAGATATTTTTTTTCGCTATTTTTTTGTCCTAGTTAGATGTCAAAACCACTTTACGTCAGGCTGCTTTAGTGACGGAGGGGTGGAAAATTGAGAGGGGAAGAGGCTGTTTCTAGTGAAGGTTTTAGCCGCTTATCGCGCTAGTGTCGCTCTAAAACTTCAAATGGGAAGAACCGAGGCTGCTTCTTCTTGTTTAACTATTACTAACTGTCAGAAAATATAACTTTCAAATCTATTTGTTTACGTCGTTTACCAATTCTATATTAGATGATAATAAAAACTACATTTTGTTGTTTTCTGATAGCTAGACAAATATGTACTAGATAATATTAATAAGGTAAGAACGAAAATTTACACACTTTTTACTTTATCCAATGTGAAGCAGATAAATTATCGACATTTCGGAGGGTCTTAACCATAAATAGGGAGTTTTCCTAGGGGGCAGGCCCCTCTTTCCCATTGGGCAAGTGCCCTGGGCTCCACGATCCGGCCCCCTATTACTTTTTTTTATGATAATGATGAGAGAAGGAGTTACACCAAAAAGGTGCAACCCCTAAAGGCCTGGGTTGGCCCCTCCATCGTGAAAAGAAGAAGAAAGAATTTTATGGGTTGGGCGGGGGTCGAAGGTATCTGTGGGTCTTAAATAGCTGAAGGTTATAAGTCGCGGGAAAGACGGATTACTAGGAATTAATTTATTTTAATATCGATGGTAGCAGAACACTTTGTATTTCTTTTAGGGCCAGTTGTATGTCGGTTGGTAAACTCATTTTAAACGTTGGCAAAGGGTAAAGCCTTAGAATTCACCTTGTGCCCGATGGGATGGCCAATCAGATGAAAATGCCTGTTATCTGATTGGCCATCCCACCGGGCACAAGGTGAATTTTAAGGTTTACCCTTTGTCAACGTTTAAAAAGAGTTTACCAACCGACATACAACTGGCCCTTAGGAGGCCATATTATCCTAAATTGCCAAAGGCCCCCAATAGGTTAAAGACGGCCCTGCTACGGGGCCGTAGGGTGACCAGATATTGACATAGTCAAAGTAGGACATTTGATGTTTTATAAAACAGTAGGAATTTTGACAACCCAGCTTAAAACAATAAAAAAAAGCACAAAACACTATACATTTTTAAGTAATTAATTTTAAATTGATATAAGATATACTTAGTCCAGTAAATAGGGGGATTTCAGCTTACATTAATTGCGGGAAAAGATTTTCTTTCTAGGGTCGTTTGGTATGGTGTAGATTTGCCAAATCTAAGTTTGCGACCTCGAAAATGTGGGGGACAACTTTTGGTGGCCGAAAAACCTCGAAATTTTCGGACTTTTTTCAGTTTTTAGCTTATAACTCGGAAAAAATTCACATTTTGTAAATAACCGTTCTATAGTAAATTAAAGAGGACAAGATTTCGCGTGGATTAAAAAAAAAGAAATTCAAAATTGGTCCAGTAGTTCGATTTTTAAAAGGGATCCAAAAACAGCCCCCTGGATCACTTTTGAATATCCCAAAAACTCTCACTTTTTTTGATTTTTTCCCATTTTGACTATGAAGGAGCACGTTTTCGATAAAGACCACTATATACATTTTTAAACTAGATTAAATTTGCTACAATTGAAACAAAGTTTCATCTTAATTGGATAATGGTAACCCGTGCCGCAATGAGGTTGAAGTTTTGAAAAAATGCGATTTTTTGCAGTTTCTCCTTCATAAAATGAAAACCAGTCATCATAGGAACTTGATTTTTATCTCATTGTCTAGAAAATTTTGTTGACTTGAACGCTTACTTGGACTACTTTTTTGTAAAACCACTCATCCTAGAACTTTGATTTCTATCTCATTCTATAGGAAATTTTATTTACTTGAACGTTTACTTGGAGCACTTTTATGATAAAACTTAAATTTATAGATATCCTACATTTTCCGGACAGGATATGATCCAAATCCTCAAAAGCCTCATGGAAAATGCTGGATATCTATAAATCTAAGAATTTTATCAAAAAAGTGGTCAAGATAAACGTTCAAGCCAACAAAATTTCCTAGAGAATGAGATAGAAATCAAGTTTTTTTTTATGATGGAAAAACTGCGATTTTTTGCAAAAAATTGCAGTTTTTCAAAACTTCAACCTCATTGCGGCACGGGTTGCCCTTATCCAATTAAGATGAAACTTTGTTTGAATTGTAACAAATTCAATCTAGTTTAAAAATGTATAGTGGTCTTTGTCGAAAACGTGCTCCTTCATGGTCAAAATGGGAAATAATCGAAAAAAGTGCGAGTTTTTGCGATAGGTCGAGGGGTGAACCGCGACCTAATATGCTGTACACCTACTTCCACTTGTACTTCCAAATATTTCCAAGTAATTGCAAATATTTCCAAGCAATTCCAAATATTTCCAAGTACTTCCAAAATACTTCCAAAGAGGTGTACACCTACTTCCAACCCCGGATCACCCCTCGGGTTAGGTATTCAAAAGTGATCCGGAGGGCTGTTTTTGGATCCCCATTAAAAATTGAACTACTTGACCAATTTTGCTTTTCCTTTTTTTAATCGTCGTGAAATTTTGTCCTCTTTAATTTACTATAGGACGTTTATTTACAACATATGAACTGTTTTCGAGTTATAAGCGAAAAACTGGAAAAAGTCCGAAAATTTCGAGGTTTTTCGGCCACCAAAAGTTCCCCCCCCCCCCACACTTTCGAGGTCGCAAACTTAGATTTGGCAAACCCACACCATACCAAACAATCCTAGAAAAAATCTTTTCCTGCAATTAATGTAAGCTGGACCACTTTTTGGATCCTCTATTTACTGGGCTACAACACCAAAGTAGTTTTACTGTGAAAGTAGGACATTTCCGTTAGGGGTAGGACATAGGACAAAGGACAAAATGTTCAATTGTAGGACATGTCCCCCCCAAAGTAGGACGTGTGGTCACCCTAGGGGCCCGGCCAGCTGATTAGACATCACAAGGTTTCAATTTCGGTAATTCGATTAAAGATCAACTAACTTTTTACTAGAATTGACAAATTTTGGAAGTAACGAAATGATTTAATGCCTCGTAAAAATAGTTTCGATTTTTCTAGGGGGGGGGGGCACTACCTTCCTTGTCCCCTCCCCATAACTACGCCCTTAGTCTTAGCTCTTTCTTCAGGGCTTAAAAGGGTCAACGAACTCACGATTAGAGGCTTACTTCCTTGACCCTTTTATAAACCCTGAAGAAAGACTTAAGACCCTCCGAAAGGTCGATTTTTTAAAGGTGATGAAAAGAATGTTCTAATAAATTGTTTTATTTGGAATTTGTGGTTTTCATTATCCTTGAGCTGCCTTGCCATCAAATCATCATTGGATTCTACCAATCCGTCTCCAACAGAAAAACATTTTTCTAATATAAAATTTATAATTTTTTTGACTATTATCAATCTTCTTTAATTTGAGTTATTTTCTTTTTCAATTTTCAGTGCCGTAATTAGGGAGATGCAACAGGTGCACCCGCACACGGCCCAACCTTGAATGGCAGGCAGCCCCATGAATACGTCCTCCAGATAAATAAAAAATAGGAAAAATGGTAAAAAATTACATTCCTATATTATAAATGCAATTAAATTTGACCGAGCAAAGTTTTTAAAAATTGTGAAAAAATTTTCTGTTTAGGATTCAAAAAAGCGCTGATGATGTCAACACCGAGGAGGCTAAAACGTCTACAAATAAGGAACCAAATCAAATATTTTACAAGATAATCGTTTTGTTCGACTTTGAAAGAAGAACAGCAAGCTTCGCAAGGGATGGCCAGAAAGGGAGTTTTGAGAGACTCAAAAAATTAAAAAACTATTTCAAAAAACGCATCTCATGTGTGGTAAAATGATTTTTACTTTATCATACAGGGTATGGTCAAGTATTGTAATCGTGCATGAAAAAAGTGTTTTTTTTCCTTCTGTTTTTCGAAATATCTAAAAAACGGCTGAAACTATTTTGATTAGAAAAATTGAGCGAAACCATGGCATTTCGCTCTACAAAAAATCTCTAATAAGTGAACATCGAAAAAATTATATTTTTCGAGATAATAATTGTTTTGTCAAAATGTCTGTTAGTCTGTCCGTCCGTCCGGTTGTCCGTTAGTCTGTGGGTTATCAAATTTCTGTGGACGAGCTAGCTCAAAAACTAGTGTGAATATCGAAACCAAATTTCACACGTAGTTTTGGTCCATAGAGATTAAGAGCTGATTAGATTTTGGTGCATATCGACCCGAAATTAAGAGGGGTGGAGGGGGGATTAAAAATTAAAAATTTAGGCTCTTGTACCAAACTCAACCAAATTTTGTATACATAATCAGTGGGACCCCAGAAGTCTAAAAATGTAAAAACTGACCGCCCAAAATGTGTGTGTGTGTGTGGGGGGGGGGGGGGTGGGGTCAAAAAATGAAAATCTAGGCTCTTGTACCAAACTCAACCAAATTTTGTATACATAATCAGTGGGCCCCCAGGAGTCTAAAAATGCAAAAACTAACCCCCCCCTACATGAATATAAATAATTTTATTAAATATTAAATATAAGGAGGGGCCAGGTTGTATGGTAAAGTCAAGTGGATGTCCACATCAGAACACGTCAGTGTAAAATCTAGTTTCGAAATTTTTTTTTTGAAATTTTTTGAACATTGGTTCATACAAGCGCTGATGATGTCAATACCGAGGAGGCTGAAACGTCTGCAATTAAGGAACTAACTACAAATATTTTACAAGATTACTATTATATTATTCAACAAAGGCAATCATCTTTGAAAGAAGAACAGGAAGCTGCTCAAGAAAGGGAGTTTTGAGAGGCTCAAATAATTAATAAGCTGACGTGTTCTGATGTGGCCATCCACTTGACTTTACCATACAACCTGTCCCCTAAAATTATTTATAATCATGTAGGGAGGGGGTTAGTTTTTGTATTTTTAGACTCCTGGGGTCCCACTGATTATGCATATAAAATTTGGTTGAGTTTGGTACAAGGGCCTAGATTTTCATTTTTGACCCTACACCCCCCCCCCCCATTTTGGGCGCTTAGTTTTTGCATTTTTAGACTTCTCGGGTCCCACTGATTATGTATACAAAATTTGGTTGAGTTTGGTACAAGATCCTATATTTTTAATTTTTAACCCCCCACCCCCACCCCCCTTAATTTTGGGTCGATATGCACCAAAATCTAATCAGCTATTAATCTCAATGGACCAACACTTCGTGTGAAATTTGGTTTAGATATTCACACTAGTTTTTGAGCTAGCTCGTCCTCAAAAATTTGATAACCCACAGACTAACGGACAACCGGACAACCAGACCTGGACAGACTAACAGACATTTTGACAAAACAATTATTATCTCGAAAAATATAATTTTTTCGATGTTCACTTATTAGAGATTTTTTGTAGAGCGAAATGCCATGGTTTCGCTCAATTTTTCTAATCAAAATAGTTTCAGCCGTTTTTGAGATATTTCGATAAAAAGAAGGACAAAAACACTTTTTTCATGCACGATTGCAATACTTGACCATGCCCTGTATGGTAAAGTAAAAGTATTACAAAAAACGCATCTCATTAGATAATGTGTGGTAAAATGATAAGTAATTTTTGTTTATTTAATTCACTATTATTCTTTAAATTTAATTATTTTCTTTCAATATTAAAAACAAAATAGGTACTTTTTTTAGTGAAAAGTCTAGTTTCGAAAAAAATTATTTCTAATTAGATATATTGAATTATTTCCAATATTCTCATTAAAATACACAGCATTTTTGCCCTTAATTATGGAGTCGTTTTCAAGACCTGGAAAAGCCATTTAATTGATATTTAGATTATCGAAACGTTGTGCATTCTGATTGGAATATTTCATTAAAATCTATCCTAACTTTACCTCTAATAAACTCAACCTCGGAATCATTTTATTTATTCCCACTTTATTGCTCATGAAACCATAATATGACAAATAGATTATAAATGCAATTAAATTTTACCAAGCAAAATTTTTAAAAATTCTGAATAAATGTTCTGTTTAGGTTTCCTAAAAGCGCTGAAGATGTCAACACCGAGAAGGCTGAAACGTCTGCAAATAAGGAACCAACTACCAATATTTTACAAGATATAACTATATCGTTTTGTTTGACAAAAGCTGCTCAAGGGATTCCCAGAAAAGGAGTTTTGGGAGACGCAAAAAATTAAAAAAATATTACAAAAAACTCATCGCATAGATAATATGTGTTAAAATGATAAGTAATTTTGTTTATTTATTTCACTATTATCCATTATTTTTTAAATTTAATTATTTTCTTTCATTAAAAAAATGTTTGTTTTTTTTTCAGTGAAAAGTCTAGTTTCGAAAAAAATTATTTATAATTATTTAAAGCAAAAAATGAGTATCTCTTTTTCAAAATAAGATGGATTTTTTTTCAAAAATACAACTCGCGGCAACAACCTAATTATTTATAAAGAGAATTTTAAGATCTTAAATTCTTTGATATTAGTAGAATATTTTTATATTGCATTATCAGAGGGATCGTCCCCCCTAGTAGTTGAACCCAGGTACTAACACACTGTCCGGGCATGTTAGTTCGACCATCAGGACCGAGGAGTGATCCGCGATTGGAATTAGGTGTACACCTCTTTGGAAGTATTTTGGAAGTACTTGGAAATATTTGGAAGTACTTGGAAATATTTGGAAGTACTTGGAAATATTTGGAAGTAATTGGAAATATTTGGAAGTACTTGGAAATATTTGAAAGTGCTTGGAAATATTTGGAAGTGCTTGGAAATATTTGGAAGTAATTGGAAATATTTGGTAGTACTTGGAAATATTTGGAAGTAGAAGTGGAAGTAGGTGTACAGCATATTAGGCCTCGGTTCACCCCTCGCTCAGGACAAAACAGCTCTGACATGCAATATATTAAAATGTAGCAAAATTTTCACTACCATTCAACTCAAAATGCAAAAATAAAAATTATGTTAACCCGAAAAAAGTTTTCGGTGAATAGACCATTATTTAATTTAATTAAAGCAAAAAATGAATATCTCTTTTTGAAAATAAGATTGAATTTTTTCAAAAATAAAACTCCTAATTGGACGATCCCTCTGATAATGGAATATAAAAATATTCTACTAATATCAAAGAATTTAAGACCTTAAAAATTAAATTCTCTTTATTTATAATTTTATTTAAGTATTTCTGTAACTTAATTTAATTATTGCCAATATTCTCCATAGAATACACAACATTTCTTCCCCTAATTCTGGAGACGTTTTCAAGACCTGCAAAAGCCATTTGATTTATATGTCGATTAAATTGAAAGTTTCTTTTTGCCAAGAGTAGCAGAATTTTTATAAATTAAAGGAGACAATACAGTGTGTCTTCTGCTAGAAAAACAAAATTTTTAAATTTATTTATAACGATATAACGTTAAAAATAAATAAAAAAAATTATTTTTCCAGCAGAAGATATTTCGATTATCGAAACGTTGTCCATTCTGATTGGAATATTTCATTAAAAATTGGCAAATCTATCTGTTTTCCTCCTAGCCAAACTTTCCTACTAATAAACTCAACCTCGGAATCATTAATTTAATTCCAATTTCTATTGATCATGAAACCATATACCATATTACACATAGATTATAAATACAATTAAATTTGACCAAACGAAGTTTTAAAAATGCTGAAAAAATGTACTGTTTAGGTTTCAAAAAAGCGCTGATGATGTCAACACCGAAGAAGTCGAAACGTCTCCAAAAAAGGATCCACCAATAAACCTTTTACAAGATATACATCGTTTATTTAACAAAGGCCAACATCTTTGAATGAGGATCGACAGTTAAGAAGACCATGAAGAGAGTTTTGGGACACTCCCGATAACTAAAACACAACAACTTATTAGATAATATTTATAAGGTAAAATAGTAATTTTTATTTATTTATTACACTATATTACCCATTTTCATTTAATTTAAATTATTTTCTTTAACTATGACAAAAAGTTAATATTCCAGAGAAGATCGTTTCTAGGAGATTATTATCTCATCCAAAAGAATAAATAATATAAATATATAGATTAGGGTGGTCAAAAAAAATAAATATTTTTTATTTTTGATCGGGCATGAATATATCGTCGGCTGAGAATTGGAGTGAACCAAGTCCATTTTTAAAATTTTTTAACTCTTAAGGAGGTTCTTTCGCGACAATCCACGCCAAAAGTTTTAGCCTCGTAACCACTCTATAAATATGAAGGGAACTAAAATTTTAGGGTATTTTTTTTTTACCTGTCTGTCCACTCACACTACGAAATCTCTATACGGACACACACATACTTGCCGGCCGTTTCCAAGCCATTGTGCTTATATCCCCTCCACTAAAAATAGTCGCCCAAATATGTTTTTTTTTGTTTTTTATCAAAACTACGTGGTAAATAATTTCTATTTTTTTTTAAGTTACTCCGAATATATTATTCTAACAAATATTAGTTTTTCACCAAGATGGTGAAAGTCCTTAAATGAAAAAAAATAAAATAATGATAATATCCCCACCCTTTCCCTATCTACCCTATGTTAAAAATGTAATTTTTAATTGCAATTATTTCATGTTTGGTGTGGTAAATCGTCTTCAAATTTTAACAGTATGTGTATTATGCTTTTAATGCCTTATATTCCAAGTTTCAAAAACTTCTTGAATTTTTGCATTTGTGAAAGAACTACCTTAAGGTAGTTGTTTCGCGACAATACTAACAAAAAGTTAATTCTAAAGTATATAGAACAGATAATAAGGATTCATAATTCATAGGCCCAAAAATTTTTGCTGTTTATGTACCGATTCTAGCCAATCCCATGCCCGTTTGACAAATCTGGCACCATTGTAAGAGATTTAATATTTTTATATTAAAATGACAGATGAAATACATTTTAAACTATGTTGTTCATAAATTTCGTTTTGCCACCAATCGATGCAGAAGTATTTAAATAATAATCTGCCTAAATTTCAAAAAAATCCTAAGAAAGCCCATTTGGCGGAACAACTACCTTAAATTAACATATTTTTATGCGAGATCAGCAATGAAAAAAATCATCGTTTTTTTTGGGTCACGCTAAAATATATTAAATAACATTATTTAACAGAAAAACAAGAAGACTTTATCTTGGATGCAATAATATATGTTTAAGTGCTAGATGAAGGAGCTATCATCGTCCCCATCGGAAAGCAAACTCAAGTACCAGCCAGATTCGCTAGCCATGGAGAGGTTCAAACTTAAACAAACTTTAACTTTATATATAAATACAGTAAAAAATTTCACTCAATGTACACTGCACTGTTTTTACTTTACCATACAGGGCATGGTCAAGTATTGTAATCGTGCATGAAAAAAGTGTTTTATTTTTCTTTTTTTTTCGAAATATTTCAAAAACGGGTTAAACTATTTTGATTAAAAAAAATTGAGCGAAACCATGGCATTTCGTTCTATAAAAAAGCTCTAATAAGTGAACATCGAAAAAATTATATTTTTCGAGATAATAATTGTTTTGTCAAAATGTCTGTTAGTCTGTGCGTTACCAAATTTTTGTGGACGAGCTAGCTCAAAAACTAGTATTAATATCGAAACCAAATTTCACACGTAGTTTTGGTCCATTGCTATTTGCTATTAAGAGCTGATTAGATTTTGGTGTATGCAAAATTAAGGGAAGGGGGGGGGGGGTTAAAAATTAAAAATCTAGGTCATTTGAGCAAACTCAACCAAATTTTGTATACATTATCAGTGGGACCCCAGAAGTCTAATAATGCAAAAACTAACCGCCCAAAATGGGGAGGGGGTCAAAAATTGAAAATCTTGGCCATTTACCAAACTCAACCAAATTTTGTATACATAATCATCGGGGCCCCAGAAGTCTAAAAATGCAAAAATTAACCGCCCAAAATGGGGGGGGGGTGTATGTCAAAAAATGAAAATATAGGGTCTTGTACCAAACTCAACCAAATTTTGTATAAATAATCAGTGGGCCCTCAGGAGTCTAAAAATAGAAAAACTAACCCCCCCTCCCCTACATGATTATAAATAATTTTATTAAATATTAAATATAAGAGAGAGGCCAGGTTGTATGGTAAAGTCATGTGGATGGCCACATCAGAACACCTCAACTTATTTATTCTATAGCATAATATACTATATAAATAAATTTCCCAAAATTTTATACAAATGATACAACTATATCTTAGTTATTTGAGATCTGATCATTGTATTATCCATATCAGACTTTAAATATTATCACTTTCCTATCAGTAGAAAAGTTTCCTCAGAGTCCACCTTATTAAACATTATTTAATGAAATATTCTCATCAGAATATACAACGTTTTGACACTTAATTCTTTATTAGATTGATAGGTTGAAATATTGTACATTCTGATGAGAATTTTCAATTTCGCCAGTGTTAGATCAATCTAATTGATTTTCTTGCACTTGAAAGCCAATGGATCCATTGATTGGATTGAAATCGAAACGTTGTGATTTCGGAAAAAAATATCTCATTCAAAATTCCAGATCGAGTAGGAAACTTTTCTTCAGATAATCAACTCAAGTAATTAGATCTTTGCTAATTTTCAAAAACAACTTTACACTTAATTTATTATAAAATCTTAAGGTAGTTGTTTCGCGACAATACTAACAAAAAGTTAATCCTAGAGTATAATAAACAGACAATAAGGAGTCATAATTCATAAGCTCAAAACTTTTTGCTGTTCTAGCTAATCCCGTGCGCGTTTGACAAATCTGGCACCATTGTAAGAGATTGAATATTTTTATATTAAAATAACAGATAAAATACATTTTAAATTTCTATAAAAATCGTTTTGATATTTTTTAATAAATGTAATCAACGCCTACGTTACACCTTATGAAAATTATAATTTTGAAAAAATCTAGTGCATGCGCGCTTTATACACTTTCGCTGGTTAAATAAATGCGCTGTTGCCAAATTGTTTTTAGTGTAAATTTTTTCTTATACATTTTTCATTATTTATTCCTTATTATCTCAGAAACTGTGTTATAACTATGAATCAAAATTGTCTTAAAATATGTATAAGTTATTGTTTAATGTTGGTTTAGTTTTTTATAAAAATGGTAAGAAGGGTTTCTTAATTATAATTAAATATGTATGTAAATTTTCCGATATCCCATATAGTGCAATGTTAAAGAGCCTGAAAAATCGATTTTTGAAATTTAATATCTCCGGAACTATGTATATTGTTCATAAATTTTGTTTTGCCACCAATCGTTGCAGAAGTATTTAAATAATAATCTGTATAAATTTCAAAAAAATCCTAAGAAAACCCATTTGCCGGAACAACTTCCTTAAGACTATTAGATTATAAATGCATTTTAAATTTGCCTAAGTCTAGCTCTTAATATTGTGGAAAAATTGTTCTATTCAGGTTGTAAAAAAATGCTGAGGATGTCAACACCAAGGTGAACAATACGTCTGCAAATAAGGGACCAGCAATAAATCTTTACAAGATAACCATCGTTTATTCATCAAAGGCGAACATGTTTCTTGCTCAAAACTACTTCAGACTTCTTCAGACAAGACAACTAGCAACCAACTAAACTTCAACAGCTATTATACAACAATTATATTTTGAGGATTCGAGGTAGAAAAAATGTTGTGAATATTTATTGTAAAGGGGTTATATTTTTGTAAGAGTGGCTGGATTGTTATATTATGGAGAATCAAGTAACTATCAATCAAGCAGAGGTCACCCTCATTGATTTCCTCTTGAAAATCGACAACTCTGCTTTTTAATTGAAAAGATTTTGTTTTGCCGAGAGAAGTGTAATTATTGATTCATAAAGAGAAATCATTAAGGTTATCCTCTGCATGATTAAAATATATATCTACCTACATATATACAATGAATAATATATGTATTTATCTTTTTGTAGGAGGATATCAATGAGAATATCATCTGCTTAATATTGATAGTAACTTGATTGTCCATAATATAAAAAGATAAATACATATATTATTCATTTATTTAATTTGTATGTTAGAGACCGAGGAGTGAACCGCGACATAATAAAGTGTACACCTAATTCCACTTTCATTTCCAAATAGAAGACAATAGATGAAGCCACATTATCTAATTATAATTATCTAATTCCAAAATAATTCCACAGAATTCAAAAGACGGTGTACACCTAATTCCAATCGCGGTTCACCCCTCTTTAGAGACTATAGTTTGGAAGGTTTAACCTTCATCATAAGTATTTTTAATTAGAAATATTTTTTCTGCTATTTCTAATGGGTTCAAATCCGATAGAATATTTCTAATTAAAAAGGCTGAAGGTCAAACCTTTAATAAACTATAGACTCTGACAAATAAATGATATATAAATACATATTTCTAAATCTATTCTATGTTTGATTTCTGGCGTTTTGTGCCTGAACATCGATAACATCATTTTCTTTTTCTTTTCTTTTTTCTCTATAAAGAAAACAAATATCTATTGTTGATCGATTTCCACTAGATGACAAAAAAAGATACATTGTTAATCATATATCAATCCAAAAACGACTTTATCTTGCTTGTCTGCTGGTTGATTTTCAAGTTTGAGGTGGTATTTTGTTCATTCTAAAATGCTGAACATTTTTGTATATGAAATTCAATTTGTTAAGAAAATTAATCGAATTATGATTAGAATGCAATGCTTAACTTCGAAAATCTTGTAGAATAATCCAAAACCGACTTTATCTTGGTTGTCTACTGGTTGATTTTCAATTATAAGGTGTTATTTTCTTCATTATAAAATGCTGAACATTTTTGTATATGAAATTCAATTTGTTAAGAAAATTAATCGAATTATGATTAGAATGCAATGCTTAACTTCGAAAATCTTGTAGAATAATCCAAAACCGACTTTATCTTGGTTGTCTACTGGTTGATTTTCAACTATAAGGTGTTATTTTCTTCATTATAAAATGCTGAACATTTTTGTATATGAAATGCAATTTGATAAATTAAATAATTAACGAGAAATGACTGATTGGCGAATTGACATGACCGATATTTTGACGAAAGCTCTCTATATCTTATTAATTATTGGTTCTATTAAATATGCATTTATTATATGAAATGTTTAGTATATTATTGTGAATGAAATGCAACTTTATTTTTAAAATTTGATTCAAAATTAATCGATTTATGAGCAGACAGCCATGCTTAACGTTAAAAATCTAGTAGACCAATCCGAAAAACGACTTTATCTTGTTTGTCTAGTTGTTGATTTTCAACTTTAAGGTCTTATTTTGTTCATTATAAAATGCTGAATATTTTGCAAAATTAAATTCAATTTGTTAAGAAAATTAATCGAGTTATGAGCAGAAAGCAATGCTTAACTTCGAAAATCTTGTAAACCAATACAAAAACGACTTTAGCTTGGTTGTCTACTGGTTGATTTTCAAGTTTAAGTTGTTATTTTGTTCATTATAAAATGCTGAACAATTTTTTATATGAAATGCAGTTTGATAAATTAAATAATTAACGAGAAATGACTGATTGGCGAATGACATGACCGATATTTTGAAAGCTCTCTATATCTTATTAATTAGGTTCTATTAAATCTGATTTTATTATATGAAATGTTTAGCATATTATTGTGAATGAAATGAAACTTTATTTTTAAAATTTGATTCAAAATTAATCGTGTTATGAGCAGAAAGCAATGCTTAACTTCAAAAATCTTGTAGACCAATCGAAAAACGACTATATCTTGGTTGTCGAGTGGTTGATTTTCAACTATAAGGTGTTATTTTGTTCATTATAAAATGCTGAACAATTTTGTATATGAAATGCAATTTGATAAATTAAATAATTAACGAGAAATGACTGATTGGCGAATGACATGACCGATATTTTGACGAACGGTGGTTGGTTTTCAACTATAAGGTATTATTTTGTTCATTATAAAATGCTGAACAATTTTGTATATGAAATGCAGTTTGATAAATTAAATAATTAACGAGAAATGACTGATTGGCGAATGACATGACAGATATTTTACAGATATTTTGACGAAAGCTCTCTATATCTTATTAATTATAGGTTCTATTAAATCTGATTTTTATTATATGAAATGTTTAGCATATTATTGTGAA
>JALMQS010000133.1:245181-405751 GCA_024734495.1 Forficula auricularia
ATGCTTAACGTTAAAAAATCTAAGTAGACCAATCCAAAAACGACTTTATCTTGGTTGTCTAGTTGTTGATTTTCAACTTTAAGGTCTTATTTTGTTCATTATAAAATGCTGAATATTTTGCAAAATTAAATGCAATTTGTTAAGAAAATTAACCGAGTTATGAGCAGTGAAGAGCCATTTTTTTTCTTTTCCTTTGGCCTTGGTGGACACCGTTTTGGGGCCATCATTTGATACTTAATATAGGAGTCACTCATAAAATTTATTCATTCAAAATGTTCAATTTATATAAATAATTTAAGTGAAATTATGAATTTTACTATTTCTTTAGTCATTTCATTTTCATTGAATAAGTGATATAAAATTGTTTCTACGCTCATTGGAAATGAAATACATCGCGAAATCTCAGAATAAAATTTATCAATTTTATGCTTTGTGTTTATACAATTTAGTACCAGGTGGTTAATATCGCCAATTTCGCCACAGTTACATAAAGGATTGTCCTTTATTTTCATTTGGAATAGGTGTTTAGGAGTTGTTGTATGTCCCAATCTTAATCGTATTAGAAGAGATATAATTTTTCTATTAAGTGTTATATCATTATACCACGGTTTTTTGGGTATTGTTGGCATAATTTTGTATAAATGTGAGCCTTTGATTTTGCTCGATTCTCTCCATTCTTGTTGAAATGTTGACAATATGTTTCCTTTAATTCTAGAAACAACATCTGGTTTGGGGATTTCTATTTCCAATATTTCTCCTATTTGTATCGCATCCTTTGCTAGTTTATCGACTGCTTCATTTCCCTTGATTCCCACATGACTTGGAATCCATAAAAATCTTATATCCTTTTTAGTTTCTATTAGTTTGTTTATTATTTGATATATTAAATAATTCTCTGATTTTTTTTTCCAAAATTTTCCATATCTAAAAGTACACTTTTGGAATCGGAAATAATCAGGAATTTTTCATTCTTTTTACAAGAATTGATATAATCCAAAGTCTTGAGAATAGCCATCGCTTCGACTGTAAATATAGATACATCTTTCCTCAATTTGAACTGTTTGTAAAAACCTGTGTTTTCGTGATAAAATGCACCCCCTGTGTGGGATTCGAGTTCTTTCTTTGATCCATCCGTATAAATATATTCAAAATCTTGGTAGTTCTCTCTTAGTATACTACAAAGTTCTATTTTTATAAAATTATTAGTATTGTTATTATTCCAGTTCTTAATATTAATATTAGGTTCATATAAAATTAACCTGTATGGAAAGTTATATATTAGTGGCTTATTACTTTTATAAATAGGTAGGTCATTATCAGTTATATTTTCAAAATTTTTAACAATAAATAATTGATTATATAAAATGCTATTCTGCATTTTGTTTTGAAGGTCACTTATAGAAACTAAAACCTGATTATCTTTAGTACATATTTTAGTGATTAGGTATTTTCTCGCTAGCTTAGTTCTTCTAAGGTTAAGTGACATTTCTCCAGCTTCTGCTAATAGTGCATTTGTAGGAGATGTTTTCATATTCGAACGTTGGTCGAGGTCAGACGTGTTTTTGTCCTTCTCTCTTTCTTGAGATCTGCCTAGTGAAATAGCCTGGTGAGTTTTGCTTTTTTCGCTTCTTTACTGAGTTTTTCGTCGCTTATTTACTCGTTAATTACATCAATCGATATGGATAAAGAAGAACTAATCGAAATTTTAGCAAATTGGAAGAAGGAAATGATGGATGAATTTGATAGGAGAATCAACGTTTTGGCGGAGAACATTGGAGTGATGATGGAGGAGAGACTATCTAGGGCTGAAAGCAGGATTTGCTACATGGAAAGAGAAAGTAAGGCGAAAAATATATTGATACATGGAATAGAGGAGAGGGAAACAAACTTATTCGAATTAGAAAATGGTATCATTGAATTTATAAAAGAAAAAATATACAACGAATTTAATATAAACCAAATAAATTTTGTAAAGAGAGTGGGTCGACCCCAAAAAGGGAAAAAAAGACCCATTCTAATATCTCTCCTCTCTCTAAGAATTAAAAATATCCTAATGAGAAATAAAAATAAATTAAAGGAAGATCACCAGTATATAACGGAGGACTTCCCCAAAGACGTTTTGGAGGCGAGGAAGAAACTAGTTCCTGAATTGGTGAAGGCTAGAGGCGAGGGAAAGTTCGCTATCATCAAATACGACAAACTTATCATAAAGGATTCCCCAAAACAAGACAACAACAACATTAAAAAGAGACCCTTAACAACATCACCGATAGGAGATGTTGAGGGCGAAGAGGGGAATGGATGTGTGATACAGAGTGCGGAAAAGAGGGGGAAGACCGATGTTATTTACAAACAAAAGCAAAAATTGAACCAATTTACTTTTCTTAAGGGAAGTGGATCACAAAGAGATTCAAACTCTGATTCTAATCCCGGAACTATAGTATAGAATTATTGGCGTGGGCCCTCGAATACACCGGCTAAGAGCTCCATCCACCACCCAGTAGGTCTGGTCAACCCGGGTGATTTAGACCAAAACCTCCCAAATAGGTATAATAATCCCGAAAATACAAAACATTTTAACTATACATCACCGAATAATTCTAATAATAAATCAATTAATCCCGATTGCAATACTATTTTTGGCTCTATTAAAAATGATAATATGAATTATAAAATTAAACAGAAAAATATAAGTATTAAATATAAAAGCGACATTTCCTGCAAAAATAATAATAATAATAACAGTAACGATATTAATCCAAATAAAGATAAAAACAAAATAAAGATAAACAAGAGAATGGAAAATGTTACCAAAATTGGCACATTAAATGTTCGAAGTCTAAAAGGTGAGGAAAAATTGTTAGAATTGGAAAATGCTATGAGCGATTCAAAAATAGATATCCTTGGACTGGCAGAAATAAGACGTCTTGATGAGAAAATTATTAAAAGAAAAAGTGGATACACTTTATATCATAAAGGAACAATTGCAGGTCAGAGAGGAGTGGGATTCTTGATAAGTCCGGACCTGGCAGATAGGATTGAAGAATTTAAGGGTATCTCCGACAGAATCGCAACTTTAAAAATAAAATATAAAAATGAACATTTCTTAAATCTAATTCAAGTCTATGCACCTACGTCAGAGTCAAATGAAGAAGCATGCGAAGAATTTTACCAATTACTTAACGAAACAATAAAAAACAACACACCTAAGTACAACAACCAATTAATTATCATGGGTGATTTTAATTCTAAAATTGGACAAAGAGAAATTAATGAAGAAAGAGTTATGGGACCTTACAACTATGGAAGTAGAAACGAAAGAGGATACAAATTAATAAATTTCTGCCAAGAAAATAATTTGAAAATAGTTAATAGCTATTTCAAAAATAGAGCAGGAATGAAATGGACCTGGCTCCACCCAAATGGATATAATAAATCGGAAATTGATTATATAATTACACCATATCTCAATATAATAATCAAGTTTAAAATTCTAAACAAGTTTTCTTTTTACACAGTCCATAGACTCTTATATACAGAAATATCTACACACTCAATAAGAAAAAGACCTCGGCCTGAATGGAATGGTAAACCTATCACAAACTTGTCAAAACTAGATAATGAAACAATTAATAATATGGAAGAACAACTAAAAATTATGAATTTCCCTTTATATACTGATACTCAAAAGCAAAATATAATGATTTTGAATTAATTTTGAAAACAATACAAAACAAACAAATCTTTAGAAACAATTAAAAATGAGCCATACTATCAAACGACACAAAAAATCTTATTAAAATAAGAAATAAATTAAAACAAAAGAGAAACACAGCTATTGGTCGAATCGAACATAATCAAATGTGCAAATATGTAAAATACAAAATTAAGACACATTTAAAAAACTATTATGATAATTTTTTTGCAACGAAATTTTCTCTGGAGAGAGACGGACTGGTAGAAATTTTAATTGAAAGCAATGGAAGGCAGCCCAGAGGTAGTGAGGAAAGAAAAAATTAACACATATGAAATAAGGTGTAATTTATTGGAATCCTTCCTCCTTTCCTTTCAAACCGACGTTTCGGAGGATTTTTCCCTCCTTCTTCAGGGTTTCAAAGGGTCAATGAATGAAACAAATAAAATGTTTCCTTCTTCTCTCCACAGTAGTGTTCAAAAACTTTCTTCATTTGTAACAAAAGGCATAGAAAGACAATTTTTTTTTTATCCTTCTTTTCTTAATTAGATAGCCATCGATTCCAATAAATTACACCTTATTTCATATGTGTTAATTCTTTCTTTCCTCACTACCTCTGGGCTGCCTTCCATTACTTTCAATTAAAATTACTATTATGATAACATTATTAAAAAGCTTATTGAACCACATTCATCTGTTAAAAAAAATGAAAAAAGATATGTTTCCACATAAATATATAATTCCAAGTATGAAAGATAAAAATAACACTATTCAATACAGTCAATCAAATATCTTAAAAATAATAACAGAATTTTACAGAAATTTATATACATCTAATACAATTAATGACCAAATTGACATATCAAAATATATACCTGAAAATATCTCAGGTATTCTGGAATCTGAAGTATCAAATATAATTAGCAAGTTAAAAACAAATAAATCACCTGGAAGTGACGGTATTAAAATCGAAACTTTAAAATATGCCCAAGAAATAATTACAAAACCACTCACTTTAATATTTAATAATATAATAAAATCTAGAATAATTCCTATCCAATGGAAACAATCAAATATTATCATTATGTTTAAAAAAGGTGATCGAAACGATATTAACAATTATAGACCAATTACACTATCTTCTAACATAGGAAAAATATTTATGAAAATTTTGGAGAATAGATTAAAAAATATAATAAATTTTAACCAACCGATCGAACAAGCTGGTTTTAGATCTGGATTTTCTACATGTGATCATTTACAAGTCATCAATCAATTGATAGAAAAAACTCGTGAATATCAAATAGATATATATTTAGCATTTCTTGATTACAGAAAGGCATTTGATACCATTGAACAAAGCTATATATTTAAGTCCATGCTCTCTCAGGGAATAAATCCAAATTACGTTTCATTAATTCAAGAAATTTACTCAAATTCAGAAGCAAGAATAATTCTAGAAGAAAACGGGCCTTATTTTCCAATTAATAGAGGTGTTAAGCAAGGCGATCCGCTGTCACCGGCACTATTCAACTGTGCTCTTGAAGATATGTTCAAAAAATTAAATTGGACTAACAAAGGTATAAAAATAAACGGAGCATATCTAAATAATCTCTGGTTCGCCGACGATCTTGTTCTAATAGCAACTTCAAAAGACGAACTAAAAGAAATGATTAATGAAATTAATATAAAAAGCAAAGCACTTGGCTTAGAAATTAATTGTAAAAAGTCTGCATTTGTCTCAAACAGGGTAGAATCGGATATCGGTTTAGAAAACAACAAATCACATTTAGAATATAAATCTGAAATAATTTATTTGGGACAGATAATTAGCTTTGAAGGCAGAACAAGTAAAGAAGTTGCAAGAAGAGTTAACCTGGGTTGTAATAAATTTTGGTCATTAAAATTCATCTTAAAAAACAAAAACATCGACCTAATCTCCAAAATAAAATTTTTTAAAGCATGTGTAATACCGGTCTTGATCTATGGAGCTCAAACATGGCCTATTACGGAAAAGATAGCTAATAAACTAGAAGTAACACAAAGAGCCATGGTAAGGAGCATCCTTAGGCCCGGTTGTATGTCGCAAAGTAAATGCTTTTTACCACTAACCAAGGTAGATGGTAAATGGAGCCACTGGAATGGACAATCAGATGACAGGCACATTCAGGGTCGGTTGTATGTCGCAAAGTAAATGCTTTTACCACTAACAAACGGTAGATGGTAAATGGAGACACTGGGTTGGCCAATCAGATGACAGGCAATTTCAGTGCCTGTCATCTGATTGGCCATCCCAGTCTTTCCATTTACCATCTACCGTTTGTTAGTGGTAAAAGCATTTACTTGCGACATACAACCGGCCCTCAGTGGCTGTCATCTGATTGGCCATCCCAGTGGCTCATTTACCATCTACCTTGGTTAGTGGTAAAAAGCATTTACCTTGCGACATACAACCGGGCCTTAATGTCAGAAGAAAGGATAAAATAAAAAATGAATATATATACAAAAAAACAAAATTAAAAAATATAACATATTTAATAAAAAAATTAAAATGGAATTGGGCAGGTCACATAGCCAGACTTAGCGACGAAAGATGGACCAAGATCGTAACAGAATGGTGGCCTATCGAAGAAAAAAGAAGACGGGGAAGACAACACAAGAGATGGTGTGACGGGAAGGAAGATAGCGGGAAATGAATGGAGCAGAACTGCCATAAGAAGACCGATATGGAAAGAAAAGGGAGAGGCCTACGCCCAAACGGGCCTGGTGCAAAACGAATGAACAATACTTAAATAATATATTATACTATACATATAATACTAAAATCTTTTTTGTAACTTGTTAGTTCTCTTTTATTTTCTAAATACTGTATAAATATACAAAATGTACCAAAAAAAGGCTTAAATAAATAAATAAATAAATATTAAATAATTCTCTGATTTTTTTTTCCAAAATTTTCCATATCTAAAAGTACACTTTTTGAATCGGAAATAATCAGGAATTTTTCATTATTTTTACAAGAATTGATATAATCCAAAGTTTTGAGAATAGCCATCGCTTCGACTGTAAATATAAGCTTTATTCGTTTTGGATGCCTTGGGCGCCCTTATGTCAGCCTCAAGTCACTAACCCATATTCGTTTAGGAATACCAACCGACTTGGTGTGCCCCATCCTATTCGTTTCCTATTCTCCCCCCTTCGTTTTCCTAAACGAATATGGGTTAGTGACTTGAGGCTGACATAAGGGCGCCCAAGGCATCCAAAACGAATAAAGCTATAGATTCATCTTTCCTCAATTTAAACTGTTTGTAAAAACCTGTGTTTTCGAGAAAAAATATTTAAATTTCTAATAAATTACAAAGAAACATAGAAAGTATCATTGGATTAATGAAAAGAGAGTGATTCCATTTCTTGACTGTATATTCTTAATATTTAAAAATAGAGATTTTTAATAATTCTTTACCTTGTCCGTCTTCTTTAAAGACCAATTCTCTTTTTTCCGTTTCATTTTCATTCTTACCCCTCCTACGGTTTTTACCTCCCTTTCCTAGAAATCAAATATCAAGTTTAATATAGTGATTATGTACAAATTAATTAACACCATGAGTTTAAATAGAATTGAATAGAATATGTGAATTGTCAAACAATATGGAATCCATGATGGCATGGATTTTAACCCAAGAATATTTTTTTTAAAAATCAAATAGATTAAAAGAAAATTAAATTAGAAAAAAAATATATATTTATGATTTTATTTTATTTAAAATTAATTTGAACTTATATTTTGCAAGGTTAATATTTTAATAAGAATAAATTAAACATATTTGCCATGTGAGATTGTCTTTAATAAGATGGAATGGTGGTTTAAAATAAATTATAAATATATATTGTGCAAAAAAATAATAACCTTTATTCTTCGGCATATAAAGTCTGTTTTAAAAACGATTTAAATAGAAAATATTCAATTTGATATTGATTAAGATTGCAACTTTGCAGAAATTTTGAAAAGGTTTAACTTTTAATGCCTATAATCACATATGTAAAAAACCGCAAACAGGAACTTTAACTAACTCTCTAGTCAAATCAAGTATTTTTACTTATAAAATTAAATAACTTTTATCGTTTATATACAAATTAAATTATGTTAATTAAAAAATGTTAATAAAAATAAATTTCATTTGTTTTATTTAATACATAATAACTTTTATAATAATTATTTTTGATTTTTTTTTTCAAATTTCTATATGTGTAAAATTTCAAATATTCAATCAAACTGATTCGAACAACGAACTCTCATATCATATCTTAATATTATGATTTTATTATTAAATGTTTGATGTCATTTAAATCAATTTTATCTTTTTCATTGTTTTTTTATATAGAATTATAAAAAATGTCAGAAAATTCACTTGCTACGAGATTGTGTAATAATTTAGTATTACGATTAAAAGCAGAACGGGATCTTGAAATTTATCGAAATAAATTTAAAATCACTTTTAATGAATTAAATGTATTTATTAAACAAATTTTCTTTGTATTAATTGTACAATTTTTAACTAAACACCGTTTTTTTTATTCTAGAAAGTGAAAACTCAATTTGCTGAACACTTTTTGGAAAATAAAGTAAACCTCGAAATTTTAGAGAAAATTAATTTACTAATTAATCAAAATGAATCTGAGGTAAAATAATTTTACTAATTTTTTGAATATTTTATTTTTAAAACGCAAATGCCATTAGATATTTTAAATGATATAATAACCAATCCTATTTTGGATTTTGTGATATAATTAACATTTAAATTAAAATAATTATTTCTTGAATTTCATCTTGAGCTTTCTCTATTTCTCTTCCTATTCTTCTGCTTCTCCCTTTTTCTTTCTCTGTTCTAAATCTTCCTTATTAAGCTTAAAAGTGTATTTTTGAGACTTAAGACTAATAACAATAAGTAAAAACTTTGTCTTGAGATACGGTTATCAGCGAATTTAATGTATTTCCAAGACCTAGTTAAGTATTTCCACCAATTCTTCCTTTCACTGTCTGTTTTGTTCCTCTAATAAAGTACTATTCCCTCTGAAAATACGGTATAATACAAGTATAGGTACCTACATGTGTATATGTACATGATTTTTACATGCTTTATTATATTAGCTTCACCTATATGTATCTATTAATGTGACTTTTGTTCTGTTAAATTCCGCAAACATTTCTCTATAAAAATAATTGTTTACCTACTCAATTTAAATGAAATTATATAAAAATAAAAGGTCATGGGTGATTGAAAATACCAAAGGTGAAGAGGAAAGCGAAATTCAGGAGATGCTTAATGTTTGGAAGAGATACTGTGAGAATTTGTATTCGAACTCATCTCCCTCCCAATCCAAGATATGGGTGTACAGCCGATTGTGGTTGAACCTGACATTCTGCGGGATGAAGTTGTGATGGCTATAAATAAACTTAAAAGAACAAGGCGTGCTGATCGGATGGCATCCCATCAGAGCTGATTGAGGCTTCTGGGGAGCTCGGTATTGAGATGTTCCTTGGGATTTGCAGCAAGAAATGGATTACTCTACGTTGGCCGAGAGAATGGACAGACTCAGTCTTTATTCCGCTTCAAAAGAAGGGATCCAAAAAGAAATGTGACAATTATAGGCTTATTGCTTTAGTGTCACATGCTAGTAAGATTATGTTGCACATTCTACATTCAAGAATAAGGTCCTTCCTTGATGGCCAAATTCCTGAAGAACAAGCATGTTAAAGGGAAAGGAACACGTGAAGAAATCTTAAATCTAAGACAAATGATTGAAAAGTCACATGAATTTAATACACCGGTATTCCTCTGGTTCGTGGATTACCGAAAGGCTTTCGATACCTTCAAGTGGCCCCATCTATGGAAGATATTAGATGAAATGGGCTCCCGCAACAACTTGGGTCCCTCATCGAATCACTCTATGTCTCAAACACTGCGAAGGTTCAGTGTTAAAGCCGGTGTCCGTCAAGGATGTATACTTTCTCCCATCCTTTTCAATATATATGGCGAATATGCCATGAGAAATGCTCTTGATGAATGGAACGGCGGATTTTCTGTTGGAGGACATAAAATTAACAACTTGAGATATGCAGACGATACCACTTTGATTGCCAGCTCTATGGATGAACTAATGGAAATAGTAGAGAGGGTAGAAACTGCCAGCCAGGAGATAGGGCTTAAAATCAACCAAACAAAAACGAAGGTAATGATTATAGATCGCCAAAATAACAACCAACCGAATGTGACACACATTGCGGGGTGTGAGGTGGTCCCTAAATTCGTTTATCTGGGTGCCGTCCTCTCAAATGATGGCCGTTGCAGTGATGAAATAAGAAGACGAATCCAACTATCCAAAAGTGCAATGTCCCGATTCACAAAAATATGGAAGGACAGACAAATCTCCAACAACACCAAGATGAGATTAGTCCAATCCCTAATTTTTCTATCTTTCTGTATGGAGCGGAGACTTGGACTATGCTGCAAAGGGACCGGGACCGGGTGCGCGCCTTCGAGATGTGGTGTTGGCGAAGGCTTCTTAGAATTCCTTGGACGGCCCGTCGTACGAATATTTCGATCCTTCGGGCACAAGGTGAATTCTAAGGATTTACCCTTTGACAACGTTTAAAAAGAGTTTACCAACCGACATACAACTGGCCCTAAGTGAGCTGGGAGTACAGGTGCGTCTGGATGATATTGTCTCTCACGAAATCCTCCGATACTTCGGGCATATAATGCGTCGAGAGAATACGCTAGAGAAGACCATTATAGAAGGAAAAGTCTCGAGGGTGTTTTCCATCAAGATGGATCGACCAGGTGACCAAACTAACTGGCAGTCCTCTGCGCGGCGTCGTCCCGGGGGCGCGTGACAGAAATAAGTGGCGCCTTACTGTGAACAGGGCCATATTACCACACACTGATCACGACGCCTCATTTATGAGGCATACGACTTAGAAGAATATAAGAATAATAAAAATAAATACATTTCATTCTGTTAAATTCCGCAAACTTTTCTCTATAAAAATAATTAAAACTAAAAAGTAAAAAAATAAATTATATTTTAAAAAACTAAATTACATGCTTCTAAAAAGTATAAAATAATGTAATACTTAATCAAAAAGCGTGGGGCACTTTGTCGAAATTAATTAAAAGTTTCTGCACTCCACACTTTTTGATATAGGGCTATTACACACTGTCGACTAATCGCCGGCGACTGTGAATTTCTATAGTTTAAATAAGCGTTTGCGCACTTGGTTGCCGGTCTCGTCCTAAGGCCCATTACGCACGCCGGCGACTTGGTCGACGGCGACTGTTACTTTCTATAGTTTAAATGCGTTATTTAACGGATTATAGTGGTGTTTCACAAAGTGGAAATAAAATTAAAAAATTAAAAAATCCTTTAAATTATTTTGGAGATTTTTTTTTTATTTATCTCTATACATATTTCTGGCTATGAACCCTTCAAGAGATAAATAAAAAAGTAAATAAAATAAAAGTTGTAAGAGATAAATAAAAAAAAAATCTCCAAAATAATTTAAAAGATTTTTTAATTTTATTTCCACTTTGTGAAACACCACTATAATCCGTTAAATAATTCCTGTGTTTAATATGTTTCACTATAAACAAACACCGCTTTCCTTAAACTTTGTTTAAATGAGTGTTTACGTACTTGGTTCCCGGTTGCGTCGTGCGTAAACACTCATTTAAACTATAGAAAGTCACAGTCGCCGGCGACCAGTCGACAGTGCGTAATAGGCCTAAGTATTAACATTATTTTGTATTTTTTAGAAGCATGTTTTTTATTTTTTTTATTTTGTTTGTGGTCTGGATTCAGATACCCACGATAACTTAAGAACGAAAAGTCGTAGCAAGCTCCTTTTTGTGCCAAAACATTTATATTTCCAATGCGGAAAATTGATCCTATTTTGGACTTTCTAGCTTTAGAACTTCTGGTTTAAAAACTCAGTAAATATTTTTTGAATGATTTTGTTGAGATTGTAAGACTCTGTTATTATATAGACATAAATATACAATTTATTTCATATTTAAGTTTATTGTTAATTACTTATAAGGCCGTCTCTAGAGTATATAAGTTTTCGCTTTTTTTATGATTTTAAAAATGTGTGGGGTTGAGCGATTCTTTCATTAGAATCTGATCAAGAAAAATTACTAAAAAGGGCGCGGATAGGATTATCTGTCTTCTTTTAGAGCTAAGTATTGCAAGAAAGCCAAATACAAGTCCAGACCTGTTTGACACTGAGATTAATGTCCTAGTTTACACGGAGCGGAATTTCCACCTCGGTAAAAACACGATGAAATCATTCGCTTTCCGCCCATCCGGGCACACTGGGCAGAATAATAGGGTCCACTACTCCAGTCTGTCGCTCAGTGGAATTTTCCGCCCTATATGGGCAGCTTCATTTAAAAGCATTGCTTGCATACAAAGCCAAAAATTCTGCCCCGTATGAACTTAAAGACTTAATTTCTATTATTCTAGGAACGGCCTTTAACGCTAAGTAATATCAAATCGAAATGAATATCAGATTTAGATATTTTTCATTTAAAATGATTTATTTAAAGAAAATGTAAACAGCGTTCCGAGTCTTGAAAAAAGTTTCCCCTTTTCCTTCAATTTATTATATATCAATATTATTTTATTTTAATTTATTTTTTTGTTTTAGAAAACTGATTTTGTCGAAATATTATCAGAAATTAGACAAGAAAATAGGATTCTAAAGAATGAAATTACAGCCACTAAAGAAAAAGTATGAACTCAAATAAAATTATTTATTAAAATATAAAATTGACCATTTGTAAAGCATCTTTTTTTCCCTTTAGACCGAATTATTATATAATGAAATTCAACACTTAAGAAGAGAATCAAAATATCCCATTGATCCAACGAACACATCATTAAACATCACAAAAGAGGTAGTTATTTTTGAGATTCTTTATAAAATAATCTTAATATTTTCTACTTTAAAATTTTTTATAGTTAAATTTTAATCTTGTTTTTCCTTTTCTCTTCTGCAACTCTTACATATTTCCCACCCCTCTCTTCAGAATCATCATCATATTGAGTATACTGTCCTAAGACTGGTTTGATGCAACAATCCGTCTCCACTCGACTCTGTCCCCCGCCAGCTGATTGACCTCTCTAAATGTCTTGCATCCCATATCCCCAATTATTTGGTTGAAATATTCTAATCTGGGTCTTCCCCTTCCCTTTTCTTTCCCACCTCCCCCTCCAAGATATCCCTAAGCAGTCCCCCATGTCTCAGTGTGTGCCCCATCATCTGACCTCTTCTCTTCTTCAGACTCTTCCACAGGGTTCTTCTTTCTCCGATTCTTCCAAGAACTTCTTCATTTGTAATTTTATCCATCCATTTGATATTCATCATTCTTCTGTAGCACCACATTTCGAAAGCCTCTAATCTCTTTCTCTCCGCTTCTCTAATTGTCCAGGTTTCACACCCGTACATGGCTATGCTCCATACATATGTCTTCAATAGCAACTTCCTGTTTTCTAAGCTGATTGAGGAGGAGCATAGTAGTTTTTGCTTTGAATTAAACCCCATTTTTGCTTGGGCAATTCTTGATTTAATTTCGTTTTCGCTCCTCCCATCCCATGTTATTTTACTTCCTAGGTAGCGGAATTCCTTAACTCCTTCTAGGTTTTCTTGGTTAATTTTGATGCATTCCTGTCTCGTTTGTTCTTTTTTGTACATACTAGGACCTTGGTTTTATTCTTGTTTATTTTCATTTTGATTTCTTCTATTAGGATTTGGTTAATTCCATTCAAGGCGTCCTCTAATTCTTTTTTATTGCTTCCTAGAAGGGCAATGTCATCGGCAAATCTTAACATCTTTTGACCTTGGATTTCGATACCTTCAGAATAAATCTTTATTATACAGGGTGATTCATCGGTCTGTCCTCTCTTTATAACTCTTATAACTCTTTAATTTTAAGTCAGAGATAAAAACTCTTCACATATAATTTATATGATATGTTATTGTCTATCTACGTACTATATGCATTTGTATATAGGTGCTCCGTTTAAGTGCAACATATAGCTTTATATTTCTTAATGGAACACCCTATATATATTTATTTATTTTGATAATAAATAGATTCCCTTTAAAAAAGTATAGAGTAATAAGGCGTCTAAAAAAAAAACTTCTTAATTTATCATTTTAGACCCCTTATTACTTTATACTTTTTTAAAGGAATCTAATTTACTATCAAAATAAATAAATAGATATAGGGTGTTCCATTAAGAAATATAAAGTTACATATTGTTGCGCTTAAACGAGCACCCTATATACAAATGCATATGGTACGTAGTTCATATAAATTATATTTGAAGAGTTTTTCCTCTTCGACTTAAAATAAAACTTATAAGGATTATAAAGAGAACATAGACCGATGAATCATCCTGTATACATGTATATAATCAAAATTAAAAATTTAATCATTCTATATGTTACAATTTCACTATTTTATAACAAAATAATGCTAATTTAGCAAAACAGAGCAGGCACAGGCAGAACACGATACACTTGTTGTTATCTTCGATATTTTGTTGTCAAGCTCGAGGCCCGGCGAGCAATAGAAATGCACAGAAGAAGTTTATTATTAAAATGAAATTATTATTATTATTGAGTACCTTCCATGTCGTCTAAAATGAGTAGAACATAAGAAAAAAAAAATCCCGTCTCCCCGGAATTCTCACTAAAAAAATGTTCACCTTATTTTAGATTCTTATTATTAAAAATATTTCCAGTATATTTTTGTAAATATGATTACATCTGCAACAAAAACTTAATAGATTTCTATAATGTAGAATTCCCCTGAGTATAAATATACTAAAATTAAATAAATATTGGTAAATTATTTTTTAATCTTTTTCAGACTACTGCTAAAAATAATGAATTGATATGTAAAATAGATAACAACATACTTCATTTACAAAAAGAACTTGATAATATTAAAAATATAGTAAGTAACATTTTATATATTATGTTATTTAAAAAAAAATGTTTCATATATTTAGGATCTAAAGTAAACTGTTCGCAAGTTTTAAATCAATATATAAATTATGTATTAGTTTACAGTGGCGGATTAAGAGGTAAGTGGACTAATCGGCCGCGTAGGGCCCCAAGGTCTTAAATGGGCTATGATTTAATGCGAAAGATGGTCAACTCGCACAAAACCAAAGAAAAAATGTTTTTTAATGAAAACAAAGCAGTCTGACATGAATTTTCAATAAGAAAAAATTTCATAGTTAATTCATTTTATAGCAAATTATGTGATTGATAACATCTAGGCAGAACTATCACAAAGAACTCAGACTGCTGTAGCAGTAGTCTCGCGATATAATCTTGCGCGATCAAAACAATTCTCATTAATGTATTAATTATTCTTTAATATATTAATGAGAAAATTATAAATTTATTTAACTTCATTATTTCAAGTTAGAAATATATAAGTTCAGATATTATTTTCACTTAATATTTGACAAAAATCACCTGCATTCGATTCGCGATTGAATCAAATGTAGGAAACATAAGATTAATTAATGGCAAGCACCTAACATACGTGCTAACAGATCGGGCGCTCTGGACTGTGAGATTGAATAGGTATATAACATCTCAGATTTCAAATTTATTTGGTGATCCATCCAAGTGTCATGCCGGCTAAACGCAATAATGACGTTGGATTATAGCTAAATGGATCATATCTTTTTTCATTCTCTCTTGGTCCAGACTTAAGACTCAGCAGACTCCAATAGCTTCAACCAGCAGTAGTCTCGCGAATATATCTTGTTCAAAAACCGCAATCAAAACAATTCTCATTAATGTATTAATTATTCTTTAATATATTAATGAGAAAATTATAAGTTTATCAGACTTATAAAGTTGTAGATCCTATTCGAATATTTTTAGATTGGAATTTATCAATAGAAGAAAAAAGAATGTGATAAAAAAGTTTAAGGATATTTACATAAATAATTTTGATGAAATTGACCATTTTTTAATATTTCTAAAAGTAAATTAGGACATCATAAAAGCCACACCAGACATCTATCGAGCCGCCAAAGAAATTATTTGACCATTTCCTACTGTTGAAGTATTGAACATTTTTTTAACGATTCCCTTATCTAATCCTAAAGATCGTTTTCTGTTTTAAAGCGTGTAAAAAATTAGTTAACGAGTACAATGGGAGAAGAAAGATTAAATTCTGTATCCTATTCTGTTAATAGAGCAGGAAATTTTAAACCGAATTGACACAACCAAAATAATAATTGACGAATTTGCAAGAAATAAAACAAGCCCGAAAAAGATGTTTTTTTTTTAATAAATTTATTTTATGCTATGAAATTTTTATTACTTTTCTTTTCTAACTTTATTTTTGACGGGCCCGAAATTTTTACCGCTTGACTTGATCCGCCACTGCTGATTGAGCAAAACTTTAGAATAACGAGAAAATTAGAAAGCGTTAAGGCAGGTTAACACGGAGTCGTGAACCGGGCGAGAGCACTACTTGATTTGCGCATGCGCTACGACTTGCTTATTCAACACAGTAACCCACGACCTTTCCTAGTTCACACGGATCTAGTGTCCTCGTTGTTAGTTTTTCGCCCGTTGTTCAATCATGGCAGAACGTTCTTTCTTAGAAATGAATGAACTATTGAAAACCATGGAACCCTAGGCTTATATATGTCATCAGTCCGAGGCTCGATTTCTTAGTTCGCAATTTTTTTACTTCCTGATAATAGGAAAATCGAATGTTTTTAATTTTCTTCACGAATACCAAAGCCGTCAATTTCTTGTAATGCTTCGTTGATTGCATCTCGGTTTTTTGTAATGTTCTGAATTTATTTTCCACAAACATTCCTTTTCGTTCCTTTACTTAACCGGATCCTGAGTGGGAGGATCGGAGGTTTATAAGGGGAGATGTGGAGGCCCTATAATTACGATCTTCATCACCTGCACATTATTCATTTTATATACCGACATGTTGTCAGCTCTTTCGGTATGAATACGAATTAACGGTCGTGGTCTTTCCAACCAATCGGAAAGATTACGACTCGCCTATTCGACCTCCACTCTCACTACCGATAGCTCAGACGAGGTAGTGAACACGACCGGCTGGCCTATGAGTAGTGCTCTCGCCCGTTTCACTACTCCGTGTGAACCCCGCTTTATATTATTTATTTTTATTTTAATATTAATGAAACAAATTAACCAATACAAAACGCTTTCTAATTTTATCGTTATTCTTTAGATTTTCTATACTTGTTTCAGTTTCTCACCAGTTTAACTTATAAAATATATCGATTCAATACTTGTGAACATATTATGTAGAAATAGGACATGTATTGTCTATTTTTGTAATATTTTAAAAATTTACTTTACATAATGCTTGATGATATTTATATTTTTTATTTTAATAGATAACTAATGATATTGATATATCTGAAAATGAACTTAGCTACAAGGAAGAAAACAACGTTCATTCACCTTTTGAAGATGTGATAATTAATACTGCTGAGTCTGGAAATATTTGGGATGCAATACTGAAACGTTCTTTACCTTCAGTTAAATATTGGATTGAAAATGAACCTGAATGCATAAATAAAGTGGGATCTTATAAATATGATTTTGACACACCTTTACAGTTAGCTGCTTATGAAGGCCATTCTGAAATCACTAGTATTTTATTAGCCAAAGGAGCGGAAATTCATGCCAGACATAAATATGTATTTAACACGCCTTTACATTTTGCAGTATTAATGGGACATTTCGATGTTGTAAAATGTTTAATCTCTAATGGTGCCAATATTAATATTCCTAATAAAATCAATTGGCTGCCCATCCATTTTGCTTGTAAAAAAGGTCATTTTGAAATAGCTAAATTTTTAATTTCTAAAGGAGCAAATATTAATGTGACTTGTAAATTCGAAAATTTATCTCCTATACATTTAGCCGCATCAATGGGCCATTTAAATATTGTTCAACATTTGGGTGACCTCGGTCTTAATCTTGATATTAAAGATAAAAACTTAAATACCCCTTTGCATTTAGCATCTTTTAAGGGCCGAATTGATGTTGTTAAATATTTAATTTCCAAAGGTGTAAATCTAGAAGCCATACGAAGTCATGACTTGGATACACCTTTGCATTTAGCTTGTATCAAAGGATTTTTAGATATTGCACAATTTTTATTAGAAAACGGGGCTAATATTTCGCCCAAAAACAAAAATAAAAATACTCCTTTACATTTAGCTGCGTTTAATGGTCGGTTAGATGTTGTAAAATTTTTAGTAAATAAAGGAGCGAATTTTAGAGAGAAAATGCTTATAACGAATCCTCATTAAAAATGGCTCAGTATGGAAATTATACTTCTATAATTAGATTTTTATCTCAACTTTCATAATCTCAATTTAAGTAAATACTCTTAGAAAAATTTAAAATTACTTAATATTTTTATATTTTATACAATTTTATATTTTTATCTTATATTGAATAGATAAGACTGGAAAATATACAATTACTTAATTTTTGTAAAATAATCACATAATTTTATTTTTTTGTGATGAGGGACTATCCAATAATTACGTCATTGAGGTTTTTTGACCTCACCTACCCTAGTTATGCCAAAGATTGTCACACACTCCTACTGCCCTCTTGTGATGTCACATTCATTTGCAATTTTTAATTAATTAAACAACATATATTGTTTATAACAGTAATATTTTTCAATTGTGTTATAAATTAAAATGAATCGGAAAAAAATTATATACCGGGTGAGTTTTTTATCTTGAGACAGTCTTACAACTCAAAAACAGTTCATTATATGAAAAAAGTTTCAAATAAAAGTTTATTTATATCAGGGGAGAAACTAAACTATGCTATTGTTTGTCGACCTAGAACAAGCTTTCAAGGGTATTTCGAGGTCGAGTTCTGTTTTTTAAATGGAAAGCTATATGTTTCTGTACATATTCTGAATCTGCAAAAAAAAAACTGAACAACTTTTATATGAAGTATTTTTTTATACGACATCAAATAAAAAAAGATATTAAACCAATTAGATCTCAAAAAAATTATAATAATTATTTAACTTAATTATCAAATAATAATGATTGAATATTTAATTATTAAATAAATATTTATTAATTGAAAAGTTTTTGTTTTGCCGAGAGAAGCAGAGTTGTTGATTCACAAAGAGAAACAAAGAGGTTGTCCTCTGCTTGATACAAATAAACATACACACATATATATCGAGATGATATATCATCATCATCATTGAGTATACAGTCCTAAGACTGGTTTGATGCAACAATCCGTCTCCACTCGACTCTGTCCTCCGCCAGCTGTTTAACCTCTCTAAATGTCTGGCATCCCATATCCCCAATTATTTGGTTGAAATATTCTAATCTGGGTCTTCCCCTTCCCCTTTTCTTTCCCACCTCCCCCTCCAAGATATCCCTAAGCAGTCCCCCATGTCTCAGTGTGTGCCCCATCATCTGACCTCTTCTCTTCTTCAGACTCTTCCACAAGGTTCTTCTTTCTCCGATTTTTCCAAGAACTTCTTCATTTGTGATTTTATCCATCCATTTGATATTCATCATTCTTCTGTAGCACCACATTTCGAAAGCCTCCAATCTCTTTCTCTCCGCTTTTCCAATTGTCCAGGTTTCACACCCGTACATGGCTATGCTCCATACATATGTCTTCAATAGCAACTTCCTGTTTGCTAAGCTGATTGAGGAGGAGCATAGTAGTTTTTGTTTTGAATTAAACCCCATTTTTGCTTGGGCAATTCTTGATTTAATTTCGTTTTTGCTCCTCCCATCCCATGTTATTTTACTTCCTAGGTAGCGGAATTCCTTAACTCCTTCTAGGTTTTCTTGGTTAATTTTGATGCATTCCTGTCTCGTTTGTTCTTTTTTTGTACATACTAGGACCTTGGTTTTATTCTTGTTTATTTTCATTTTGATTTCTTCTATTAGGATTTGGTTAATTCCATTCAAGGCGTCCTCTAATTCTTTTTTATTGCTTCCTAGAAGGGCAATGTCATCGGCAAATCTTAACATAGCGATCTTTTGACCTTGGATTTCTATACCTGTATCAATTTTGTCTTTGAATTCTTTAATCGCTTCTTCTATGTATAAGTTGAAAATCATGGGTGACAGCACACATCCTTGTCTTACACCTTTTTTTATTTTGGCTTCTCTTTGTTCATCACCAATATTTATAATTGCCGTCTGGTTTTGATATAGATTGTAGATTAGTCTTCTCTCTCTGAATTTTATTCCCGCCTGTTTTAATATTTTAAACATAATTTCCCAATTGACGTTATCGAATGCTTTTTCTAGGTCTATGAATCCGATGTAGACAGATTCTTCCCTGATAAAAGCCCTTTCTATTATTAGTCTAAGAGAGAGAATTGCTTCTCGGGTGCCTCTGTTTCTTCTAAAGCCGAACTGGTCTTCCCCCAGATTTTCTTCAACTCTTTGTTCTATTCTTCTTTGGATTATTTTGGTTAGGATTTTGGAGGCATGTGAGGTTAGGCTAATGGTCCTGAAATTTTCACATTTATCCGCGCCTGTCTTTTGGGAAGTGTGACTATTTTGTTTTTTTCGAAATCTTTTGGGATGATTCCCAATTTATAGATTTTGCTAATTAGTTCAAAAAGTTTGTCACGTGCCTTTTCTCCAGAGTTCTTTAGGATTTCAGCTTGTATATTGTCTATTCCGGGTGCTCTATTATTTTTTAGTTCCTTCAAAGCTGTCTCGAATTCTGACCTGAGTATGGGGTCTCCTAATTCGTTTTCGTCCACAGATTCTTCTTCTTCTATTGGGTTCATTGTTTTTTCTTCTCCATAGAGTTCTTCTAGGTGTTCCTTCCATCTATTTGCCTGTTCGTTTTCGTTTAGAATAATGTGGCCTCCTTTATCTCTTATGTTCTTGCTTTTTGGCTTGTCTTCTTGAAAATTTCTTTTTATTGTCCTATAGGCTACATCAACTTTTCCCAATACTAGATTTTCGTTGACTTCTTTACATTTTTCTTGAATCATTTTTTCTTTTGCTTTTCTACATTCTCTTATAACTTTCCATCTTAATTTTTTATATGTTTCTTTCCCTTCTTCGTCTTTTCTGTTCTTAAATTGTCTTCGTTCGTCAATCAGTTGCCGTATTTCGTCTGTTACCCATGGCTTTTTAATTTCGTTTTTCTTTGATTGAAGGACTTCGTTAGCTGTTTCGGTCAGGCTTGATTTCATGTCATTCCATTCTTGTTCGATTTCATCTTCTTTATTATTTGTGTGTGTTTTTTCTTCCAGTTTCTTATTCATTACGTTTTCGAAGAGTTTTTGGGTTTCCTTATTTTTTAATTTAGATATATCCCAGTTTTTTCGCGACCGCCCGTTTTTTATTAGTTTTTTAAATTTTAGTTGGCATTTCATCGCAATTAGATTGTGATCACTAGCTATATCAGCCCCAGGATAACTTTTGCAGTCCTTTAATTGATTTCTGAATCTTTGTCTGACTAATATGTAATCTATTTGAAATCTCCCCTTGTCTAACGGCATTTTCCACGTGTAGATCCTTCTTGGATGGTGTTGGAAGAGTGTGTTTGCTACTACTAGACTGTGCTTACTGCAAAATTCAATTAATCTTTCGCCCCTTTCATTCCTATTTCCTAGACCGTGTTCGCCCACCACTTTTCCTTCTTTGCCTTTTCCTACTCTTGCATTCCAATCCCCCATAATTATTAAATTTTCATCCCCTTTAACGCGCTTCATCAGGTTTTCAATTTGTTCGTACATTTCTTCTATATCTTGGTCCTCATATGATGTAGTAGGCATGTATACCTGGATTATCACAGTATCTTTCGGTTTCGAATCCACTGTAATCATAACAATCCTTTCGCTTACCTGTAGATAATTCTTTACCCTTTGCCCTATTTTTTTATTCATAATAATGCCCACTCCTGCCCTCCCATTCTGCCCCCCCGTGTGAATGATTCTATGGCTGTTTTCGAACCAAAAATCTCCCTCTTCTGGATATCTCATTTCACTAATCCCAATAATGTCCAATTTGTGTCTATCCATTTCCCGCTTTAAATTCACTAGTTTATCGTCTCCCCTTAGCGTCTTAACATTCCACGCTCCGACTCGTAGAAAGTCATTATTTATTTTTCCCTTTATGATGGTCTCTCCTCGGGTAGCCCCTTCCCGGAGATCCGAACGAGGGGCTAGTTTACCTCCGGAATTCTTTACTCGAAGAGAAATCGTCATGTTGCATATTCTCGGGATTTGTAATGTGGTGGTTTCCCGTTGCCTTCCACATGTTGAAGAGAAGAAAAATGAAAAAGGAAATCAACTCCTAGCCCTCGAAAACCTAATAGCGTCGGAGTCGGTAAAAAAAAAAAACAAGAGTTGGCCAAGGGAGGCCGTATAGGAGAGAGAAAAAGAGAAGCCTGACACAAGTAAGTGGAAGCAATGTCAGACTTAGCTCGGATAACCCCGTGGTCGCAATCCACGTACTCATCAGAAATGAGTTCCTGAGGTTACTTTAATTAAGAAAAAGATCAATTAAGATGAAATTTGTCGAGGTCCAGACCTAGCCAAATCGTTTTCTCATCCTCAAAACTTGTTAATAGAGTTGGTTTCATCAAAATCGGTAGAGCCGTTTTCAAAATAGAACTAAGATACAAATATATATATAAATATTAGGGTGGGTCAAAAAAATCCACTATTTTTTTTTTACAAGTGACACGGAAAAATGGGTTGCTAGACACCTCAAAAAACTCTTTCTAAATATGAGCTCCCAATTTTAATAAGAAGATCCCTCGCATCGCAGTTTTCCACTCCTTTCTCAGTCCAACAGAAAAAAATTCATACCTCATCACTAACTGATTGTACAGAAAATGATATATCTATATATATATATATATATATATTATTTATTTGTTTGAGACTATAGTTTCGAAGACTTGGTCTTCATCATCAGTCTTTTTAATTATAAATGTTGTTTTTCATGGAGTCAATATCGTATGGATATTGAAAATTTGATGTTCCTTCTTCACTGGTGGTCAGCTTAGAACTACTAGTCTCAAACAAATAAATAATATATATATACAGATATATCATCTCGATATATATGTGTGTATTAGGGTGGGTCAAAAAATCCATTATTTTTTTTTTACAAGTGACACGGAAAAATGGGTTGCTAGACACCTTAAAAAAATTATTTCTAAATATGAGCTATTAATTTTAATAAGAAGATCCTCCGCATCGCAGTTTTTTATTTTCTTTCTCAGTCCAATAGAAAAAAATTCATACCTCATCATTAATTGATTGTACAGAAAAATGTTCTTGAAGAATTTGGTAGGAAATTTAATGCTCTACAAAAAAGGTATCTTATATTTTTTCCGTAAACCTCACCATTTGAAAGATATTGAAGATTTAATTTTGATTATTTTGAGACAGGTTTCATTTTTGTTTATGAATTTTATAACTCGACAATAAATGGCTATTGAAAAATTCGCAATACAAATTTTTGTAGGAAATTAACTGTTCTATAAAAAAGGTGTCTTATGTTTTGGCGATTAAATTAAGCGTTCAAAAGATATTCATCATCAAACTTTCATGTGTAAAGATTTTAAGAGTTTTTGATTAGATATTCGAAAAATTTCAATTTAATTTATGAATTTCATACAAATTTTGAAAATAAAAGTATATTACTATAATACTTATATTAATGACAAAAAACAAAAAATTTATATGAAATTCATAAATTAAATTGAAATTTTTCGAATATTTAATCAAAAACTCTTAAAATCTTTACACATGAAAGTTTGATGACGAATATCTTTTGAACGCTTAATTTAATCGTCAAAACATAAGACACCCTTTTTATAGAGCAGTTAATTTCCTACAAAAATTTGTATTGCGAATTTTATAATGGCCATTTATTGCTGAGTTATAAAATTCATAAACAAAAATGAAATTTGTCTTAAAATAATCAAACTTAAATCTTCATACAAAAATATTTTCACTGCGTCGTTTCTCGGATCTGGCAACATTGAATTCTTACGAACGCTAAAAGACAAAGAATAAAAAAAACACTTCATGAAACAGCTCAATGCGAAATTCCAGATGAGAACAGTATAGTTAGGTTGAGAGAATTAGCTAAAAATCTCAAATGCACCAGCTGCAGAAGTTTTTTAGATATGGAAAAATTGAGTGATTTTAGTGCGACGTTGCCAAGTCGCCATCTTTCATTTGCCATGCCATGAGAGAAAAAATGAAAACCATCAAAAGTACCTAACTTTTAACATTTTTCAGACAAAACGAATACCGCTTGATACAATTATTTTAACAGAAAAATATTTGTTATATCTTCAGTTAATGATTCTCAGTTTTTCAAAATAATTTCAAGAAAATTACGATTGTTATTTAATGAAACAGTCGCTTTAACATCAATCGGGGTAGGGTTCGCCTGTTAAATATGCAAATTTCAATCGTCAATATTTACAAATTTAGTCCAGCAAGGATAATTGAAAAAGATTTCTACGTATAAAGGACCCTGATAAATATGTGTATTCAAAGTTTTAAAAGGATTTCAAGAAAATCGATTAATTAGGCAACGTCCTTAAGTAAAATTATAAACTTTTTAATCATCTATATTTCTAGACAGTACAGATCATGGTGGGTTTTTTTTTCTACAAGATATTTAATACTCAATTATCCAATAAATAATCTGCCAGGGAAAACAAAACAATCAACAACTATGATGCTCTCGACAAGAAAAAAATATTTTCAATTTATCCCTATATAAGTATATACCATGGCTTGATGAGTGGTTTGCCTCAAAAGAGAAGGGATTTTTTTGGCGTGGTATCCACAAATTGCCCGAGAGATAGGAGAAATGTGTAGCTAGCGAGGGCAAGTACTTTGAATAAATTTGATTTTGCTTTCTATGGAAAAACCATGTGTTTTTTGACTAAAAAACAGCGGATTTATGGTTATACACCTAGTAATCAATAATTGGTGTGGGGACCCCAGGACTTTCACATTAGTTTTTCCTTTATTTGAAATCATACCATTCTTTCAAATTACATAAATTTGGGTTTCCTCCAAGGCGTTTTGAGAGAACCAAAAAAAATGCCAAAACAAGCTTAGACTAAATAAGTACTCCTGGTTCTATAATTTCAATCAAAAGCAAATCTAGCCATAGATATCTTAATTTTCAAACACCAAAGCTCTGCGACTTACTGTATCTGAGATATAGGCGTTCAAATTTTTTTTACTAATATATTTCCCTCCCTTGATTCCAATAAGAATTTTTACTATTTGAAGAAGTTAAGATATTTGATAAGCTTACCGATTATCAATAAAGAGCTACATCAGACTGTTCGATTTTAACCAAAATCTTGGAGTACGTCTTCTTGCCTCTAGATAGCTTAAGTTTCCGAATCCCGAAGTTCTGCGATTAAAATATTTATTTTGCGACATGTCTAATAATTCACTCGCCTTCTTTGATTCCAATCGGTGTGATGAAATAGAGTGGCTGAAGAATGGGAAGTATCCCTGTGGGCCTGTTGTAATGTTATGAGTATCTACCATATTTTTTTGGGCGAGAGTAATCTCCACTAATAAAAAAATTATTGGGACCAGTCCATTTAGATTTTCCAGACCCGGCTAAATCCGTCAGTTCTCTACTGGAATCAAATTAGGTGAAATCACATTGTAAATGTGTATTTGTTAAAATATGTAAAAATATATATAAATCTCAAAAAAAAAAAAAAAAAACAATTGTGAATAAATTATCAGACCAGTCTAGCACTCAGGCGACAAAATTTTAAAATCACTGGACCCCCTCCCCCCAAAGAAACACATTTTTTAAATTAAGATGGGGTTGCAAGTGTGTTTCAGCTTTTTTTTTATTCTAAATAAACATTTTTATACATCAGTCAAATGAATTTTGAGATGTTTATCAAAATGTTACATTATATTTTTTGATTATAACTTACTATGGGGGGGGGGCTGTATTCAGTGCCGGCTTAAGACATTTTGCCGCCCGGGGCTAACTTTTAAAAACCGCCATTCTTGACAAAGAAAAAATCATTTTTTCCAACATAATAGTTATTTATGATATGTGTTAAAAGTAATATTTTATTTTGTGAGAAGGAAGTTTTGAACACGACACAAAGCGGAGTGCTCCAAACCTTCGAACAAAATAAAATCACTTTTAACACGTATATCGTACACTATTATTTCTACAAACTATTTTCAATTTGTATTTCTAATAGTTTTTTGGCATATGACAAAAATGTCAATTTGTTGTTCCATTGGTCATTATACCAAGGTAACTAAATCGCTTTTAACACTAGTGTTAAAAGTAATATTGGTCTGTCACTTTGTAACACTGGTGTCATAGTGATTTGTAAAAAATAGTACATTAAAATACAAGTTTCATAAGACATGATTTTAGCGCATACGTCTTTCTTAGAAACGAGCGGCTAGCCGCAAGTTTTCTAAGGTGACAAGTGCGCTGAAATGTCTTATGAAACGTGTATTTTATACTATTTTTTCTATTTTGTTCCATTTGTCAAAAAATATTTACGTTATTTCATAAAGTACATATTAAAGAACCAAATAGAAAAAACTGTTTTAAATTTTATTATAAAGGGTCCATTGAGAAAAAAGGGAATAAAATTTTTATTAAAATCATAACGACCAAGAAAATATTAGAGCTGTCGTTCTAAATAGTATTGGAAATTTTATTGAATTAAAAAGGTATAATTAGTAATGAAGGGTAAATATCTTTTGGGCAGTTTATACAAGAATTTTATCCTTTGAGAAAGGCTTTGAAACTCCATTGTCTATGGGCCGATGCTCTATAAGTCTATGATATTCTACCTACAATAAGGAAAGCATTTATTTCAAAAATATTATCAAATCAAAAACATTTGACAAAACGTTGATAAATCTATTCAAGAGAAAAAAATTCAATAGTATATCACATAGGTGGGGAACCTGTGGCCTTTTTGAATCTCTTATGTGGCCTCGACGATTATTCTAGTTTTTTATCTTGATATTTAAATACATACAAATAAAAATATATCATAAATTTAAAATAACATTTATAAACACTTTGTCATCTCTTTATTGTCAATATTTTCCATATATAAATCCTTTTTTGACGCTAAAAAGGATCCAGAAATCTGGACAAATCCTGTTGAATACCCATGACTACGAGATAATGCACTTTCTTACTTTCCTGTTTTGGAAGTACATACAATTGCGAGTAAACATTTTCTTTAATGGCAAAAATTAAAACTAATTTAAGAACCCAAATTACAGATACCTACTCATTGAGAAGATCAATTAAGACTTCTCGTTACGTAGCTTCATCCAAATATTGAACTACTTTCAAGCAAGAAACAAATGCAAATATCTCACTAATACTTGAATTACATATTAAATAATGAATAAATAATTTAAAGTTTTTTATTTTTTGTTATTTATATACTTTGTTTAATTATTTACTTTTCATTGAATTAAATTTTTGTTTTGTTTTATTAATTTAATTTTATTAATTTTTGTGTTTATTGAAAATATGTATAAAAAAATATTGAATTTGAAATAAAAAAAAAATTGAATTTGAACAGCAATAACTTTACAAAAGTTACATTTATTGGTATTGAAACTTATGTGGCCTCCTTTGTTACTGCTATTTTAAATGTGGCCTCTCAGGGTAAAAAGGTTCCCCACCTCTGGTATATCAAATATATATAGGTACTTCATTCTTCATATAAAATTTTTATTCAAAAAATAAAATAAAAATTGTTGTTTACCGCCTTTGCGCCCTTTACGTATTTACCGCCGGGGGCTATAGACCCCAATAGCCCCCCGGTTAAGCCGACACTGGTTGGATTTAAAAAATTTTGTTTGAGGACGGTACATTCTATAGAGACGGGCCTGAATACCTGTTATAGTACAATTTGAAAATTTAGCGCTGAGAATATTTTAGTACCAAAGTTCTCCACCAGAGACTTGACAAAAACTGTCAGAAAACACGTGTTTCGTTTATTTTGTAAACGATAATTCTTGTTTTCTTTCATTTTTCAATTGTTTTTCGTAAATTTCCAGCCCGATATTTTATAAACGATCAACATCAAACTATAAATATATATATGGTATTTTTGTGCATTTTGATATCACATTTGGATTTTAATAATAATTAACTAATAAAAATGTCTGATAAAAAAGTAGAAGGTATGTCTAAATTAAGATACAAATTTCTTAAGAATTATTTTGATTATTTATGTCTATCGATTAAATTAATAAGTTGTTGTAGGAAATAAGAACAATAGCTTATGCAAATAATTTTTATTTTTTGCCAACGTTTCGTCAACTTTGTTGACTTCCTCAGGGCTCAAACAAATTAACTTCTTTCCATATTTGTCATTTTATCAATATCAATAATATAATATGAATTTGTCATTTTATCAATATCAATAATATAATATGAATTTGTCATTTTATCAATATCAATAACAATGTGAATATTGATAAGATGACAAATATGCAAAGAAGTTTGTTTGAGCCCTGAGGAAGTCAACAAAGTTAAAGAAACGTTGGTAAAAAATAAAAATTATTTGCTTAAGCTATTGTCCTTATTTCCCTACAACACTTTATTATTTTACTTAAGAATGTTTTCTTAATACAATTTCTTCTTTTTTTTAGAAACCTCAACTGAATCTGACAAGAATAAAAAACAACCCTCGGCCTCGACAAGTAAACTTGAGAATTATGTTAAAAATATTTTACCAAAACAACAGTTCTCAACATACCAAGAAGAAATAAAAAAAGTGATTAAATGTATATTTTTTAACAAGTGGGCTCTGAATCATAGTCGTTTCCGGGAAACATGTCGTTAATCTGTTTTTATGTGATATTTAGATGACTTATCAAAACACTATGTAAATTGCTCACAAATTAAAATGAACCACTTACAAAAAGTCAGATTTTTTATTTGTAATTAATTGTTCGACTTGTCAGTGGCGTAGTGAACATAACAATCTTATATTTATACTCATAAAACTATCTATAAACTATGTATGTATTGTAACTATGTATTTTTGGCCAATTTGAATTACGCATGTTCTGTCTTACACTTTCGGTTAAAATTGTTGCATTGCTCACAAACGCTCGCCGAATTGTTGTGTAAATATATATATTGTCTTTCTTATGATATACTAGTATAGCATTAAATTAAACTTTAATTCGCATCTAAATATCTAAAATAAAACAAATTCGCTCCTAAAAAGACTATGATATTCTCAGATACCTCAAATGCCCAGAAATTGTAACTTAAGTTTCGAAATTTATGGGAGGGGTTCCGCACTCTTACCTTTTTTGCTAAATTAAAGGCTTTTATCTTTGTTGATGAAAAAATTGCCATTTTATTCAAACTTTTTTTGAAGTAGGTAGTAAGTGGTTTCGGTTAATCATCTAATTTACAGAAACAGCTTACTTCTATTTATTAGTTTAGTCATTATATTTGTGTAAAATTATTTCTAAAAAATAACATTTTTATATTTATTGTATTTAAAAATACTATTTCTAAAATCTAGACAAGGATAGAAGGCCAATTTTAGTAGATATACTATATCGTCGCCTTAGAGTGTAAACCTGCTAAATCCATTTTATATCATATATGACATATTAATACCGTTCGAAAGAAAAGAGATGCAGTATCGACCAAGTAAACTTCTACTTAAAATTACGATCATACCTAAGTTGTAGAAAAAAAAAATGGGAAAAATTGTTTCTTTCCATAACAACATTGTAAAATTTCCTTGTTGTGAGTTAGCTGGGTTTACAGTCTAAGGGCCAGTTGTATGTCGCAAAGTAAATGCTTTTACCACTAACACAGGGTAGATAGTAAATGGAGAGATTGGGATGCCCAATCAGATGTCAGGCACTGTCATTTACTTTGCGGCATACAACCGGACCTAAGGCGACGAAATGTTTGTTTATATGTGACTCACAAAGGGCGGAACCCTTCTGACATAAAAACAAACATATTTATATATCTATTAAAATAAAATCGGCCTTCTTTCCTTCCTTGTCTAGATTTTAAAATCAATAATGTGGCGATATAATATATTGATTACTTCAGTGAGATGTTTTACAATTTTGAAAATTTTTATCTATTATCATAAAATTTAAACCATTATTAAAAATACTACTTTTTTTTTACAGCGATTTCCATTACATAAAAATGTTATGCTGAAAATAAATAGAGAAAAGCCTCCACGAGAAATACGCAATTTCTTAACAGCACGTGAACGACGTTCACTGGGATTTTATAAATTGCCTAAAAGTGGAATGACTTTTCGAGATTTCCTTCCAATGAATCAGCTTTGGAATGATTATGCGACAAAATTTCTACAAGTTAATACTTGGGAAGAAACAGGGTAATTATAAATTGTATAAGAATTCTTAAAATATATACAAAATGCTATTTGTTATTATAAAAAATTAGTACCATTAAAGTAATAACCTTTATTTAGTTTGCTTATTTTTAATTAAAAAGGGTTTGATTGGTTGTCTATTAGTTTGACTTAATTATATATTATATTCTATATTCATGTTAGTTGTTCAAATATGGATCATATACTATCGAAATTTACAATGTTTTTGGGGAAAAGTATATTTTAATTAACCAAATCCTAATAGAAGAAATCAAAATGAAAATAAACAAGAATAAAACCAAGGTCCTAGTATGTACAAAAAAGAACAAACGAGACAGGAATGCATCAAAATTAACCAAGAAAACCTAGAAGGAGTTAAGGAATTCCGCTACCTAGGAAGTAAAATAACATGGGATGGGAGAAGCGAAAACGAAATTAAATCAAGAATTGCCCAAGCAAAAATGGGGTTTAATTCAAAACAAAAACTACTATGCTCCTCCTCAATCAGCTTAGAAAACAGGAAGTTGCTATTGAAGACAAATGTATGGAGCATAGCCATGTACGGGTGTGAAACCTGGACAATTAGAAAAGCGGAGAGAAGAGGCTTTCGAAATGTGGTGCTACAGAAGAATGATGAATATCAAATGGATGGATAAAATTACAAATGAAGTTCTTGGAAGAATCGGAGAAAAAAGAACCTTGTGGAAGAGTCTGAAGAAAAGAAATATTTCAACCAAATAATTGGGGATATGGGATGCCAGACATTTAGAGAGGTCCAAACAGCTGGCGGGGGACAGAGTCGAGTGGAGACGGATTGTTGTATCAAACCAGTCTTAGGACTGTATACTCAATGATGATGATGATGATGATATTTTTAAAACAGTAAAAAATAACGTAATTGCCCTGACCACTAAAAAGTGGAGAAATTCAATTACATTCTTAAGGACTTGTTTTCAAGATGTTCCTTTTAACCCCTTCACCTTCGAAAGATGACCCTCCAAAATAGAAAGGCTGTTCTTCCGTTTCTCAAAATTAAATAAATTGAAATTTCACAGGGAGATAGGTCTCTGCTTAAAGGTCTATTTACATCAACAGTGTCGCGACCGTGAGGTGACCGGCCCGTGATCTCACAGTGATTTCGATTCACACAAACCAGTGGCGTGACCGGCGCCAGTCACTATTTTCTCTCAATGTTTATACTAGTTGGTTGCTAAATATGAGGAAATTCTCAGAAAATCTTCTTCTTCTTCATCCAACGCCCGTCCGTGGCTGGTCGGCCATTAGACGCCGTGTTGCCCAATAAAGCCTTGCCCGTCCCTCTTAAGTTGTCGTCGACCACCTCTAGGGCACCTCATCTCTCTGGGGTCTAATGTAACTCGCCTCCTCGCGGTGCACCCTGGTTAATGCAAAATGACTTACACCTCTACGCCTCCAACTGTGCAACAGAAATTGCATCCGGAATTTATAATAGGCACAGTTATTGACATAGCCTCGAACGTCAAAACTTTACATGAAATGGAGGCATAGGACAAACTAGAGGCTGTTCAGATTGATGCGTGGCTCAATGAAAACCATTTTTGAGTAGCCACGGCATACAATCCACCCATGAACACGTTTGAACACCTGATCTTGGAGCAGGCCATTACGGACAAGACAATTCTCAGAAAATGATTTCCTAATGATTGTTCTTGTTCTGGATGAAGAGGAGAACTCACAAGTTATAAAACGTTTCATCAGGCGTGGAAAAAAAGAAAAACGATGAAGGAGAATTCGCTACTCTTTACAAGGAATTGATGAACGACGGAGCGAAATTCATTTAAATTCAGTGTCCTTTGTTTTGCCAGATCGTATAGTAGCATAGGATATAAGCGCACCAATTCGATGTTTTTTTCGTCATTTATAATATTTTACACAGAAAAGAAAAGTACGATAGGAACACGGCCGTGAAATAATAAAAATATCGGCGAGGACTAACCTGACTTTCACTGTGGGGCCACGGTGGGAGCACTGACTGCACTATCATCACGGTACGGCACCTGTAGAGTGGAAACAGCCCTATCTAAAATGCCTGGAAGATTTTTTTTTTAATTCGGCTGTTGGAGCACGTGCCTGTCACGTCACTGTTGAGTGTAAATAGACCTTATAAGGGTTTGTGATTTTCTGAAGACTTGAACTTTTTATGACTGGCCCGCTAAAAAGAGCCTCTAATTTTTTATTTAACCAAAAGCTCAATAAAATAAATTTTTTAAGAAAGCCCTCACTTAAAAGGGTATGTGAATTAATGGTGACTTGAAAAAGGGGGAACTTTTTTGAAAAATAATAATTTCAACTTCTTAAATACTCAGAAAATTAAAATATTTTTTTTTATTATTATGTTAAGACTAACTTGATAATTGTACTAGATGAAAGTGAGAAGTATCAGCCAAAAGATGGAATCACTGGGCTCAATAAAACACCTTTAATAAGACGTTTTCGGCCTCGAATTTTATTTGACCATCTTCAGTCAGTTAGGAGTTATACACAAAATGCGATACACATATGGAACGAACCAAGCCTTGTCAAAAATAAAAAATTTTTTAGCTTCAAATTTTATTTTTAACAAGGCTTGGTTCGATCACATATGTGCACCGCATTTTGTGTATAACTCCTAATTGACTGAAGATTGCCAAATAAAATTCAGGCCGAAACGTCTTATTAAAGGTGTTTTATTGAACCCAGTGATTCCATCTTTGGCTGATACCTCCTCCTTCATCTAGTACAGTTTCATCACAGCCACGAACTCTAACAATAACTTGATAATTAATTATAAATTTTTCATTTTTTCATACATAGGTTTAAAGGTGACCGAGCGACAGACGTTTGAACCAAATTGCTACAAATGTTTTCAAAACCGATTTACATGGATCTAGAGTAAGCAAACAAAATAACAAAAATTATCATCAATCGTTTTAAATAAAATTATCAAGATTTTGATTTACATTTTTTCAAAAATCATTCCTAATATTCAAAATGCCACAATATATCAAGTTTGTTTCTATTTTACTTTTTATTTCTAACGATCTTTCTCACTCTCCCAAATATTTTGAAAAATTTTAAAAATATTTAAGAAGTAAAAATTGTATAAACCAACTTGATATGATATATTATTTGCATGGTATTATGAATGATCTTTTAAAAAATTAATTTGGCCTTTTTGATTTTCTGGATATTTGTGTGAAGACGTTTCGTCGAAGACAATTTGTATTAAAATAAACCGGCCACATGCGAGTTGGACCTCATTCTGAAGACCCCATACCTACCTTATAACTTCCAAAATAATTGAGATATCAAATTTGTTTTTTATTTATTGTTGATAACGAGACAATGATGGAATTTGTGGATTTTTTAAAGCTAATTCTAAACGCTGACATATACATTAATTACCTTAAACGTTGAGACTTTTTCACATCATTTCAAAGCGAAATAAATTTAAAAAAAATTAAAACTACTTCTACTTAAACAGGGATTCTTCACACACCAAAAATATTTTTTATTTTTGACCTTATCTAAAATAAGCATTCGATTAAAATTTTAATACGAATACAACGGGGAAAATGAATACATATACGTTGTAAATTTCAAGTTTGTATATTTACTTTACAATACACTGTCAGACGGATAGATAAAAAGACATTGTAGCGACACTATAATACAGGGCTTTTTAAACTTTTTTCATTCGCGACCCCATTTTGATTTAAAAATTTTTCGCGACCCCAATCATCATTTTTAATGGCAAATCATAAATAAATTTATAGTGAAGCAAATTTTTATAAACATACCTATAATATATAATAATTGAGTTAAATCTAAATAATAATGAAATGGATCTGCTTGTTTCTTATAAAATAAAAAGAGTCAAAATTAATTAATTAAGTTCATCATTTTCAACATTTGTCAAATTTTTATCTGTATATAATCGCGGCCAATGCTGAGAACGTAGCTTCACATAAATAAATAAATATATCTATACAAAATAGCAATTTCAAAATTATTGGAAATTCAGTGACCTATATATATACCTCGAATTCACCAAACATTAATTTTTGGCCGTTGCGCATTATAATTTTTTCCGGGGGTCAGGTTAGGCTAGGTGGTACCTTGTCAGCCTGCTAACCATGTGGACTCTGGGTTCGAATCCGGCTCGAGGCATCCGTTTAAAATCTGACCCCGGGGTAGAAACACATTTTAAAAATAAATAGTATCGTAAATTGACTTATGGCTAGAAAGGACGAAAAGCCAAAAAAAAAAAAAAAATTCATTGTTTCATTGTCATTGTTGCCCTATGTATCGCGACCCCGAAATTCATTGTCACGACCCCAAATGGGGTCGCGACCCATAGTTTAAGAAACACCTGCTATAATAGAATCCTCTTTTACTTTTAAACCAAACCCTAATAAATAAAAAAATTAGAAGTCTCCTTCATTGCCTTATTTAAATAATAATTCAATCCTCATTAACTCATTATTATCTTAGTCATTATTTATTTTAATCGAATCATTAATTTTTCAGGTCCGCATAGTCAGATCAAAATGCCCATCTTTGGTTGGCATTGAAGGTATTGTAATTTTGGAAACGAAACACACTCTTCGAGTACTCGGAACCGACAATCGGTTGAGAAGTACGATATTTGTTAAATTTATTTGAAAATGTTATTACTTTTAACGAAATATGAAAATTATTTTTAAAAAATAAAAATAATATAATATTTTGACATCTTTATTAAAACTATCTTTATATACATATTGGGAAAAACAGGGATAATAATAATATTGTAGAGATCTAATTAATATATATTATTATTATTAATCTTTATATCCAAAATTTTTTTATCTAAGCTAAAATGGATTCGTGTCCATGGAAAATTTTCACAACGATGTGGAGAAAAATTAAAAAAGATAATCAATTGTAGTAAGACGTTTCGTTTCATTATTTCGACTGCTTCAACAACAACAACTCCAATTTGAATATCTATTCACCATAAAAGTAAATCAATTTGATGGATACATTTTGGAGGGCGAACTGGAAAGAAAAGGGGAAGACCTAGATTAAAGTAATTAAAAGATAAGGGATCTGGGACTTTTAGAAAAGTGAAGGGATTGAGTTGATTGGAGTCGGGTAGTTGCGTCAAACCAGTTTTAGGACTCGATGATGATGATGAAAATTCGAAATATATCCTTAAATTTATTAGTTCCAATTAGTAGTAAGTGAGAATCCATATTTATTTTACTCTTCCCTGAGAATATTCTTGATCCGTTTAAAACCAAAAATAGATATTCTTAAGATTTATTTTTTAATATTAAATTGAAATGATCATTGGTTATCAAATGACTTAAATAAATGTATCTCTATCAAATTAATTTACTTTTATACTGATTGGACTTTGAAGGGAGTTGCTAAATAAGTCGCAATAAATTAACGAAACATCCTACTTCACTTGAGTGTAATTTAATTCTTTGTCCACATCCTATGAAAAGCTATAGCTTATGTTTAACCAATCATTTTATATTTACTTATAAATCTTTATTTGTAAATTAAAATTTATTTAATTATTTTTATTTCAGGTGTACCAAAATCTACTTAGTGTTATTGCCTTAAAAATTGGAAATTATGAATTGACACTTTTTGGTCCGAATTTTGAATACAGACCTGCTGAACGAAGTGTACGAAAAATAAAAACACCTCTAAATATTTGGCTATGATTTATTTTTCTTTGTAACCAATTTTAAAGGCGGTTAATCTTGTATATATTCATTTAATTAAAAAATTATTTATTTTTCTTATTATTAATTTTTATACAGATTAAATATTGTTAATTATTATGTTTATCCAAGTCATTTTGTTCTAATAAAAAAAAATTAGTTAACATTTTTATTGAATTACCCAATTCTTTAAAACCTACTACTAGTAGTAGAGGATGACACAGAAACACGGGAACTTTTAGCAAACAAATAAAAATAGAATACAGAACAACAAAATTTATTGACAATTTTGTCTTCAATTCTTGTTTTAATTCATCCGGTGTCCTTGGTCGAGTCGTCGGGATTTAAGTCGCCTCAAGGCCGGATTTAAGTAGTATGCCGCCTATAGGCTAAAGTCCATTTGCCTCCCCTCTATATTTCATATTTGCTTAATACATTTGTTTTATACAACAAAAGGATAGAGTTCATTGGTGTTTTCATTTTTTTAAACATAAAGTTCATTTAGTTTAAATAAAACTAAAGTTTTAATGATTTATATAATAAATTATGTAATCAAATTAGTTATCTATTTGTTTTTTTAGATTGCACTACAAGAAAGTTATAATATATGATTATGTGCTGTGAATTTGTATTATGTTATAGTTTTAGAAAGTAGGCTATGTAGAAGGACTAAAACATATTTTTAAGTAACATGTATTCTTAAATTCGTACGGAAAATATTATTAACGTCTGAAATACTTCATTTTAACTTTTGAATAAATTGCCAAACTGCCGCCCCTGAAAATTTGCCGCTCTAGGCTGCAGCCTACTTAGCCTATTTAGAAATACGGCCCTGGCAGACTTGACTCTTGAGGGAGCCCCATAAGAAAAATCACAAACTGATCCAAAAGTTCCCGTTTTTCTGTCTCACCCTGTATTAGTAACGTTTACTTCACACCCTATTCTACGATATTCCTACAAAGAGTTGAGAGCTTTATTTCTTGTTATTTATCCAAGAGTGTATAGATATAGTGGCGACCGTGGGTCGGGCCTCTGACCTGAAGTAAGCTGATTCGAGACCGAGTCTACGGCAGATATTTGCAGTCGCCTCTTGGAAAGCAATGCCAATCTACCAAGAGTATAATAGCCTATAAAACCTCTCCAAACTAGCCGTTCGGAACCGGCGTTAAAAAGTAGGTCCCGTATATCTGTAAAACAACTAAACACACTCAGCACAGGTATGTGTGAAGAGGCGCCTCGCCCGTTTCGGGTATAGCACTCTAAGAAGAAGAAGTATAGATCTATTTAGATTTGATCTTTTCATTCGAAGGCGTCTCAACAGTCTTTTGCCACCTGACTATCCCTTCCACAACTTTTATTATTGCCTTTCGTTTTAATATTCCTTTACACATATTAAAATCTATAGCTAGGTGCAGACTGATTATATATATCTATTCTTATTGCCACTCTCAGCACATGGCGGGTAGAAGTAATAAATATAATTGTAAAGAAAAAAATGTTATTGATTGTTTAATAAATTACAAAAATACAAATCTTTTATAAAAAAAACACTCTAGAACACGTTTATTTAAAAAACAAAAAAAAACAATCGTTTCGGGAGAATATCTCCCTTTTTCAATGGATAAAATGTGCGAAAAAAGAAAAAAATGTTACTTTCTAAAATTTGAAAGTAATACTAAGATATTAAATATTTTTATAAATAGACAATTGTACATGTTGTCTTGGTGACCAGATTACATTTAATTAAAATATAAATATTTATGAAAAAAGTTATTTTTCTCTAAAAATTTTTTATAAACATTCGAAAACAATCCATATCTGACCTTTTAATTAATCGAATTTTTGTTATATAAAATTTCGATCATTGCTAAGATTTTTTTTAAAGAAAAATAACTTTTCATAAAGCGGGGTCGGATAGGCTAGTGTGCGGGCGTATCATCCCGTTACATTCAGTAGACCCGGGTTCGAATCCGACTGAAGCATTCGGATAAAATCTGACCCCCGGCAGGAATAAATTTAAATAAAATAAATAGTATCGTAAATGGGCTTATGGCTAGAAAGGCCGTAAAGCCAAAAAAAACTTCATAAATATTTATATTTTAATTATAGGTAATCTAGTCCCCAAGATAATATCTACAATTGTCTATTTATAAAAATATTTATATATCTTAGTGTTGCTCTCAAATCTCAGAGAAAAGCAAATTTTTTTTCTTTTTTCGCAAATTTTATCCATTGAAAAAGGGAGAAATTCTTCCGAAACGTTTGGTTTTTTAAATAAACGTGTTCCGGATTGTTTCTTTATAAAAGATTCGTATTCTTATAGAGTTAAGAATGATTATTTTCAACCATTTATTTCTTTCTCTCTTACCTGCGTTGATTATAATACTCGCTTAACTCCTACTACTCCAATTATATTATCGAAACAAAGAATCTAATACCTTTTTTAACCGACTTTCAAAAAAAGAGGAGGTTCTCTATTCGACTGATTTTTTTTTTTTTTATATAGGTATAGTTTGTTTGGCACCGACTTCAACAAGTAATTTCATGTTAATATTTCGTAGTTTAGTTGTAACTAAATAAGATAATAATTATTTTATACCTTTTAGTGTATTTTATTTGTTGCATTTAATTTTTTGAAGTCAGTTTTATTTTTTTCTTAAAAATTATTATCTTTACCACTTGCGGAATATCAGAAAAAAATAGAATTGTAACCCAATGTAATTATGTTAAGGGAGAATGGTGTATCTTATTGGTGAAACATATTTAAGTAAAGGAAAGAAAATTTTAAAAATATAAAATTCTAAGTAGGTTTCACAAAAATAAAAGACAATGTGAACTTCTTGAGATGGGCTTGCATACCCCGAAATATATATAGAGTAATGTAACAATCTTGTCTTTAATTTTTGTGAAACCACTGTAATTAGTCCACTTCTTAAATTCTTATCCCAACAAATTATGTTTATTCTTTTTGCTACAAAATGTTTTATTCCTTACTTGGTTTTCCTCATTAGGGACTACTTTTTATTTACTATAGAAAATCAAGAGAGATGGTCAACTACTAGATCCCAGAAGTATTCGATTATTTTCAATATGCTCACTCTATGAACTCCTGAAGATGCGTTCGTACCCCGAAATACCAAATACCAAATATAGAGTCATGCTAACAAGCAACATATGTATTCTCATAAGGATTTTAGAGATTATTATTGTAACAGGTTGACAGGATTTAATTAGTTTTGGTATGTCATATTAATAATAAAATATAATTTGTTTAGAAAAAATTTTATTTGTAATTTTAGCATTATAAAAGTTAAAATATATAGCAACAATCAATTTAAAATGAAACAGTATTTTTTAGTTGAAACATTTGTAGTAATATTAAAGTATAGAAATATATATCAGTTCTTAAATCTTTAATATCTATAAAGATAAATTCATAATAATTTACAAATCTGATTTGGGACGTTTTGCAATCCATTCTTTGATTCCGGGAAGATTTTCAACCTTCTCAATGAATCCTAGAATATTTGTATATGGCTTAAGGAGATCCTGATCTTCCAAAACGAAAAGTAATGTTGGTATTACAGCAACTACATAAAGATCCACCCAAGACAACTGGAAAAAAAAGAAAAATGAAAATTGATTATACAACATCTTGAAAGCAAAAAAATAAAAATAAATCAATGGTTGTTTATTTTTATCTAGACATTCATTTACCTTTTTATTTGCAAGATATCCATTATTCTCTTTAATTTGCTTATCCAAATCTTTTAAAAATTTTGGTGTCAATTCTGCAACTCTTTCTTTTTTAATAGCTTTAGCCTCAGGAACCTTTTCTTTAAAAATAGAAATGACCTCTAAAAAAATAAATAAATAAGTTCAAGACTGGCTATAAGATTTTTTGGGAACTGGAGTTTTTAGAGAAAGATATTTAAATGATATCCAAGGAACCTAATAGATTTTGTGATTAAAAAAAACAAAACGTTATTATAATTTGTATTTTAATATTTAATTAAGAAATTTTATTAAGTCAATAAAATTAAATATTTTTCAAAATTTCACTAGAGGATGATGGATTTGAATACGTGTTTATTTTTATATCTCAGATAACGTATTTTTCTTCATATCTTTGAACATTTTAAGATTTGAGTACCAATGTATTCAATCATGAGCTTATGTGTGTGGGTGTAGTGAGCGAATTTTTTTTACTTTACAATACGGGATATTGTAATCATATATGAAAGTTTATTTTATTTTTATTGTCGAAATACTAGTAAGTATAACAAAAACGGATGAAACTATTTTGATAAAAAAATTGTGTGTATTCTCAGCGTTTCCGACAACAAAACGTTTTATAATTGAACATAGAAAAATTTATATTTTAAATTTTAAGGGATATTAGATATTTTGTCAAAATGTCTATTAGTGAGCGCATGAGTGCGTGTGTTACCAATTGTTATTAAATTTAGATATTTTATATTGCGATTAAGAGTTGATTAGATTTTGGCAGAAATCGGACTAATTAGGTGGAAGGGTGGTTAAAATTTAAACTCTTTGTCTGATTTGAACCAAATTTGCACAGTTAGCCTTTAAGTCCCATGGGGAACAATCACTTCAAAAATCAGTTTTCTAAAATGGAATGAATGAAAAAGATACTTGCCAATGCGCAAATCATTAAAGGTGTCGAAAGCCATATTAATTTGTAAATTTTCCCATTTGTCTTTTCCTCCTAAATTCAAGTCTTCTGCAAGAAATTTGCAAATAGCAGAGGATTGGGTAAGCCTTTTTCCATCAAATTCCAGAAATGGAAGAAATCCTAGTCCAGGTAATTCTGAAAAATAGCAAGTAATAACAATAAAAAATATTACATGTTCAATTAAAAAATAATATAATATTCAAATAATTTTTAATTCAATTTAGAGATCCTTCGTTTGGGCAATCTTAATTCAAAAGTATTCCATATTTTTTAGAACCAAAGTCTGAATTAAAGAAATTAAAATGTAGATTTTATTTAATATTTCGAGTGAAGTCAACCTTTAATTACTTATCACTAGTAATAATGAAACTAAATTGACTATAGTCTCGTTATAAATAAATTAAAAATTTATAATTCCAGCAGAAGACACGTGTCTTATTGTCTTCTTCAATAGTGGAAAACAGTACTTATATATGTGTATATTTATCTTTTAATACACACACAAAAATGGGTCACGTACTTTATTTTGCGTTTTGCTAGGAGAAATTATTCATCCAATCAAGAAAAAAAATATTAAATAAAAACCTTAAACTAATGATAATAAATAATCATATATTGTGGCCGCCTACTTTTATATCCATTAAATGGAAGGTGGTCAATTTCTGACATTCACTATATATTTAAAGGATTCTTCAGTTCTCCATCTTAGATTGAATTTTTTTAATGTAAATGATGAGAGAAGGAGTTAAACCAAAAAGGTGCAGGGTTGGCCCCTCCATCGTGAAAAGAAGACGAAGAAGGGTTTTTATGCGCTGGGTAGAGGTCGAACGTATCTGTGGATACGGGTCTTAAATAGCTGAAGGTTATAAGTCGCGGGAAAGATGGTGGCAGGGAGCGAGTTCCAGTCTCTGGAGGTCATAGAGATAAAAGAGTTGGCGAAAGCGCTTGTTCGACTTGTATCCAATTAGACAGCGAAGGGGTGCTGAGCGTTTGAAGACCGCGTGTTTCTCGTAAAGAGGGCATTAGGGGGGATAATTGATTTCAGCTCGACTGAACGGACACCGTGATAGAATCTGTAGTACAGGGAAAGGGCAGAAACGGTTCTTCGGTGAGCCAGGGTCTCCTATAACAGCGTCTAGACCTAAATAGGAGACCAAGCTTGCGCGCTGCAGCTTTAGCAGTGGTTGAGATATGGTCATTCCATGAAAGGTCAGACCCTTTTTTTTTTGGAGGGGAACTGTCATGGACACCTCTTCATGGGTAGTGCTCGACTTCTACCGACTAAAACCCCTCCATTCCCCCGATTCACCCTACCCCGGAACCTCTATTTGCATTACTTCAGGTAGGCAGGTAGACCTCCTTATCACCCGGTATCCTTGGCGGTTAATATCTCCCTGCAGAGGTCCGATATCGCTTTCCAGCTTCCATCATCCCTCGTCATTGTTATAAAAATTCTCAACCGAGAGCTTCGAGTCGAGTCGCTCCTCTGTACGAATTCTAATATCATTCCATTGGGCACACTCGAATATTGTGTGCTTCGGAGAGTCTGGAGTTACACAGACACTACATTTCTCATCTTCTTGATTCCCATTTTTTTCAAATAGGTACCAAATTTACCATGGCCGCTTAGGACCTGAGTTATAAAAGTCTAAGTTTTTATTTTTATGTTGATACCACACCTTCACATTCGGTATTAGTTGGTGGGTCCATCTACCCTCTAGGCGTTATCCCACCTATTTTGCCACCTTTGGAATAGCCATTCTCTATTCATTGGTCGCGATGCTGTTCAGCCCCAAAATTGTAGGATCTTTTCCGACACTAATAGATCAATTGGGCACCGAAGCAAGAACTTGGATTGCGACTGTCGACACAGTTCTGTATGCACAGCATACTCTAATAAGGGAGCTCCTTGAGTTCTCATCAAGAGGCAATTGTACTTTTTGATCTTGAGTACGTCTACCCACACTGGAGCTGCATATAGAATCACTGAAGTAACCAACAGTTGAGGACTCTCCTTGCTCGTGCTAGGGCTGCTTTTACATTTGGCATTATTCTTTGTAGTGCCATTGCGCTCCTACTCGCTTTACTAGCTGTCTTGACTATATGTTGACCCCATGTTAGACTTCCGTCAATTATGACGCCCAGATATTTGATGCTGTTTTTTGGCTGCATTGGTATTCTTACATTTACCGTCATGTCAGAAGCTCCTTCTCTCTCTCTCTCTCTCTCTTTTCCTTCCAATCAGAGCGATTATTTCTGTCTTTTCAGGGCCAGCTCCAGTTGCCTCTCCAAGAGCCACTCACATATGTTCCGGATCATCTCCTGCCTTCAGGACTATTTCCTCTTCTTTTTTTATCAATAACCAGCAACATGAGGTCATCGGCATAGGCTATTGTTCTACAATCTCTTGGGATGCTTAGCTTTAATACCCCGTCATACAGAATGTTCCATTGCAAGGGCCCCAACACCGATCCCTGGGGGATACCGCATGAGATACCAAATGGATCTGTCGTCAACAGTTATGCATCTATCAGTAAAATAGTTACATATAACTCTTATTAGGTACTGGGACACTCCTCTGTTCATTAGATCAGCCGATGATGTGCCTCCATGAGGCCGTGTTGAAGGCATTCCTTATGTCAAGGGCTATGCCTAAGCATAGCTCCCTGTGCCTCCTCTCCTTCGATTGCACTACGCAATTCTAGTCACTTCCTGGATCGCGTCTACTGTGGATCTGCCCTCCCTAAAGCCATATTGATCGTCAGACAGTCCACCTCGAGAATCAATTTCAGCTAGTAGCCTGTCGCAGATTATTCTCTCCAGTATTTTAGTTTGTCGTATCGATGAGGCATAGGTCTATATGATTGTATTTTTCCGCTTGGGAATCAGGATCAGCTTTGCCGATTTCCATTCAGTGGGTATTTTCCCCTGTTTAATAATTTTATTAAAAATAGTGGCTTACAAGGGATGGGTCTACCTCGCCGCCAGTTTTGCCACCCTCCGAGGAATGCCATCTGGTCCCGGAGCCCTTTTATCTTTAAGTCTGTTTGATGCTTGCATGAGCTCTTTATTTGTATCAGGTATATCGCCTATATTACCATTTATCTGCCACGGCACTAGGGGTCTACTTGGAAAAAGTTTGGTTGCAATTTCTATCTTTTTTCTGCAGTACTGAGCTTTGGCATTGATTGCAGCCCGGTTTTTTTGTGACAATTTTATAGCCGTTTCCCCATACATCATCTTCAACACTGTTCACGAGGTCTTGCCAGCACTGAGCTTTTGCAGTTTTAATTTCTCTTCGCAGGGCGGCTCTTGCCATGTTATATTCTTCGTAGATAGCATTAATGGTCTCAGTATTAGCATTTCTTCTAGCCCTGACACGTAGTCCACGTCCCTTCTCTTAGTTATACAGATTGTCGAAGATTTTTTATGGTATCATTCCACCAGTATAACGGATTTCTCCTCTCATGTCCCTGCACTAAGAGTGTCTCTCTGCATGCCTCCTGCAGGGAACCAATAAATGAGTTCACTTCTTGGGCATCTAATTTGCTTAGCCTTGTCAGGTCAGACCCTAGAGTTACGCCTAGCATTGAAATTTTATCCCTGAATTCTAGTGAGTTTGAGTCGAATGATATGTTTGGGAGGTTTCTGTCGACGCCCCTAGAAATAAAGCAACACTGAGTTTTCACTGCATTGAAGTTACTTATGTTTTGGGATCCCCAGTTTTTAAGTCTGCCTAAGTCTAAATTTATTGAGGAGGCAATAACTGCACGGTTTTTATGCGATGCAGGGGCGTTATGTAGGGTGCTGTCATCTGCGTAACAATGTACCTTGGAGGGCAAGTTTAGAAGGTCGTTGATATAGATAAGAAAAAGCGTAGGGGAGATAACCGATCCCTGAGGAACTCCAGCGTTGGTGTGGAAGGGGAAAGATGATATTCCATTGATGACAACCTTAATACTACGGTCTGAAAGAAAACGTTCGAACAACTTGCAGAGTTTCGGCGCAAGGCCGACGGAGGTCAATTTGGCAAGAAGATTTTTGTGCCAGATGCCAGACCATATCGAAGGATTTTGAGATGTCTAAAGCTACCGGGAGGGTCTCATTCCCGGCCTCCAGGGTTTTATTCCAGATATGAGTTACATATACTAGGATGTCACCGGTCGACCGGGACTACCTGAAACCGTGTGAATCCATCGTGAATTAATTTATTCGACTCTAAGTGTCGTAGAACTTGCTAGTTGATGGCCTTTTCCATGATTTTGGATAAGACAGAAGTGATTGCAATGGGTCGATAGTTTTTTAATTTGGAAGAATCGCCTTTTTTATTAATTGGTTGGATTCTGGCTAGTTTCCAGGCCTCCGAAAATATTCCGGAGTTATAGGAGAGCTTATATAATTTAGATAGTATAGGAGCAAGTTCAGGGGCGAATATATCCTGGAGAGCCAAGCATACAATTATAGTTTAAGCAGACATTTTCAAGTCTATCTGTATTATTGTAAGGGCGAGATAAAGATATAAATGACGCTATGCTCGACCTCCCATTGTTTTCAATATTAACGTTATAGACAGGGATGTAGTGCTAAAAAAAAGTGCCGGAACGCTGAATTTGTACCCACCTAAACAATTGTTTTTTTTTCCTGAAACTTATTAAATTAGTTTAAGTAAATGTATTTTATTAAGATTTTACTTTTTGATTTTTGACATATATTCTCCCAGCTTCAAAAAAAAGAAGATAATCTTTGCAAGATTTAGAAAAGTAATCAATCATGGAACACATCTAGGTTTGGAAAAAAGTGCTGGAACCCCACTACATCCCTGGTGATAGACAAATTCTTTTAAAATGAACCTGGTTAGACTTGAATGTAACTTTTTTAACACCCTGTATAAAGTATTTGTGAGTAAATTTTCACATTCTCACCTGTTATCCACAATTTTATTGGGGATGCCAGAACTAAAAAAGTACTTATAGCGGAAATCGAAACATATGCATTATTAAAATTATTTTACTTACTTTCTTTGAGAGCAGGGTATTCCTCAAATTTAACTCTAACGTCTTCAAAATCAATTTTTGCATAATGGAAAATAAATCGAATAGGCTCTCCCAATCCTCGGAGGTCAAAGTAGGTGAGCTTATACTGAGGAGCCATTATTCAAAGAATCTAAAACAAAATATCCTTTAGCTAGAAACTTTCATGTTACTCTTATACAAACAGAATTAATACAATAAAAGCATTTATTCTAAAAAATGTAGTTGAATGGTATAACTAGCAAGACACTACAAGAAAATTAGACTTTTGTTTGATTAATTGATAATATTTTTTCTAAAATTTAGAATTACAATTTCATAAATTCATCATGCATAGTAAAGAAGTATTGATTCTTTATATAGTCAGTGGCTTAGCCATAAAATTTTCATGAGAAGGGGGGGGGGGGGGGGGCAAGCAAAATATTTATGGGAATTTTTTTTTATTAAAATAAATAGTCCAAATTGTGTTTTTACCCAGAAAGTTTTGGAGTAGTTGTAATTCTTTGATCCTTTGTTTTTTGGTGTGCTGAATCCGAATCTTGCTAACAAAATTTCGTGACGAAACATTTTCAAAAATGCAAAAATAGGTAAAAAATCTCATTTTTGACGGTTTTTGCTTATAACTCGAAAACTATCAATTTTTCGCAAATAACCTTTCTTTTCAAAATGAAAGTTCATAAAATTTCGTGTACCGGAAAATCATTACTGGTTTTTCTAACAGATGTCCCTAGGCTTAAGTATGAAATGTTATGATTTGACACATATGCATTTTATTCTACTGACATCAAGCTTCAAAGTTATATTTTGCGAAAGTAACACCTTCATGAAAATGTCAAGTTTCATGCCTGAAAACGTGCATTTGCGGCACGCATTACTTTTCTTATTTAATCAAAAGGAAAAAGCCGCTGAAAGTCATCGTTTGCTGGTAGAAACTTACGGTGAGCATGCTTTAACCTTAAAAACATGTGAGGTGTGGTTTCGAAAATTCAAAAGTGGTGATTTCGATGTGCAATATAAAGAACGTTCTGGTAGACCAAAAAAGTTTGAAGATGCGAAACTACAGGAGTTATTGGATGAAGACCCAACCCAAACTCAAAAACAATTGAAAAAACAATACACCGACAACAAATGATCAATTTGAACCACGCATTGATCGAAAAACGTCCAGAATGGGCCCGAAGACACGGTAAAGTGATTTTACAACACGATAACGCGCCGTCTCATAAAGCAAAACCGGTCAAGGAAGCGTTGAAAGCACTTGGGTGGGACATCATTATCGCACCCGCCGTACTCTCCAGACCTTGCCCAGTCCGACTATCAACTTTTCGCATCGATGGGACACGCGTTTGCAGAGCAGCACTTCGACAATTTCGAAGAAGTTAGAAAATGGCTCGATGAATGGTTTTGCTCAAAGGACAAACAGTTTTTTTGGGATGGCATCCATAAATTGCCAGAAAGATGGGCAAGATGTATAGAATCAAATGGCCAATACTTTGAATAAATAAATTTTCCATTTTCTTAAAAATTACGTAGTTTTTTTTTCCTCGAAAAAACCGGTAATGGCTTTCCGGTATACCTAGTAAATTTCACCATTTAGGTTTTTTCTCCGAGCAACAGTTCGGATTCAAGCGCTAATTGAAAATTGGCGTATTTTTTCTATTTCCGCAAATCCCAAAAACTTTTTTCGATTTTTTCCCATTTTGGTCATGAAGAGGACGTTTTCGACAAAGCCAACTCTTTATATTTTTAAACTATTAGATTAAATTTTCTACAATGTAATTTTCTAGCTTATCGTGTAAAGTTATGTACCTACCTATATAGGTTTTATTTTATTTTCCTTTATTTTTTATTGTTTTAATTTTGCATATACATTATAATATAAATTTCACCAGTGCACATATTTATTTACATATTTTTTACTTTCTTAAATAAAAAAAAAATAAAAAAATTGGGTTGAGATGAGTTTCAACCTTTTCCTAGGGCCCATATATCCCTAATCCGCAATTGCATTTTTGAGATAATTCGAAAACATTTATATTTTTCAGCATGATTAAATATGCTGGCTAAAAATACTAGTATATAGAAAAACAATTACAACGACGTTTCGCTCGCTACATCTGTGATCGTGTTTTCAAGGGTGAGCTACTATGGCAATAAAAAAGATTATGTTCGGAAACAATATTTCAGCCTGTACTAGTATTTCTTGAGTCGTTTTAAAGAATACATAGTATTCAATCTCTATCTAATTGAACAGTGAGAATTATTTAAGGCAGCCAGCCAGCATCGCTCAGCAAGAATTGAAAGGCGACTGGAAAGAAGGCTTGTATGTAATCCATGCATCCACAATTTATTAACAGTTAAAATGTACACTAGAAATATGCCATGTAGTTAAAATTAATCCCCCACCAGCACCAATGAATGGTTAAAAAAGTACTAAATTTAATCTTATAGTGTTAATAGAAATATTTTTATCTTAAAGCAGACTATAAATTATTACCAGATCATTTTTTTTAATGAAAAAGGTCAAAGATTGTTTTGTTATTTAAGACATTTTTTTTAACTCTAGTTAATAAGAAAAAATGCTGCGCTTAAGATTAGAACCGTGAACCTTTCAGTTTCTAAATCTTTTCAAACAAGCATACATCTTTTCTCACAAACAAATGATTTTTATTAAATTCATAGAGAATAAACAAAATGTAATTCTGGATAACTAAACTGATAATTAAAAAAAAATCGGTATATTAATTTTTGAGAAAATGATGAAAAACTTTTTAAAAAAAGGTACATTCTATGAGATGATTTTAATTAAAACATTGCTGCGATATCTCGAGATGATACCTTATTCTTGTTTTAAAATAAATTTTAAAAAGTTTTACAGTTTTTGAGCTACCGTACTAACAGATAATTGACTTTTGAGCTCCGGTAACGTGTAACTCACACTCTAATCATCATATAAAAGTATAATTTGTATTCAAAAATTAAAATTGTTGTTATTGGAATTAGATGAGCTGAAAAAGTGAATTTCATGAAAATATTTCACTTATTCTATAAAGTGAAAATAAAAAAAAACTTGGCTGGTCAAATTCTACTTAAAAGTTCAGACATGATTGAATTTCAGTCATAATAAAAAGAATTTAATGCCAGTGAAATTGAAAACAACTCCAGAATTAATAATTAAAATTGAAAAGATTTTATTTTACTGAGAGAAGCAGAGTTGTTGATTCATAAAGTTTTCTTTAGAAATCAAAATGTTGCTAGCGTGAGATAAAAATCATTTAAATTTCACTTCCATCATATTTAAAGGAAAGTAAAAATGGGCTATAATCTGAAATAAATTTTGCATTCGAAATATGAATTTCAAAAATAATAAATAAATGCTTTCATCCCAAACAGAAAAATTAATAAAACATTTTCCCAGAATAAACTATTTAAAATTTTAATTCAAAATTAAATTCAAATGAATATCCTGAGTGGCAGAGGTTAACCTTGAAAAACAAAAGGTGGATTAATAAATACCTGGACTGTTTGGAGTAGCTGTGAATGGTAGGAGAGATCGAAGGCAAATGCAGAAGGCGGATCCCCTTGCCGGGATGAGAGGAGAACTGGCCGGCGTCCCCCATTAGATTCAATTGAATGGGTTGTTCCACCCAGCAGAGAGAGAGGGGGCACAAGTGGTAATCAACATTAGTCATACAGTATTTGATAACAATTATCCAACAGGCATTTATTTTCAACGAACTAAAAAAATATGTAGCTATCGTATCGTAAATTCGTAATAAAGAAATTAATCAAAAATAATATTTTAATACAATACATTCTGGATTTCTGAAAACTTTAAAAATTACTAAGAGTTACCTTCTTTTCGCAAGAGAACAATCAATTGTAAATCTGGGAATGGTAATATAAGAAACCATGAATGAAATTAAATTAATAAGATTCTGGAACTTAAAATTTATCATAAAATTATATTAATAGATATGTTTATATTGCATGTCTTCTCCCTCGGGAGTCGAACCCAAGCACTAGTACGCTTTTCAACTAGTTGCCCGGAAAGCGTACTAGTGCTTGTAGTCCAAGAGCTGGTGACACATTTTGACTACGGATTTGACCCAACTAGAAATAATGCGTAATAGTACCGTCTATGATAGTTGTACAGGGAATGGCCAGTTTGGCTGGCTGTAGCAGGTGGACCAGGTAGGTGTGAGTGCGGTAAAAAATACATATGTGTTAAAAAATATTTTTGACCCACAATGAAATTATAAAAATTATAATTTATAGTCAATTATAAACATAATATATTCACTCCAGACCATTTGAGTGGTGGAACGTGGAACCAGACCACCCAAAGTGTATTTTTACAACATGAAAAAAAACATTTGATGCTATTTTTTCATGTTGTAAAAATACACTTTGGGGCGGTCTGGTTCCACGTTCCACCACTCAAATGGTCTGCAGTGAATATATTATGTTTATAATTGACTATAAATTATAATTTTTATAATTTCATTGTGGGCCAAAATATTTTTTAACACATATGTATTTTTTACCGCACTCACACCATGCGCAGTACCTGGTCCACCTGCTACAGCCAGCCAGACTGGCCATTCCCTGTACAACTATCATAGACGGTACGATTACGCATTATTTCTAGTTGGGTCAAATCCGTAGTTAAAATGTGTCACTAGCTCTTGGACTATTGGGTTCGACTCCCGAGGGGACAAGACCCTCCTACATGCAATATAAACATATCTATTGACTAGTTGCCTGGACAACATAGTAGTGCTTGGGTTAGACTCCCGAGGGGACAAGGCCCTCTTACATGCAATATAAACAAATCTATCGACTAGTTGCCCGGAAAGCGTACTAGTGCTTGGGTTCGACCCTCTACATGCAATATAAACATATCTATTAAAATCTTTGATAAATGACCTAAATTCATATTCGTAAAATTAATTAATTATATAGGTATCACAAGTTGATTTTGAGATAAAATTCAATCTTGATTTCTCAAATAGATACTCTTTTCATTATAAAAATTTTAGTTTAAAACAAACTAATAAAACACGTTTTTGTCAGTAATTCACTAAAAGTATGAAATAATGTACTTGAAAACTTTTTAATGTCCAATAACTAAGTCAAAAAGCGTGGTAATGATCTTTGAAAAAATAAAATTTGTCCTCTGGATTTTCTGGAAGACGGTTCGTCGAAGACAATTTGTATTAAAATAAACCGTCCACATGCGAGTTGGACCTCATTCTGAAGACCCCCCGTACTTACCTTATAACTTCCAAAATAATTGAGATATCAAATTTGTTTTTTATTTGTTGTTGATAACGAGACAATGATGGAATTTGTGAATTTTTTAAAGCTAATTCTAAAGGCTACCTACATTAATTACCTTAAACTTTGAGAGTTTTTCACATCATTTTAAATCGAAATAAATTAAAAATACTTCTACTTAAACAGGGATTCTTCACACACCAAAAATATTTTTTATTTTTTACCTTCTCTAAAATAAACATTCGATTAAAATTTTAATACGAATACAACGGGGAAAATGAATACACATACGATGTAAATTTCAAGTTTGTATCTTATTTACTTCACAATACACTGTCAGGCGGATAGACAAAAAGACATTGTAGCGACACTATATAATAGAACAGGGGTGGCCAAGCTACTTGATAGTCCGAGCCATTTTTCAAAATTTGAAATGTTTCGCGAGCCGCAATTAAATACGTATTTAAAATGTATGCAAAAAAGATATTAAAAAATTTTTTTTTACAGAAATTATATTTATTGAAAACATAAATAAAAGTACAAAATATGTGTATTAAAAATTAAACACATTTATTTCACTTCTCTTGATAATTCTTTAAAATTTGGTGAATAATTGGTGACAGCACTTCTCAGTAATTCTTTGAGATGCTGGTTAGTTAATACTGATCGGTGTTTGGATTTCCCGAATTTTAAAGTGGAATAAAATGATTCACATAAATAAGTACGTTGTTCCGAATATTGAAATAATTTGACAAGCACCCTTTTTTAATTCAGGATACTTCGATTCTGGTACAAATTTCCAAAATTCGGTAATCGACGTCGACTTATATTTTAATTGTAGAGCTTGATCTTCTTCTATTAATTATAATTCTCCAGATGCTTCTTGGGTCATAATTATACTGGAAATGGAAAACTCACCTTGAAGTATGTTAATTTCAAATGGATTCAGAAAAAAATCTAGAGACGATTTAAAATATTTCAACTCTTGAAATCTATATCGAGAGCCACAAATAATCCTTCAAAGAGCCGCATGTGGCTCGCGAGCCGCAGGTTGGCCACTTCTGTAATAGAATCTTCTTTTACTTTTAAACCAAACCCTAATAAATAAAAAAATTAGAAGTCTCCTTCATTACCTTATTTAAATAATAATTTCATCCTTATTAACTCATTATTATCTTTTCTAGACACTTTTTACGAAATATGAAAATTATTTAAAAAAAAAAATAATAATAATATTTTGACATCATTATTAAAACTATCTTTATACGTATTGGGAAAAATACAGATAATATTAATATTTGTAGAAATCTAATTAATATATATTATTATTATTAATCTTTATATCCAAAATTGTTTTATTTAAGCTAAAGTGGTTTCGTGTCCACGGAAAATTTTCACAGCAATGTGGACAAAAATTAAAAAAGATAATCAATTGTAGTAAGACGTTTCGTTTCTTTATTTCGACTTCTTCAACAACAACAACTCCAATTTGAATATCTATTCACTATAAAAGTAAATCAATTTGATGGATACATTTTGGAGGGCGAACTGGAAAGAAAACGAGAAGACCTAGATTAAAGTATTTTTCCTAGTAAATGAAAGCTAAAGGAAGTGGACTTTTAGAAAAGTGAAAGCGTTGGCAAGGGATTGAGTTAATTGGAGGCGGGTGGTTGCGTCAAACCAGTCTTAGGACTCGATGATGATGAAAATTCGAAATATATCCTTAAATTTATTAGTTCCAATTTGTAGTAAGTGAGAACCCATATTTATTTTACTTTTCCCTGAGAATATTCTTGATCCGTTTAAGACCAAAAATAGATATTCTTAAGATTTATTTTTTAATATTAAATTGAAATGATTATTGGTTATCAAATGACATAAATAAATGTATCTCTATCAAATTAATTTACTTTTTATACTGATTGGAAATTGAATGGAGTTGCTATAAATAAGTCGCAATAAATTAACGAAACATCCTACTTCACTTGAGTGTCTAATTTAACTTTTGTCCACATCACCACATCTCTATGAAAAGCTAGAGCTTATATTTAAGTTTAACCAGTGGCGTAGCCAGAAAATTTTCATGGGGGGGGGGGGGGGTCAATCCACAAAGCAAAATATTTAGTAGGAATTTTTTTTATTAAAACAAATAGGTACTTGAAGAAATTAAAAAAGAACATAATTATTAATTAAACATATGAAATATATTTAATTACAGATACCATAGTTTGCAATAAGAAAAGGTTTGTCGTTGCCGTTACTCATCCAATGGGCCCTTCCAGGCGCGGGTCCAGACCTCTGATTTGTGGGGGCGGTCGCCGGTATATAAGATCTACTTTTGATCTCGGAAGTGTGTCGCGATCGAATTGTCCAAGCGGGGGGGGGGGGTCAGAGACTCCGCCCCCCCCCTCTACATAGAACTTTATTTTCTTCAATTTTAAAATTTAATGTTATAAAAAAATAAAGTAAAAAAAGAATTAAATAAACATATAAAAAATGTTGAACTCCAATGCTTGGGGGGGGGGGGCGGTCGCCCCCGTCGACCCCCTGGATCCGCGCATGGGCCCTTCCCTTGTGGGGGTCCCACCCCCCGTTGCTCCGCCCCCTGAGTTTAACCAATCATTTTATATTTAGATCTTTATTTGTAATTTAATTTAATTAATCTTAAGAAATTCAAAGAGAAATTCAAAGATGTTTTTTATAAAGCGAAATTTAGAGAATACTTAGCGAGACTACCGTTTTATAAGAACCATTGAGGTCCAGCTGATTCTCCATCCTGAACCAAGAGAGCGAAAAAAGATATGGTCCATCTAGATGTTACCCGGTATCAATCCGCGTATAGCCCGCATGATACCCCACCCCGGACCACCCAGAGGGACATGGCATCTCAAGTTCTTATATATTACTCTCTCGATTCAGACGCCTTTTACAAGTCTATTCTTACATAGAGAGATGATACAAATTAATTTAGAATTCCGCGGAGTAAAAGGCGTCTGAATCGAGAGAGTAATATATAAGAACTTGAGATGCCATGTCCCTCTGGGTGGTCCGGGGTGGGGTATCATGCGGGCTATACCGGGTAACATCTAGATGGACCATATCTTTTTTCGCTCTCTTGGTTCAGGATGGAGAATCAGCTGGACCTCAATGGTTCTTATAAAACGGTAGTCTCGCTAAGTATTCTCTAAATTTCGCTTTATAAAAAACATCTTTGAATTTCTCTTTGAATTTCTTAAGATTAATTTAATTAATTTGATAATTTTCTATATTTGTATAAATATACTAGAAAAACAAATTTACTTATAATTTGTTAAAAATTCCGTTGAGTGGATTTGCTCGCGAGTTTACTCCGCGGAATTCTAAATTAATCTTTATTTGTAAATTAAAATTTAATTATTTTTATTTCTACTATCTATTTCTAAAATCTACTTTTGAAATTATGAATTGACACTTTTTGGTCCGAATTTTGAATACAGACCCGCTGAACGAAAGTGTACGAAAAATAAAAAATATTTGGCGATGATTTTTTTTTTAACCAATTTTAAAGGCGGTTATCTTGTATATATTCATTTAATTAAAAAATTATTTATTTTTCTTATTTTTAATTTTTATACAAATTGAATATTATCAATTATAATTTGAAAGTTTATATTAGGAAAATAAGGACAAGTTTTATGTGTGACTTTTTATTTATACCAACGTTTCGTCGACTTTGCCGACTTCTTCAGGGCTTCTATAATTATAAGAACATTCTTGATATTAATTTACAAAAGTACAGTCAGAATCCAAAAACAAACATGTATCAATAGTTTACCTACCAAATAGTCATGTCACACATTCGTTTAAATTTTCTTCTCACCTTCGTTACCATTGAAGGCCATCAGAATACAATTTTCAAAGATATTTGGCGCATTCACAAAAAATACAAATGCGCCAAATATCTTTTTGAAAATTGTATTCTGATGGCCTTCAATGGTAACGAAGGTGAGAAGAAAATTTAAACGAATGTGTGATATGACTATTTGCAGGTAAACTATTGATACATGTTTGTTTTTGATTCTGACTGTACTTTTGTAAATTAATATCAAGAATGTTCTTATAATTATAGAAGCCCTGAAGAAGTCGGCAAAGTCGACGAAACGTTGGTGGATAAATAAAAAAGTCACACATAAAAACTTGTCCTTATTTTCCCAATATTATCAATTATGTTTATCCAAGTCATTTTGTTCTAATAAAAAAAAAAAATAGTTACCAGTCATTTTTATTGAATTACCCAATTCTTACTACTAGTACAGGCCGACACAGAAAAACGTGAACTTTTGGCAAACAAATAAAAATAGAATACAAGCAACAACAAAAAATTCAATTGCCAGTGCCCCAGCCAAATTTAATTCGAGCGGGGGTGTGTGTGCACTGCCAGACTACCCTTCACAAGAAATAACTCTGGTTCTATTTTGACGCCTCTGTAACTTCGTGCTGGAAACCTCTACATGACTGAAATTTTTTCTACAATACTGGTCCACAAGCTTAACTAAATTAAAAAATTTCATATTTATATTTTTTATACCGTCCAAGTTACAAGAAGCCAAAGATAGGCTTTTTCGTCACTCACTCACTCATCAAAATTCTAAACTACTTCCGCTGATCCCAGAATGCTGAAATTTGCCATGCTGGTAGAGTTTGGGGTACAAATCGAAATCGAAAAACTGAAACTTTCCCTTCTTTAGCATCTAAAATGAAGGAGTGAAACTTATAAGCTAAATTAAATAATAATGAAAATTCAATGACACTATAAAATGCTAAAATTTGTAATAACTTAAATCACTAATAAAGTGAGAAATCGAAAAAGATCTTCATCATCCCTTTAAAATAAAGGGGTGAATCTTGCAGGATAGATTCCCATCCAAATTACAAAAAGAAGTGAAATCTCAACAAAAACACTTGTGTAAAAAAAGGCCAAGTTCGATTAATAGAAATCGTTTGTCAAAAATAGTAGTGAGATCTAATGTGCTGCCAAGTTCAACATCATCACTTTATTAAATGGGTCAAGAATATAGTAATTTCAATTAAAACGCATGTTTTTCATTTCACATGTCCATCTATATTTATTTATTTCACATTTTTAGTAGAAATTATTTTCCTAAAACTTGGCTTTTACGCAATGTTATGTATGTCATAAATTATCTTACTATGGTAACATAATTCGTGAGATCATAATAAGAGAGGATGGAATGGCTAAAACGGAGAGGTGGACACCCTATCAAACAATAATAATAATAATAATAATTTAATGCGTAAAAGCCAAGTTTTAGGAAAATAATTTCAACTAAAAATGTGAAACCAATAAATATAGATGGACATGTAAAATGAAAAACAAAATTGAAATTACTATATTCTTGACCCATTTAATAAAGTGATGAAGTTGAACTTGGTAACACATTATAGATCTCACTACCTCATTTGGCAAACGATTTTTATTAATCGAACTTGGCCTTTTTTACCCATGTGTTTTGCTTGAGATTGAATTTTGTCTTCAATTCTATGTTTCTATTCATCCAGTGTCCTTGGGCGAGTCTTGTGGACCTCAGGGCTGGATTTAAGAGTACCTATGCCGCCTATAGGCTAAAGTCCATTTGCCGCCCTTCTATAGTTCATATTTGCTTAATACATTTGTTTTATAGAACTAAAGGATAGAGTTCATTGGTGTTTTCATCTTTTTTAAACATATAGTTCATTTAGTTTAGATAAAACTACAATTTTAATTTTTTATATAATAAATTATGTAATCAAATAAATTAGCTAAGTATATATTTGTTTATTTAGATTGCACTACAAGAAAGTTATAATACAAGATTACGTGCTGTGAATTTGTATTATGTTATAGTTTTAGAAAGTAGGCTATGTAGAAGGACTAAAACATATTTTTAAGTAACATGTAACATGTCTTAAATTCGTAGGGAAAATATTTTTAACGTCTGAAATACTTCATTTTAACTTTTGAATAAATTGCTAAACTGTCGCCCCTGAAAATTTGCCTCTCTATGCTGGAGCCTACTTAGCCTATTTAGAAATACGGCCCTGGTAGACCTGACTCTTGAGGTAGCCCCACAAGAAAAAATCACAAACTGATCCAAAAGTTCCCGTTTTTCTGTCTCACCATGTTAAAATGGTATCGGTCCATTTTGTACATTGTTGAGCAAAGACTCAAATTTAGAAGCATGTTTTTTTCATATAATAGATTCAGTAAAGTATAAATTTCAAATTTTCATTTTTTTTATTATTTTAATATATTCAAATAGGAAAGAAATTAATTATACGAGCCAAATATAGCATTAAATTCATAAAATTAGTTTATTTTTTTTATTTTACAAGAAATAATTGAAAATCGGGATTATTTGAGTCAAATTCATAGTATATAATATCCAATGTTCATTTTTGAACAAGAGCAGAAGAGAGATAGCAGGGCGGTCACACAAGCTAGACGTCAATGCTAAAATAATGCCCTGATTGGCAGTTCACCCAGGAAAGGGTAGAATTCAGCGAATATTAGCCCCATGGAGCATTGAAAAACGCCGTAGAAAGAGGACCAGAGGAGAACCATAAAAATCCTTTAAAAGGCCGAGCAAGAGGCAAAAAGGCGAGATCGACTTATTTTCAGAAACGATTGCCGCCCAAAGTTACGGGCAAGAGTTAATAGAGAGATCTCCACTCCTGCACTGGTGACGTCAGGCGGATCGACCCACGATACAGCTAAAAGATCCTTTGCAGCTCAAAGGCCCTATCCTTTATATAGGCCCGTGTGGTCAGTAGGTGATATCAATACAGGCTCTCTGCTGTCCACACGTTAAAAAAAAGCCTCAAACACGCTGTGGTACACCATCGTCGAGAAACTCCAAGGAACCCATCATAGAAGATACGGAACCTCCGCCGCCACACCGGGTCATCGGGAGCCATTCAGCGCACACCAAGATTAAAACGGAAATCTTCCTTCTACACATTTTCGTTCGCATACTCTCTCCTATACAAACCCGTCAGCCAAACATAAATTTCTTTTTTCAATTGCAATATCAACAAACTCTCATTAAAGCTGTTAAATTCAAAAGTGACGTTAATAAATTATATACTATTAATTCTATTTCTTCTTTGAATATTATTTTGTTGTAAAGTCCCCCTTTCATTTTTCAGCTAGCTTAAATTCTTCTTATTATTTTTATTTGCAAATTTTTAATTATTTTTTATTATTTTTTTTTTTGTAAAATCATTGAATAAGATTAAATTCAGTAGAGTAAATTTAGAAAACATAAGAGTAGATTCAGTAAATTAGAAATTTAGTACAACGAGATTCATTGAGTTCACACCACCCGAAAAACACGAAAAACAGGCTTGCATTTTCACGGTCAGAATCATCTATTTAAATAAAATTCTTTGCCCGATACACTCACTCACTCACTCACCATCAAAAAAGCCAGAACCACTGTACATAGAAACATGAAATTTGGAGAGGATATTACATCTATGACATAGGGGCTCACTAAGAAATGATTTTTCGAAATCCGTCCCCTAAGGGGGTCAAAGGGGGCAAAATGTGCTTTCACTGATTATGCGATATCTCTTAAGGACGATAAAATATCTACTTGCTTTTTACTTATAAAAAATACTAAATTAAAATATCTAAAAAGTAATTTCAGGATTTTTTGAAATTCTACCCCTAAAGGGGTCAAAAGCGGCAAAATATCTTTGCAATGTGATTACACTAATTATGCATTTTCAATTAAGAACGATAAGATATCTACTTGATTTTTACTTAATAAAATTTCAAATACAAATATCTAAAAAGTAATTTCAGGATTTTTTAAAATTCGACTCCCAACTAACCAAAATGTGGGTGGGGGCAGAAATTAAAACTCTCTCCTATCTTGATCAAATTTTGTAAAGTTATTCTTTATTACTTTAAGAAACTATTCCTGTAAAAAACAACTATCAAAATTGACTGTATGGGTGCGAGGTGGGGGGGGGGGGGATCAAATTATAGAAATTTTTAGCTTTTTAGTACATTTACTCTTTAGAAAACTGTGGATTATTTATTTGCAAATATCTAAAAAATAATTTCAACCTCCCAAAATGTAAGTGGGGGCAAAAAATTAATACTCTCTCTGATATAGATCAAATTTTGTAATGTTAGTTTTTAAGACTATTTAAAATGTATGCTGTAAAAATCAATAGCCAAAATGAGTGCGTGGGGGCGAAAGAGGGGGCAAAATATTACAAATATATATGACAGACCTAATAATCACATGCCGAGACGCTGCCCGCCAGGGCCACCTGCCCGGAGGGCCGAGCTATAGAGGGCGTGCCGAAGGCACGCCTGGAGCAGCTCGTCCCTCAATAAGATCCCAACTTCCTGCTCCCAAAGAAGGGACATGCCATTGAAATGTATTAGTAACATTTAATTCACACCCTATTCTACGATATTCCTACAAAGAGTTGAGAGCTTTATTTCTTGTTATTTATCCAAGAGTGTATAGATCTATTTAGATTTGATCTTTTCATTCGAAGCCGTCTCAACAGTCTTTTGCCACCTGACTATTCCTTCCACACTTTTATTATTGCCTTTCGTTTTAATATTCCTTTACACATATTAAAATCTATAGCTAGGTGCAGACTGATTATATCTATTCTTACTGCCACTCTCAGCACATGGCGGGCAGAAGTAATAAATATAATTGTAAAGTTAAGAATAATTATTTCAAGAATTTCGTTCTTTCTCTCTAACCTGCTTGGATTATAATACTTGCTTAACTCCTACTGCTCCAATTATATCATCGAAGCAAAGAACTAATTCGTTTTTACTTTACCATACAGGGTATGGTCATGTATTGTAATCGTGCATGAAAAAAGTGTTTTTTTCGAAATATTTCAAAAACGGCTGAAACTATTTCGATTAAAAAAATTGAGCGATACCATGGCATTTCGCTCTACAAAAAAACTCTAATAAAAGAACATCGAAAAAATTATATTTTTCGAGATAATAATTTTTTTGTCAAAATGTCTGTTAGTCAGTTAGTTAGTCTGTGCGTTACCAAATTTTGTGGACGAGCTAGCTCAAAAACCAGTGTGAATATCGAAACCAAATTTCACACGTAGTTTTGTTCCATTGAGATTAAGAGCTGATTAGATTTTGATGCATATCGACCCAAAATTAAGGGGGATGGAGGGGGTTAAAAATTAAAAATCTTGGCCATTTGACCAAACTCAACCAAATTTTGTATACATAATCAGTGGGATCCCAGAAGTCTAAAAAGCAAAAACTAACCCCCCCTCCCCTACATGATTATAAATAATTTTATTAAATATTAGATATAAGTGAGGGGCCAGGTTGTATGGTAAAGTCAAGTGGATGGCCACATCAGAACACCTCAGCTTATTTATCTTAGCCACTTGCGGAATATCAGAAAAAATCGAATTGTTATATGAGCTGATCAGAACCCAATCTAATTATGTTAAGGGAGAATAGTGTAGTTATTGGTGAAACATATTGAAATAAAGTAAAGAAAAGTTAAAAATATAAAATTCTAAGTAGGTTTCACAAAAATTAAAGAAAATGTGAACATCTGAAGATGGGTTTGTACCCCGAAATATATATAGAGTAATGCTAACAATCATCTTATCTTTAATTTTTGTGAAACCAATATAATTTGTCTACAGAGATGGTCAACTACTAGATCCCAGATGTTGTCGATTATTTTCAATATGCTCACTCTATGAACTCCTGAAGATGCGCTCGTACCCCGAAATATATATAGAGTCATGATAACAAGCAACATATATTCTCATAAGGATTAGAGATTATTATTATAACAGCTTGCCAGAATTTAATTAGTTTTGGTATGTCATATTAATAATAAAATATAATTTGTTTAGAAATAATTTTATTTGTAGTTTTAGCATTATAAAAGTTATAATATATAGCAACAATCAATTTAAAATGAAACAGTATTTTTTAGTTGAAACATTTGTAGTAATATTAAAGTATAGAAATATATATCAGTTCTTAAATCATTAATATCTATAAAGATAAATTCATAATAATTTACAAATCTGATTTGGGACGTTTTGCAATCCATTCTTTGATTCCGGGAAGATTTTCAACCTTCTCAATTAATCCTTGAATATTTGTATATGGCTTAAGGAGATTCTGATCTTCCAAAATTAAATGTACTGATGGTATTACAGAAACTACATAAAGATCCACCCAAGAGAACTAGAAAAAAAAGAAAATTGATTATACAACATCTTGAAAGCAAAAAAATAAAAATAAATCAATGATTGTTTATTTTTATCTAGACATTCATTTACCTTTTTATTTGCAATATATCCATTATTCTCCTTAATTTGCTTATCCAATTCTTTTAAAAATTTTGGTGTCAATTCTGCAACTCTTTCTTTTTGAATAGCTTTAGCCTCAGGAACCTTTTCTTTAAAAATATTGAGGACCTCTAAAAAATATATATAAATGAATCAAATCAATAAGTTCAAGATTGGCTATTAGATTTTTGGGAGGTGGAGGTACAGTTTTTAGAGAAAGATATTTAAATGATATTCAAGGAATCTAATAGATTTTGTGATTAAAAAAAAACAAAACATTATTCTAATTTGTATTTTAATATTTAGTTAAGAAATTTTATTAAGTCAATAAAATTGTATATTTTTCAAAATTTCATGATGAATTTGAATACGCGTTTATTTTTATATCTCAGATAACGAATTTTTCTTCTTATCTTTAAAACATTTTAATGATTTGAGTACCAAAATGTATTCAATAGTTTTTAAGGAATTTGGTGTTGGTACTTGGTGAAACATTTTTAAAAATTATTGGATAAATAAAAATAATTTTAAAGAAAAAAATAAAAACCGACTTCAAAAAATTAAATGCAATAAATAAAATGCACTAAAAGGTATAAAATAATTATTATCCTATTTAGTTACAACTAAACGACGAAATATTAACATGAAATTACTTTTTGAAGTCGGTACCAAACAAACTATACCTATAAACGACCGTACCAACCAAACGTACTAAGTAAGATACGTCGAGTGCGATTCATAAAAGGCATCTGTTTGGCACCGACTTAAAAAAGTAATTTCATGTTAATATTTCTTCGTTTAGTTGTAACTAAATAAGATAATAATTATTTTATACCTTTTAGTGTATTTTATTTGTTGCATTTAATTTTTTGAAGTCGGTTTTTATTTTTTTCTTAAAAATTATTTTTATTTTTCTCTTTTTAGTGATCATATCATCAGAACTTGACCAAATTAATATGACACCATCCCTAAGACACCCCTTTCGGATAAAAAAAGAACCATCGAAATCGGTTCATAAACAAAGAGGTTAGGTCTAAACAAACCTAATAAAAAAGGTCTAATACCTATGAAAAAAGCGAAAAAAATGGGACCAATCGGAAGATAGACTGGACCCAATGCAAAAAAAATTTTCAAAATCGGTTGACAATTGGCGGAGATATGAGGTAACATAGGCACAAAAAAAAAAAAATTCACTCGAATAGAGAACTTCCCCCTTTTTTGAAGTCGGTTAAAAATACTTGGTAGGTTTCACATTAAGATATAAAAAATAAAACGAATTTTTGGAGAATCTTTAATCTCGATATATTATATTTATTTCGGGTGACTAACGCATGTTCAGGAGAAACAGAAAGTAACTGACCTGGATAAGTCGAATTTGAATACAAGTCAATGGTAAAATTTATTTTTAAGATAACAAAAGGGTAAATATTTAAAATTAGTGGAGGGAGAAAGGTAGGAAGTCTATTTTGTTTAATTTTGAATGGCCTTCTGAGAAATGAGGATTAACATCAGGTAGGTGTAGGGGGGGGGGGAAGGAAGAATTAATGAAAACAAATTTGCAAATATTTAAAGAATGTAATCAATGATTGTACTTTTCTTAACTTCTAATTCATTATTTAGTATATTCGTTTTATTTGAGAGAGCTAATTTTATTTCCGTTGACTCTAAAAAATCTAAACGCAAGCCCTCTTTCTTTCGAAATGTAACGAAACGAGAGGTGGCTAATAGAAGAGATGTGTTTATTCAAATGTAGATGATTGGCGAAGGTAGAAGTAGATTCCATATTAATATCATCTGATCTGCTAAGACTATTAAAGGCTCTTTCATGTTCCGAGTAGCGAGTTCTAAAAGAGCGTCCAGTTTGTCCTATGTAGATTGCGTCGCAATTATCACAAGTCAATTTATATACACCTGATTTATCTAATTTGTCAATTTTGTCTAATTTATTATTAATTAGTTGTGAACCTAAAGTGTTTTTATTATATAAAGCAGGAGTTAAACCAGATGTTCTAAGAGTTGAAGCTATAGGGTTTGTAACGTGGTTCGAAATGAATGGGAGTCTTTAAATATTTTATCAGTTCCGGAATTTAGTGAGTGTATGTGAGAGATACTTATTTTTCGATTAATTTTTTTGTAAATTTTATTAATTATCAGTGTGTTCTAGCCATTATTCACAGCCAGGGGCGTGCTGTCTGGCACGGGGCGGCCCTGGATATGCGACACAATTTCAGCCCACTTATTTTTTTTTTAATTTGTTAATAATGCTTATTTGTCCAATTTAACACACTTTTCTGCATTTTCTAGCAAAAGTTTTTTTTTCTTTTCACGTAGCTTTTCGGCACCTCCTTTTCGCTTCCTCTCACTCATATTATTACTATTAATTTAGCACAAATAAACTTGTTAATTAAAAAAAATTAGCCAACCGACATATATAAAAGAGACTTAAAATTGGATGAGAACTGTTCGAGAACTTCCGAAAGAGTGAAATAATTTTTACACTCTTGTATCTAAGTTTCCCTCCCTTTTGAACGCCACTTGAAAACAGACGTGACTTAATGAATAACTTTGGAAACTTCTTTGTGAGACCAGGCGCCAGAGTCGGTCATAGAATACCCACATGTGTGAAAAACATTGTAAAAGACCTTCCACCCCCTCCTGTTTTTTGCTACTGACAATATCACCGAATATAGCAGGACAACCGGCGAAAAATAAAGGAATAGATAAAAAGGAGAACCAAAGGGCTCTAGCAAGTGATCGAGATGGAGACCGAAGGGCATGAATTACGAAGGAGAGGAGCTTTAAAACTAAAAGGAAGGTTTTTGCTATAATCATCGAATAGGCAAGTGGCCCTTGAAAATGAATCGGCGTCAACGATCTTGTTCTTTTAAAATATTCTTAATTTTTAATGTGGCGGGCAGCGGCCCACCGGGCACTTGCCCGGTGTCCCGGCGGGCCAGCACGCCCTGTTCACAGCTATATTATAAATGATATTTAGTTCATTGTTAAAATCTGAAGTGTCCATTGGTATCGAAATAAGTCTGTAGATCATCGAATAAAAAGCGGCAAATTTAGTGTTAGTAGGGTGGTTAGACGAAAATGGAATCACTGTGTCTGTGAAAGTATCTTTTCTAAAAATTTTGTAATTAAATTTGTTTTTCGAAATAGTTATTTGGAGGTCCAAGAAGGAAAGAGTTTTATTTCCAATTTCGGAAGTGAATTCTATATTAGGGTGAAGGGAATTTAAGTAATTTTCATCATCATTGAGTATACAGTCCTAAGACTGGTTTGATGCAACAATCCGTCTCCACTCGACTCTGTCCCCCGCCAGCTGTTTAACCTCTCTAAATGTCTGGCATCCCATATCCCCAATTATTTGGTTGAAATATTCTAATCTGGGTCTTCCCCTTCCCTTTTCTTTCCCACCTCCCCCTCCAAGATATCCCTAAGCAGTCCCCCATGTCTCAGTGTGTGCCCCATCATCTGACCTCTTCTCTTCTTCAGACTCTTCCACAAGGTTCTTCTTTCTCCGATTCTTCCAAGAACTTCTTCATTTGTAATTTTATCCATCCATTTGATATTCATCATTCTTCTGTAGCACCACATTTCGAAAGCCTCCAATCTCTTTCTCTCCGCTTTTCCAATTGTCCAGGTTTCACACCCGTACATGGCTATGCTCCATACATATGTCTTCAATAGCAACTTCCTGTTTGCTAAGCTGATTGAGGAGGAGCATAGTAGTTTTTGTTTTGAATTAAACCCCATTTTTGCTTGGGCAATTCTTGATTTAATTTCGTTTTTGCTCCTCCCATCCCATGTTATTTTACTTCCTAGGTAGCGGAATTCCTTAACTCCTTCTAGGTTTTCTTGGTTAATTTTGATGCATTCCTGTCTCGTTTGTTCTTTTTTTGTACATACTAGGACCTTGGTTTTATTCTTGTTTATTTTCATTTTGATTTCTTCTATTAGGATTTGGTTAATTCCATTCAAGGCGTCCTCTAATTCTTTTTTATTGCTTCCTAGAAGGGCAATGTCATCGGCAAATCTTAACATAGCGATCTTTTGACCTTGGATTTCTATACCTGTATCAATTTTGTCTTTGAATTCTTTAATCGCTTCTTCTATGTATAAGTTGAAAATCATGGGTGACAGCACACATCCTTGTCTTACACCTTTTTTTATTTTGGCTTCTCTTTGTTCATCACCAATATTTATAATTGCCGTCTGGTTTTGATATAGATTGTAGATTAGTCTTCTCTCTCTGAATTTTATTCCCGCCTGTTTTAATATTTTAAACATAATTTCCCAATTGACGTTATCGAATGCTTTTTCTAGGTCTATGAATCCGATGTAGACAGATTCTTCCCTGATAAAAGCCCTTTCTATTATTAGTCTAAGAGAGAGAATTGCTTCTCGGGTGCCTCTGTTTCTTCTAAAGCCGAACTGGTCTTCCCCCAGATTTTCTTCAACTCTTTGTTCTATTCTTCTTTGGATTATTTTGGTTAGGATTTTGGAGGCATGTGAGGTTAGACTAATGGTCCTGAAATTTTCACATTTATCCGCGCCTGTCTTTTTGGGAAGTGTGACTATTTTGTTCTTTTCGAAATCTTTTGGGATGATTCCCAATTTATAGATTTTGCTAATTAGTTCGAAAAGTTTGTCGCGTGCCTTTTCTCCAGAGTTCTTTAGGATTTCAGCTTGTATATTGTCTATTCCGGGTGCTCTATTATTTTTTAGTTCCTTCAAAGCTGTCTCGAATTCTGACCTGAGTATGGGGTCTCCTAATTCGTTTTCGTCCACAGATTCTTCTTCTTCTATTGGGTTCATTGTTTTTTCTTCTCCATAGAGTTCTTCTAGGTGTTCTAGGGCTTCCATCTATTTGCCTGTTCGTTTTCGTTTAGAATAATGTGGCCTCCTTTATCTCTTATGTTCTTGCTTTTTGGCTTGTCTTCTTGAAAATTTCTTTTTATTGCCCTATAGGCTACATCAACTTTTCCCAATACTAGATTTTCGTTGACTTCTTTACATTTTTCTTGAATCATTTTTTCTTTGCTTTTCTACATTCTCTTATAACTTTCCATCTTAATTTTTTATATGTTTCTTTCCCTTCTTCGTCTTTTCTGTTCTTAAATTTTCTTCGTTCGTCCATCAAGTAATTTTGGAAAGAGCTTAATTGTCTAAGAGTACCTGACCATATGACAGAAGATGGGTTAGTCACCCTAAATATATATATCGAGATTAAAGATTCTCCAAAAATAAATTGGTTTTATTTTTTATATCTTAATGTGAAACCTAATAGTATTTTTTATCCAATAACCAACATATTCAAAGTTTTTTTTTCTTTGTATTTTCGAAATATCTCAAAAACGGCTGAAACTATTTTGATTTAAAAAAAAAAGAACTGTCTTTAAGCCCCTTGGGTAACAATGATTGCAAAAATCAGTTTTCTAATCTAGAATGAATGAAAAAGATACTTGCCAATGCGCCAATCATTAAAGGTGTCGAAAGCCATATTAATTTGTAAATTTTCCCATTTGTCTTTTCCTCCTAAATTCAAGTCTTCTGCAAGAAATTTGCAAATAGCAGAGGATTGGGTAAGCCTATTTCCATCAAATTCCAGAAATGGAAGAAATCCTAGTCCAGGTAATTCTGAAAAGTAGCAAGTAATAACAATAAAAAAATAATATAAAACATATTACATGTTGAATTAAAAAATAATATAATATTAAAATAATTTTAAAATCAATTTAGAGATCCTTCGTTTGAGCAATCTTAATTCAAAAGTATTCAATTTTTTAAGAAGCAAAGTCTGAATTAGAGAAATTAAAATGTAGATTTTATTTAATATTTCTAGTGAAGTCAACCTTTAATTAGTAATAATGAAACTAAATTGAAAGTTTCTTTTTGCCGAGAGTAGCAGAATTTTTATAAATTGAAGGAGACAATAAAAGAGTGTCTTCTGCTGGAATTAAAAATATATTATTCCAGCATAAGACATACTCTCTTTTATTGTCTCCTTTAATAATGGAACTATTAAAATATTCTTAGACTCTCCGATGAAAATTATAAATGAAAAGAAATTAAACAAAAAAAAAGTATACACTTATGTGGATATTTATCTTTTAATACACACCCAAAAATGGGTCACATATTTTGCGTTTTGCTAGGAGAAATTATTCATCCTATCAAGAAAAAAAAATATGAAATAAAAACCTTAAACTAATGATAATAAATAATCATATGTTCTGACCACCTACTTTTATATGTATTTCATAGGAGGTGGTCAATTTCCTTGACATTCACTATATATTTAGTGGATTCTTCAGTTCTCCATCTTAGATTGAAAATATCCTGGAGAGCCAAGCATAAAATTATAGTTTAAGCAGACATTTACAAGTCTATCTGCGTATTGTGAGGCGGACGAGCTAAAGATATAAATGACGCTATGCTTGACCTCATTGTTTTCAATATTACTCGTTATAAACAGAGACGTAGTGCTAAAAAAAAGCGCCGAACGCAGAATTTGTACCCACCTAAACAATTGTTTTTTTCGTGAAATTTATTAAATTAGCTTAAGTAAATGTATTTTTTTAATTAATCAAATATGTTAGCAGGTATTTGGACGAAGAAAGTAGCAAATCGATGAATTCTCATCGATTTACGCAACGTTTCGCCACTTTTATTTCGGCTTCATCAGGTATTTTTTTAATGTTTTACTTTTTGATTTTTGACATATATTCTTCCAGCTTCAAAAAAAAAGAAGATAATCTTTGCAAGATTTAGAAAAGTAATCGATCATGGAACACATCAAGGTTTGAAAAAAAGTGCTGGAACCCCACTACATCCCTGGTTATAGACAAATTCTTTTAAAATTAAACTGATTAGACTTGAATGTAACTTTTTTTAACACCCTGTATAAAGTATTTGTGAGTAAATTTTCACATACTCACCTGTTATGCACAATTTTATTGGGGATGCCAGAACTAAAAAAGTACTAATACCGGAAATCGAAACATATGCATTATTAAAATTATTTTACTTACTTTCTTTGAGAGCAGGGTATTCCTCAAATTTAACTCTAACGTCTTCAAAATCAATTTTTGCATAATGGAAAATAAATCGAATAGGCTCTCCCAATCCTCGGAAGTCAAAGTAGGTGAGCTTATATTGAGGAGCCATTATTCAAAGAATCTAAAACAAAATATCCTTTTAAACTTTTAAGTTACCCTTATACAAACAGTATTAATACAATAAAAGCATTTATTCTATAAAAAGTTGAATGGTATAACTTACAAGACACTACAAGAAAACTAGACTTGTTTGATTAATTAAAAATATTTTTTCTAAAATTTAGAATAACAATTTAATAAACTCATCATGCATAGTAAACTAGTATTCACTCTTTATATAGTCAGTGCCCTAGCCAGAAAATCTTCATGGAAGGAGGGGGGTCAATCAACAAAGCAAAATATTTATTGGAATTTTTTTTATTAAAACAAATATTCCACTTAAATTGTGTTTTTACCCAGAAAGTTTTTGAGTAGTTGTAATTTCTTCGATCCTTTATGTTTTTTGGTGTGCCGAATCCGAATCTGAGTTTTGCTAACAAAATTTCGTGCGAAACATTGTCAAAAATGCAAAAAAAGGTAAAAAAATCTCATTTTTTAGCGGTTTTTTGCTTATTACTCGAAAACTATCAATTTTTCGCAAATAACCATTTCTTCAAAATGAATGTTCATAAAATTTCGTACAAATCTTATCATTTAGGCTTTTCCTCCGACCGGCTAATTGAAAATTGGCGTATTATATATATATATATATATATATATATATATATATATTATATTATGTATAGGTTTTATTTTATTTTCCTATTATTTTATATTGTTTTAATTTTGAATATACATTATAATATTTCCAAAATTTAACATATTTACATATTTTTTACTTTCTTAAATAAAAAAATTGGGTTGAAGTGATTTCCAACGTAAATTATTTTCCTAAGGTCCCATATATCCTTAATCCGACATTGCATTTTTGAGATAATTCGAAAACATTTATTTTTTCAGGAAGATTATATGTTGCCTAAAATATCTTTAAAAATAATTACAACGACGTTTCGATCGCTACATCTGTCATCGTTTTTTAGGGTGAGCTACTATGGCTATAAAAAAGATTATATTTGGAAACAATATTTCAGTCTGTATTTCTTGAGTCGATTTAATGAATCCATAGTATTCAATCTCAATCTAATTGAGCAGTGAAAATTATTTAAGGCAGACAGATTCGCTCAGCAAGAATTGAAAGGCCACTGAAAAGAAGGCTTGGTGTGATTCATGCTCCATTTTATTAATAGTTAAAATATATACTAGAAATATGCCATGTTGTTAAAATTAATCCCCCCTCCCCCCAACCCAACCACAAATGAATGGTTAACAAACTACTAAATTTAATCTTATATTAATTAATAGAAATATTTTTTTCTTAAAGCAGACTATAAATTATTAGAAGATGATTTTTTTTAATGAAAATGATCAAAGATTGTTTTGTTAAGTTAATAAGAAAAAATGCCGCACCTAAGATTTGAACAGTGAACCATTCAGTTTCTAAATCTTTTCAAACAAGCATACATCTTTTCTCACAAACAAATGATTTTTATTAAATTTATAGAGAATAAACAAAATGTAATTCTGTATAACTAAACTGATAATTAAAAAAAAGAAAAAAAATCGTTATATTAATTTTTGAGAAAATGATGAAAAACTTTTTAAAAAAAGCTATACCCACGATATTTAAGGAAAAGTAAAAATTGGCTATAATCTAAAATTAATTTTAAATTAAAAATATGAATTTCAAAAATAATAAATAAATACATCCACACAAACATAAAATTAATAAAATGTTTTAAAATTTCCACCGAATAAACTATTTAAACTTTTAATTTAAAATTAAATTCAAATGGATATCATGAGTGGCAGAGGTTAACCTTGAAAAACAAAAGTTAGATTAATAAATACCTGGACTGTTCGGAGTAACTCGAATGGTAGGAGAGAACGAAGGCAAATGCAGAAGGCGAATCCCCTTGCCGGGAGAGGAGAACTGACCGGCGTCCCCCATTAGATTCAATTGAATGGGTTTGTTAGAGAGAGAGGGGGGACAGACACAAGCACAAGTGGTAATCAACATACAGTATTTTATTGATAACAATTATCCAACAGACATTTATTTTCAACCAACTAAACATTTGTTTAGCGCAAGAATTATGTAGCTCTCGTATCGTAAATTCGTAATAAGGAAATTAATTAAAAATAATATTTTAATACAATTTAGAATTTTGAAACGTTTTTTACAGATTTCTGAAAACTTCAAAAATTGGAGATACCTTCTTTTCGCAAGAGAACAATCAATTGTAAATCTGGGAATGGTAATATAAGAAACCATATGAATGAAATTAAATTAATAAGATTCTGGAACTTAAAATTCATCATAAAAATTATAGTTTAAATAAACTCTAAAGACACGTTTTTGTCAGTATTCCACTAAAAGTATGAAATAATGTACCTTAGAAACTTTTTAATGTCCAATAACTAAGTCAAAACGAGTGGGAATGATCTTTGAAAAAATAAAATTTGGCCTCTGGATTTCCTGGATATTTGTTAGAAGACGTTTCGTCGAAGACAATTTGTATTAAAATAAACCGGCCACATGCGTGTTGGACCTCATTCTGAAGACTCCGTACTTACCTTATACCATAACTTCCAAAATAATTGAGATATCAAATTTGTTTTTTATTTGTTGTTGATAACGAGACAATGATGGAATTTGTGGATTTTTTAAAGCTATTTTTAAACACTGACATGTACATTAATTACCCTAAACTTTGAGACTTTTTCACATCATTTTAAAGCGAAATAAATTGAAAAAAATTAAAACTACTTCTACTTAAACAGGGATTCTTCACACACCAAAAATATTTTTTATTTTTGACCTTCTCTCTAAAATAAGCATTCTATTAAAATTTTAATACAAATACAACGGGGAAAATGAATACATATACGTTGTAAATTTCAAGTTTGTATCTTATTTACTTTACAATACAGACGGATATACAAAAAGACATTGTAGCGACACTATAATAGAATTATTTACTACTTACTATAATCTTTTACTTTTAAACCAAACCCTAATAAATAAAAGTCACCTTCATTGCCTTATTTAAATAATAATTCCTTCCTCATTAATTCATTATTATCTTTTCTAGTCACTTTTTACGAAATATGAAAATTATTTTTAAAAAATACAAAAAAATAATATTTTGACATCATTACTAAAACTATATCTTTATACATATTGGGAAAAACAGGAATAATAATAATAATTGTAGAGATCTAATTAATATACAGGGTGATTCATGGTCGACGGCACGTTAGACGTTTATGGAAAACAGAACGCAGGATTTTTCTGAAAATTTAGCACTACATTTTCTTACCTGTTCTATTGATCTAAAATATTTTCAGCATTGCGACGTTTCGGCTTCCATCGAAAAGTCGTAGCAACTTTATTTTTTTAAATTGAACACTCCGTATATTAACACGTTTTTAGAACCTCCCTTTTATTAAAATATTTTTTTTTGTTAATATTGTACTATACCTATCTCTATCGGTTTTAGAGATAAAAAATATTTTGTGTTAAATATGTTCCAAAACATGGCCCTAGTTAAACTTAAATAAATTAGTGCTCTCAATTCATGAAAAGTTGATATTTTGGTAGTTTAGACACACCCGACGTATTTAATTTACGCCGAAAAATCAACTCCACATTATACATGGCGTGCTAAGATTACTATTATTTCTGTTATTCATAAAAGAGTCAAAAATTTGTTTTTTCAAATGAGATATATTACTCAATAAATTGAAAGACGATGAAAAATGATTTAAGACATATATCATGTCCCTATACCTAAAACATCAAGTTTTCATCATAAAGCCGCCTTTTCGTGAAAAATTACATTTTAATGAATTTAATTTCAACTAACCATGGCAATATCAAGCTTATGTCAGTTTGTTAACTATTTATAAGTAACTTATAAGCAGTTATTGACGATGTTCAAAAAATCTCCCAAAATGACCGCAAATATTGATTATTCTTATGAAATTATTTATTTTGTACTACTCTTTAGAATAATCAATATTTGCGATCATTTTGGGATATTTTTTTGAACATCGTCAATAAACTGTTTATAAGTTACTTATAAATAGTCAACAAACTGTCATAAGCTTGATATTGTGATGGTTAGTTAAAATTAAATTCATTAAAATGTCTCGAATATAGCTCTCATTTGTGGAGGGGTGCCTCCAAGCATTCTCTTGCTACACTGGATGCGATTCAGAAGTGAGCAATTAAACTAATAGGAGACCCGGCTCTAACCAACTCACTCGACTCCCTGGCTCACCGAAGAACCGTTTCTGCCCTTTCCTTGTACTACAGATACTATCACGGTGTCTGTTAAGTCGAGCTGAAATCAATTATCCTCCCTAAAGCCCTCTTTACTAGAAACACCAATTTTGAAGAAGTCGAAAAATGGCTCGTCGAATGGTTTGCCTCTTAAGAGAAAAAGTTTTTTTGGAATGGTATCCATGATTTGCCTGAAAGATGGGCAAAATGTGTAGAATCCAATGGTCAATACTTTGAGTAAAATTTTTTTGAGATTCCCTTGAGAATTAAGTGTTTTCTTTATCGAAAAAACCGGCAAATTTCAACTAACAATCCTGGTATATTGAGTCATGCTAACAAGCAACATGTATTCTCATAAGGATTAGAGATTATTATTGTAACAGGTTGACAGGATTTAATTAGTATTGGTAAGTCATATTAATAATAAAATATAATTTGTTTAGAAATAATTTTATTTGTAGTTTTAGCATTATAAAAGTTAAAATATATAGGAACAATCAATTTAAAATGAAACAGTATTTTTTAGTTGAAACATTTGTAGTAATATTAAAGTATAGAAATATATATCAGTTCTTAAATCTTTAATATCCATAAAGATATATTCATAATTTACAAATCTGATTTGGGACGTTTTGCAATCCATTCTTTGATCCCGGGAAAATTTTCAACCTTCTCAATTAATCCTTGAATATTTGTATATGGCTTAAGAAGATTCTGATCTTCCAAAACGAAATGTACTGTTGGCATTAAAGCAACTACATAAAGATCCACCCAAGACAACTAGAAAAAAAAAAGAAAAAAGAAAATTGATTATATAACATCTTGAAAGCAAAAAATAAAAATAAATAAATAATTGTTTATTTTTATCTAGACATTCATTTACCTTTTTATTTGCAATATATCCATTATTCTCTTTAATTTGCTTATCCAATTCTTTTAAATATTTTGGTGTCAATTCTGCAACTCTTTCTTTTTTATTAGCTTTAGCCTCAGGAACCTTTTCTTTGAAAATATTGAGGACCTCTAAAAAATATATATAAATAAATCAATAACACATGGGCTGAAAAATCCCGGGCCTAACACATACATTGCGCTAGCTTTTTTGAATTCACCTCTTTTTCAGTTAGTACAAACTTTCAAAAGACAGCTGTCAAAATTTCATGATTTTCTATTCATAGTTTGTGAGTTATTGTGCTAAGAGTGACGCTTTTCAGAGCAATGGATCAAAAACAATTTCGTGTTTTAATTTTACACTGCTTCTTGATGGGAAAAAATACCGTTCAAGCGAAGCAATGGCTTGAAAAGTGTTATGGGAACTCCTCTCCATCAGAAACAACAATAAAACGTTGGTTTGCTGACTTCAAACGTGGTCATAAAGTCACCGATGATGCAGAACGCAGTGGACATCCAAATGAGGCGGTAACACCAGACAACATAAAAAAAATCCACAAAATCGTTTTGAATGATCAAAAAGTGAAGCTGCGTGAGTTAGCTGGCATCGTAAAGATATCAAAAGAACGTGTTGGCTTTATATTACATGAGCATTTGAGTATTAGAAAGCTCTGTTCAAAGTGGGTGCCGCGGTTGCTCACTGTTGACCAAAAACAACAACGTGTTGATGATTCTGAGCAGTGTTTGGACATGTTTAAGCGTAACAAACCGGAATTTTTGCGTCAATATGTGACAATGGATGAAACATGGATCCACCACTTCACTCCGGAATCAAAACGATCGTCATCTGAGTGGACAGCAACTGGTGAACCTCGTCCAAAGCGCCCAAAAGCACAACAATCGGCTGGAAAGGTTATGGGATGTGCGTGGTGTTATATTCATCGACTATCTTGAGAAGGGAAATACCATCAACAGTGAATATTATATAGCGTTATTAGAGCGTTTGAAGGCCGAATTTGCAAAGAAACGGCCCCATTTGAAGAAGAAAAAAGTGCTGTTTCATCGAGACAACGCACCGTGTAACAAGTCAATCAAAACAATGGCAAAACTACATGAATTGAACTTCGAATTGCTCCCACATTCATCATATTCGCCAGATTTGACTCTCAGCGACTAGCGGCTGTTTGCAGACCTCAAAAAAATGCTCGACTGTAAGAAATTTCGCACGAATGAACAGGTTATCGCTGAAACTGAGGCCTATTTTGAGGCAAAAGATAAATCATTCTAAAAAAGTGGTATCGAAATGTTATAGCGACGCTGGAATGATTGCGTTGCTCTTGATGGAGATTCCGTTGATGAATAAAGCTAATTTTGAACAAAAAAAAAACATGTTTTCTTTGTTAGGTCCGGGACTTTTCAGGCCATGTAGTAAGTTCAAGATTGGCTATTGGATTTTTTGGGAGGTGGAGGTACAGTTTTTAGAGAAAGATATTTAAGTGATATCTAAGGAAACTAATAGATTTTGTGATTAAAAAAAAAACATTATTCTAATTTGTATTTTAATATTTAGTTAAGAAATTTTATTAAGTCAATAAAATTGTATATTTTTCAAAATTTCACTAGAGGATGATGAATTTGAATACGTGTTTATTTTTATATCTCAGATAACGAATTTTTCTTCTTATCTTTAAACATTTTAATGATTTGAATACCAATGTATTCAATCATGAGCTTATGTGTGTGCGTGTAGTGAGGGAAAATTTTTACTTTAACATACGGGATATGGCGAAGTATTGTATTCGTGTTTGAAAAGTTTTTTTTTCTTTGTATTTTTGAAATATCTCAAAAACGACTGAAATTAAAAAAAAATGAAGTGTCTTTAAGCCTCTTGGGGAACAATCACTGACAAAATCGGTTTTCTAATCTAGAATGAATGAAAAAGATACTTGCCCAAGCGCCAATCATTAAAGGTATCGAAAGCCATATTAATTTGCAAATTTTCCCATTTGTCTTTTCCTCCTAAATCCAAGTCTTCTGCAAGAAATTGGCAAATAGCAGAGGATTGGGTAAGCCTTTTTCCATCAAATTCCAGAAATGGAAGAAATCCTAGTCCAGGTAATTCTGAAAAGTAGCAAGTTATAACAATAAAAAAATAATATGAAAAAAATTACATCTTCAATTAAAAAATAATATATTATTCAAATCCTTTGTTTGGGCAATTTTAATTCAAAAGTATTTCATATTTTTTAGAACCAAAGTCTGAATTAAACAAATTAAAATGTAGATTTTATTTAATATTTCGAGTGAAGTCAACCTTTAATTACTTATCTCTAGTAATAATGAAACTAAATTGAAAGTTTCTTTTTGCCGAGAGTAACAGAATTTTTATATATTGAAAGGGACAATAAAATAGTGTATCTTCTGCTGGAATTATAAATTTTTAATTTATTTATAACGAGATATATAGTTTTTTAGTCTTAATCTTTTATTGTCTCCTTAATATTCTTAGACTCTCCGATGAAAATTATAAATAAAAACAAATTAAACAAAAAAATAAAGTCACATATTTTGCGTTTTGCTAGGAGAAATTATTCATCCTTTCAAAAAAAAAAAAAAAAATATGAAATAAAAACCTTAAACTAATGATAATAAATAATCATATATTCTGACCACCTTCTTTTATATGCATTACATAGGAGGTGGTCAATTTCCTTGACATTCACTATATTTAGTGAATTCTTCAGTTCTCCATCTAGGATTGAAAATATCCTGGAGAGCCAAGCATACAATTATAGTTTAAGCAGCCATTTTCAAGTCTATCTGCGTATTGTGAGGCGGACGAGATAAAGATATAAATGACGCTATGCTTGACCTCATTGTTTTCAATATTACTCGTTATAGACAGGGACGTAGTGCTAAAAAAAGTGCCGAACGCAGAATTTGTACCCACCTAAACAATTGTTTTTTTCGTGAAATTTATTAAATTAGCTTAAGTAAATGTATTTTTTTAATTAATCAAATATGTTAGCAGGTATTTGGACGAGAAAGTAGCAAATCAAAAATTCTCATCGATTTACGCGACGTTTCGGCAATTTTATTTTGGCTTCATCAGGTATTTTTTTAAGATTTTACTTTTTGATTTTTGACATATATTCTCCCAGCTTCAAAAAAAAGAAGATAATCTTTGCAAGATTTAGAAAAGTAATCAATCATGGAACACATCTAGGTTTGGAAAAAAGTGCTGGAACCCCACTACATCCCTGGTGATAGAAAAATTCTTTTAAAATGAACCTGGTTAGACTTGAATTTTAACACCCTGTATAAAGTATTTGTGAGTAAATTTTCACATTCTCACCTGTTATCCACAATTTTATTGGGGATGCCAGAACTAAAAAAGTACTTATAGCGGAAATCGAAACATATGCATTATTAAAATTATTTTACTTACTTTCTTTGAGAGCAGGGTATTCCTCAAATTTAACTCTAACGTCTTCAAAATCAATTTTTGCATAATGGAAAATAAATCGAATAGGCTCTCCCAATCCTCGGAGGTCAAAGTAGGTGAGCTTATATTGAGGAGCCATTATTCAAAGAATCTAAAACAAAATATCATGTAGGTAGAAACTTTCATGTAACTCTTATACAAACAGTATTAATACAATAAAAGTATTTATTCTATAAAAATGTAGTTGAATGGTATAACTAGCAAGACACTATAAGAAAATTAGACTTGTATGATTAATGAATAATATTTTTTCTAAAATTTAGATTTATAATTTCATAAACTCATCATGCATAGTAAAGTAGTATTCATTCTTTATATAGTTTATGTTAAGTCAATAACGAAAATTAAAATAGTGAAGCTATTTATATTTAGCGTAAAATATATAATTTTTGTAAGGAAATCATTTTTTATTTAATTAAATTAAAAGATTAGCTATAAGTTAAATTAAGGTATTTCTTTCGCGACAATCCACACAAAAAGTTTTAGCCTCGTAACCACTCTCAACATATGAATGGTACTAAAATTTTAGGTTATGTTTTTTTAACTCGAATGTACTTTTCACACTACTATATCCTCTTTATGAATGGATCGTTTCCAAGCGATTGTTCTTATATCCTCTCCACTAAAAATAATCTCCCAAATATGTATTTTTTTAATTTTTTATCAAAACTACGAGGTAAATAATTTCAATTTTTTTTTAAGTTACTCCGAATATATTATTCTAACAAATTAGTTTTTCATCAAGATGGTGAAAGTCCTTCACTGAAAAAAAAATAAAATAATGATGATTTTTCCCACGCTTTCCCAATCTACCATATGTAAAAAAAATCATTTTTAATTGCAATTATTTTATGTTTGGTGTGGTAAATCGTCTTCAAATTTTAACAATGTGTTTATTATGCTTTTAATGACTTATATTTCAAGTTTAGAAGACTTCTTGAATTTTTGTATTTGAGAAAGATCTTAAAAAGAAAGAAATGGTGAGAGACTATTTGAAATATCCGGAAGATTTATTAGAGTCGAAGCGTCGAAATTATTTTGAGAAAATTTTATTGTCTTAGCAATTTTTCCGTCAGCTAACGGTTTGATCTAGAAAGTTGAATCTTGCCAGAGAGATGCAATTTATTAACAAAAACTTGTGTTTCACCTTCCCACTCATTAAGCTCTCTAATAGTCGTTTGATAGCTTCTCATATACCTAACAATTCGATTTTCTGCACCGGACGTCGTTAAAAGCTAGATAGGTCAAAATCTAATCAGTTCCGGGCCTTGTTTTAGAAATACAATTAACAGTAACAGTGCACCGTAACGCACTTGCTATCTAAGGCCGTTCATGAGTTCGCGTGAGTAAAGGAATTCCGACATTCATTCTATATGTTTATACAAACTTGACATAAGAGCCTGGGATAATCTCCAACGAATAAGTAGAAAAAATATCAAGAGAATTCAATACAGTTCTTCGTCTGGGAGGCTAGGGAGATAAAATTTGAAATGAAATTTCTACCCAGCCTAAGCTTCTATTGACTAAAATAAATTTTTATATCCTAAATAATGTTTAAGAAAAAAATAAAACCGACTTCAAAAAAATAAATGCAACAAGTAAAATACACTAAAAGGTATAAAATAATTATCTTATTTAGTTACAAGTAAACGACGAAATATTAACATGAAATTGCTTTCTGAAGTCGGTGCCAAACAAAATATAGGTACCTATAAGCGAGCGTACCCGCCAAACCTACTAAGTAAGATCCGTCGAGTAGGATTCATAAAAGGTATATATATGTTTGGCACCGACTTCAAAAAGTAATTTCATGTTAATATTTCGTCGTTTAGTTGTAACTAAATAAGATAATAATTATTTTATACCTTTTAGTGTACTTTATTTGTTGCATTTAATTTTTTTGAAGTCGGTTTTATTTATTTTTTTTAAATTATTTTTATTTTTCTCTTTTTAGTGATGTTATTAATAGTGATCATATCATCAGAACTTGACCAAATTAATATGGCACCATCCCTAAAATACCCCCTTTCCAATAAAAAAAGAATCATCGAAATCGGTTCATAAACAAATAAGTTAGGCCTGAACAAACCTAACAAAAAAGGTCTAATACCAATGAAAAAAACCTGGACCAATCGGAAGCTAGACTGAACCCAATGCAAAAAAATTTCAAAATCGGTTCACAATTGGCGGAGATATGAGGTAACATAGACACAAAAAAAAAAAAAAAAAATCAGTCGAATAGAGAACCTCCTCCTTTTTTGAAGTCGGTTAATAACGCTTAGTAGTTTGAACAAAAAATTAATACAAATGATTGTACATTTTTTTTATTTAAACATTCATTGAAAAATTATTTATATAACATGATAAAGCAAATTGTATTTTTTATCACCATGAATAAATCATCTATCACTGAATGTCAATATATAGTTTGAATATTTTTCAATAGAATAAATGAATAATAATCATAATAATCATAAAGAAAATGTTCCTATTTAAATAACGATTTATTTAAAGGCTTAGAAATAGGTGTGTCATTTTAATCCACCTAAACCAGAGCTTTTGATTATTTTATCTTCCTAAATATACATTTACAAGATAAATAATTATATGAATTTAAATTAAACAACAGTTCTCAATTATGAATCATTGTCAATCATGTAATCAATGCAAGCAAAAGCATTTTCTTTTGGATAGAATAATTTGATGAATTGGGATAAAATTAGGAGGCATGATTTCTCTCAGAATAAATAACATTTCTTTTGTGGATAAATCTATGATTTCACAACTTTTTTACTTTACCATACAGAGTATGGTCAATTATTGTAATCGTGAATGAAAAAGTGGATTTTTTGCTTCTTTTTTTCGAAATATCTAAAAAACAGCTGAAACTTTTATGATTAAAAAAATTGAGCGAAACCATGGCATTTCAGTCTACAAAAAATCCCTAATAAGTGATTATCGAAAAAATTATATTTTTCGAGATAATAATTGTTTTGTCAAAATATCTGTTATTTAGTCTGTTAGTACGTTAGTATGTTATTATGTTAGTCTGTGCGTTACCACCAATTTTTTTTTACTTTGAGTTTTGAGTCGTGAAATGACACTTGTATCGCCAAAATTAATGTAGATTAAGTTGACGTGAATAATATGAAAACGGTTTTAGAAGTACAAACCTAAACGTCAAGAATAAACTAGAAAATTTTAGCCAGTTTTTTAAGTTCACCATGGATAGCCTAACACGAAAGAATGTTCCAGCTCACGAATCTAACCATTTAAGTCTCATTAAGCAAAACATGAGTGTCTCGCTTCCCAGTCCTTGAATATGCTCGTCTTTTCAAGAATGCAAGAATGCGTATTCAAAACGCATAGGTATTTTCTGGGTGTAAACCTTATTATTAATATAAATAATATATAGTAGTAAATTTACTTGTTTGTAAATTTTTCTTAAATGTGTAAATTAATAAAAATATTATTAAATTAAAAATTTAACTGACTTTAAAATAAGCTGACGTGTTCTGATGTGGCCATCCACTTGACTTTACCATACAACCTGACCCCTAAAATTATTTATAATCATGTAGGGGAGGGTTATTTTTTTGAATTTTTATACTTCTGGGCTCCCACTGATTATGTATACAAAATTTGGTTGAGTTTGGTAAATGTCCAAGATTTTCATTTTTTGACCCTACCCCCCCCTCCCATTTTGGGCGGTTAGTTTTTGCATTTTTAGACTTCTGGGGGTCCACTGATTATGTATACAAAATTTGGTTGAGTTTGCTCAAATGGCCTAGTTTTTTTAATTTTTAACCCCCCTCCACCCCCTTGGGTCGATATGCACCAAAATCTAATCAGCTCTTAATTTTAATGGACCAAAACTACGTGTGAAATTTGGTTTCGATATTCAAACTAGTTTTTGAGCTAGCTCGTCCACAAAAATTTGGTAACGCACAAACTAATGGACAGACAACCAGATAACCAGACAGACGAACTAACAGACATTTTGACAAAACAATTATTATCTCGAAAAATATAATTTTTTCGATGTTCACTTATTAGAGCTTTTTGTAGAGCGAACTGCCATGGTTTCGCTCAATTTTTTTAATCAAAATAGTATAAGCCGTTTTTGAGATATTTCAAAAAAAAGAAGGGAAAAAACACTTTTTTCATGCACGATTACAATATTTGACCATACCCTGTATGGCAAAGTAAAAATTGTCGATCATGTTGAGCTGGAAAAATCTGGATTAATTTAGAATTCGATAAGAGGATTGCTTTTGGACGGATAAAACAAGAGAGCTACACAGTCATCCATCCCATCAATGTGACCCATTTTCAAGGCTATTTAAAGCTATATGATTTTGACCTTGGTTCGAGAAACCCTTCCAGTTCCCAAGAGACGAAAAGAAAAAAAACAATTCAAAAGCCTTGAAGAAGAAATGACTAAACGAATGCGACGTTGGCAACATTAATCAAACTGTGTATTTTTACTTTTTTCTATTAAAATATGTATAACAATCTTAATCACATCTTGATCGAAAAAAAAAATATTTTTATAATATGACGATATTCTATTATTAGGTAATACAAAATGAATTGGAGTATTAGAAAAATAATTCAAATAAACAAGAAAATGTTAAATAAATGAGGGAATAAGAGTTATTTATTTATATATTTAACATTCAAATTATTTTTCAAGACTTCTCTTTATTTTATAAAACCATCTTATACCTACATTTTTTTAAACATGGCCTTGAATATAAGTAAAAATAACACAGCCCAACAGAGATTTTCTGAAGAAAACCTGAGCTTGGATCCTAGCAGAGTTTATTCTGTGCTTAGACCAAAAATATCTCAAAACGAAAAAAAAAAAAATGGTAAATGCCATAAGAATAAGCCTAAAAAACTCCATTTCTTAAGTTTTCTGTAGGTGATTTTTGTTCACTTTTTGTCGTGTTGAGTAATAAGAATACTAAATAATTAGGATTTAGTCGAAATTGATATGATTATAATATAATTAATACATATTTATATGAGATCAAGAATTTGTTAATTAATTTTTATCTTAAAAGATTAACTTAATTGATTAGATTATTTAGAGTAATGGATAAATAATGTTTAACTTGGACTTTCTTTCTGCTTGTCGCGTTGTGATTTCACTTAATTTTTTTTTTTATAATTATAAAAAGTTTTATTCATATTTGCAAACTAGGATTTACTACTAGGCAATTGCCTAGTGTCTGAAATGAATAGGGCCAGGAAATAACTAAGGATGTAAACCGGAAATGCATCATTAACCTTAATTTTGAAATTTTATCAACGCCAGAATTAATCCATGCATTTATTCAACAAAATAATATAGCAAAATTCCCAAATTTAGATATTATTTTAAGAATATATCCAATTTTTGCCAATAAGCAATGAAGGTGGAGAAAAATGGCATTTTCAATTCTCAAAAGAGTAAATTATTATTTGAGAAGTACTTTAAGATAACAAAAATGAAATAATTAATCTTTTTTATTGAAAATGATGTTTTAAATTATGAAAATATGATTCTCAATTCACTGAATTGAAAATACGAAAAAACATTGCAATGTATTGTACTATTATATACTATTTTTAAGAAGTTTTTGAAATAAACCACATTATGGCACTGTTTAATATATTAATTTATTAAAACATTAACAAATATATAGAAAAACAATTAAAACGAGGTTTCGATCACTACAGTATATCTGTGATTGTTTTCAAGGGTGAGTTAATACAATAGACTATGTAAGCACTTGTAGTGTAAAGAACGAAACTTAGTTGTAGTTGTGTTTGTATATAGTTAGTCTTAAAAAATAAATATATTAAACAGTGAATATTGTGGCTTATTTCAAAAAATTCTAATAAACTGCTCAACCACTAAAGCTTCAATCAATATGTAAATTTATAGGTACTATTGTTTATATTGCAATAGAGCGTATTTTTTATTTAATTTATTTTACTTTTGTAATTTTTTAACATATCGTGTAATGTTATATACAGGTTTAATTTTATTTTTCGATTATATTTTATTGTTTTAATTTTGCATATACATTATAATATTACCAAAATTTCAACAGTGCACCTATTTATTTACATTTTTTTACTTTCTTAAGTAAAAAAAATGGGATGAGGGTAGTTCTAACTTAAATTCTTTGGATAAGGCCCATATTTCACTAATCCGCAATTGCATTTTTGAGATATTTCGAAAAAATTTATTTTTTACAGCATAAATATGCTGGCTAAAAATATATAGAAAAACAATTACAACGACATTTCGATCACTACATCTGTGATCGTTTTCAAGGGTGAGCTACTATGGCAATAAAAAAGATTATGATCGGAAACTATATTTCAGCCTGTACTAGTATTTCTTGAGTTGTTTGAAAGAATTCATAGTATTCAATCTCTATCTAATTGAACAGTGAGAATTATTTAAGGCAGCCAGCCAGCATCGCTCAGCAAGAATTGCAAGGCGACTGGAAAGAAGGCTTGGTGTGATTCAAGGCTCCATTTTATTAATAGCTAAAATTTATACTAGAAATATGCTATGTTGTTAAAATTAATCCCTCTCCCCACCAATGAATGGTTAAAAAGTACTAAATTTAATAGAAATATTTTTTTTCTTAGAGCAGACTATAAATTATTATAAGATGATTTTTTTTTTAATGAAAAAGATCAAAGATTGTTTTGTTATTTAAGAGATTTTTTTAACTCTAGTTAATAAGAAAAAATGCTGCGCTTAAGATTCGAACCGTGAACCCTTCAGTTTCTAAATCTTTTCAAACAAGCATACATCTTTTCTCACAAACAAATGATTTTTATTAAATTTATAGAGAATAAACAAAATGTAATTTCGGATAACTAAACTGATAATCAAAAAAAAAATCGTTATATTTTGAGAAAATGATGAAAAACTTTTTAAAAAAAGGTACATTCTATGAGATGATTTTAATTAAAACATTGCTGCGATGTCTCGAGATGATACCTTATCCTTGTTTTAAACTAAATTTTAAAAAGGTTTACTGTTTTTGAGCTATCGTACTAACAGATAATTGACTTTTGAGAGAACGTATAAACTCACACTCTAATTAGCATATAAAAGTATAATTTGTATTCAAAAATTAAAATTGTTGTTATTGGAATTAGATGAGCTGAAAAAGTGAATTTCATGAAAATATTTCACTTATTCTATAAAGTGAAAATAAAAAAAAAACTTGGCTGGTCAAATGCTACTAAAAATTCAGACAGGATTGAATTTCAGTCATAATAAAATTAATTTAATGGCACTGAAATGGAAAACAACTCCAGAATTAAAAATTAAGAGTAGCAAAGTTGTTGATTCATAAAGTTTACTTTAGAAATCAAAACGTTGCTATAGTGTGAGATAAAAGTATCCATTTAAAGTTTTTTAATTTCATTAATTCTACGATATTTAAGGGAAAGTAATTATAATCTAAAATTAATTTTGAATTCGAAATATGAATTTCAAAAATAATAAATAAATGCGTCCACACAAACAGAAAAATTAATAAAATGTTTTAAAATTTTGTATTTTTCACAGAATAATCTATTTATACTTTTAATTAAAAAAAAAATTAAATTCAAATGGATATCCTGAGTGGCAGAGGTTAACCTTGAAAAACAAAAAGTAGATTGAAAAATACCTGGACTGTTCGGAGTAGCTCTGAATGGTAGGAGAGAACGAAGACAAATGCAGAAGGCGGATCCCCTTGCCGGGAGAGAACTGGCCGGCGTCCCCGATTAGTTTCAATTGAATGGGTTGTTCCACCCAGCAGAGACAGAGGGGGGGCACAAGCACAAGTGGTAATCAACATAAAGTATTTTATTGATAACAATTATCCAACAGGCATTTATTTTCAACCAACTAAACTTTCGTATAGCGCAAGAAATATGTAGCTCTCGTATCGTAAATTCCTAATAAAGAAATTAATTAAAAATAATATTTTAATACAACTTAGAATTTTGGAACGTTTTTACGTATTTCTGAAAACTTCAAAAATTGTAGTTACCTTCTTTTCGCAAGAGAACAATCAAGTGTAAATCTGGGACTGGTGTAATATATGAAACCATGAATGAAATTAAATTAATAAGATTCTGGAACTTAATATTCATCATAAAAATTATGTTTATTATTACAGTATAACAAAATTGTAGTAAACTGATAAGGACTCGTTATTAAATATTGATGAAGCTTGAAGGGATGGACTATAATACTCTGAGGTATATGAGTCAAACCATTGACTAGGATGTAGTTGTCGGTTGGCACAGGGTACTTCTCCCATAAGAAATGAAAGAAATTTTTCTGTTTTTGGTTCTTATATATTTTTCCAGGAGTAGACGTTTCGACAAGTATGCCTTGTCATCATCAGTCTATAAAGTAAATACAAAACAAGCAACTTGAATATAAATTTGACATTTATATTCAAGTTCCTTGTTTTGTACTTACTTTCGTAGGAGCCATTCTTGAGAAAATCACAAAAAAACGAAATGTCTTTCATCTCAATGTCAAGTTCAGGTGTTTGTTTCTTATATGGTAAACCCTGCAGAATGATAAAATATATATCTTCAAAAACGTCGGGTTTTAAAATAGGGTCAAACGGCCTTCCAAATAAGGTTTTTTTATTTGGTAATAATGTAAGTAGTATATATTAGATTATTTTTGATCAGATTCTATTTATATTTACCAGTTTGAGTCTAAGAAAAAAACTTTTAGTAAAAAGAACTTATTCAGATCCAAACGATTTTTCAGGCCCCTACATCTTCTCGCCATCTTCAAGGCCCAAATCCGCCCCTGTCTCGAATACGGCTCGCATATATGGAGAGGAGCCTCTAAATATTATCTTACTACCCTGGATGCAATTCAGAAACGAGCCGTCAGGCTAATTGACGATTCTACCCTCACCGACTCCCTCGACTCGCTAGCTCATCGCAGAAATGTCTCTACCCTTTCCCTTTTTTATAGATACTATCACGGCAGGTGCTCTGATGAGATAAAATCAGTAATCCCCCTCAAAGCATGCTTTGCGCGTAGCACGCGTTTTGCCGACTCCCAATACTCTTTCGCGGTCAAATTAGAAAAGTGCCGGACCACTTCATTCGCCACAAACACGAACAAAACTCTAGAAAAGAAACCCTCGCTGTAGCCCTAGATATCTCAAAAGCTTTTGACCAAGTTTGGCACAAAAATCTTCTTGCCAAACTGACAGCCTTTGGATTCACACCAACACTTCACAAATGGATAGAAAGCTTTCTGACAAACCGTAGTATCAAAGTTGTAGTAGATGGAATATCATCTGAATCGTTCTCCACAAACGCTGGTGTTCCCCAAGGCTCTGTAATCTCCCCCACACTCTTCCTAATTTATATAAACGACCTTATCGATCAAACGTCAAACCCCACTCATTGTTACGCCGATAGCACTCTGCACGACAAGCCCTCACTCCCGAATAATCGAATCATTATTGCCTCCTCAATCACTCTCGACCTAGACAAACTGAATAAATGGGGCTGTCAAAATTTAGTTAACTTTAATGCAAACAAGACTCAATGTTGTCTAATTTCTAGGCGTGAAAATAAAAATTTCCCTGATATTCACTTCGATTCGAATACCCTGAAAATGTGCGACAGCCTATCTATGTTGGGCGTCTCTGTCGCATCTGACCTGCCTTGGAATGAACACATCTCCTTTGTGGCGAAATCTGCAGCAAGGAAGATTGGATACTTATTCAGGTCCAAGCGATTTTACAAGCCCCCACATCTTCTCACCATCTACAAGGCCCAAATCAAGCCCTGTCTCGAATACGGCTCTCCTCTATGGAGAGGAGCCTCAAAATATTCTCTTGCTACCCTAGACGCAAATCAGAAACGAGCCGTCAGGCTAATTGACGATTCTACCCTCACCGACTCTCTCGACTCGCTAGCTCATCGAAGAAATGTCTCTGCCCTTTCCCTTTTCTATAGATACTATCACGGCAGGTGCTTTGATGAGATAAAATCAATAGTTCCCCCCAAAGCATGCTTTGCGCATAGCACTCGTTTTGCCGACTCCCAACACTCTTTCGCGGTCAAATTAGAAAAGTGCCGGACCACTTCATTCGCCAATACGTATATCCCCATGACTTCAAGGAACTGGAACTCTCTCCCAGCCTCCATCTTTCCCAGCACTTATAACCTTCAAACCTTCAAAACCCGAGTGCATAAATACCTACGTCTCCACCCTTTCACTTAATTAACTTTCCATTCTCTTCGGTAATTCAAGGGTCTTTCGAGATCCATAGGGGCTGCTTCTTGCATTCGATTGCATTAAAAAAAAAAATACATATTACCCTATGACTTCAAGGATCTGGAACTCTCTCGCAGTCTCCATCTTTCCCAGCACCTATATCTTCAACCCTTCAAAACCCTAGTGCATAAACACCCACGTCTTCACCCTCTCACTTAATCAACATCCCCTTCTCTTCAGTAATCCAAGAGTCCTTCGAGATCCATAGGGGCTGCATCTTTACTGAATTTCTTGAATTCGATTGCATTATAAAAAAAAAATCAATACATCGCCTTAGAGAGTAAACCTGCTAACTCACTAAAATTAAATTTTACAGGACAGACAAAAAACTTCACAAAATTTAATATTGTTGTTAAGGAAAGAAACTATTTTTCACTTTTTTTCTACAACTTACGATCGTAATTTTAAGTAGCAGTTTTAATTGAACGATGCTGCATCTCTTTTTCTTTCGAATTTTATTAATATGCCATATGCGATAAAAATGGATTTAGTAGGTTTACACTCTAAGCCGACGAATAATTTATTAGACGATAGCACTAGATCGCTGGCGGAGCAAATTTTCTCAAAATTTTTCCAATTTTTTCCCTTATTCCTGTTTAGAAATGTCTGAAACATGAAGAAAAATAATTCTCAAATATAGTATTTTCTATTTGTCTGCGCCTGGAATCAGTTATACCCAACCATTTGATACCCATAATTTGAGACCACAAATAAGCTCGATAAATTTAAATTCACATTGCGAATTTGTTCACTTGCTTTTTTAATAAATGCCATGGCTTAGGCATATATAAACTGCTTCTAAGAAGTCTAAGGAACATGGAATTAAAAATTGCAAATCGCTCAATTACACAACAGACAGCGAAGAGAGTCGTGAAAAAGTTTACTTTTAAAACTCCTCTCGGAGTTTTATTTATATCATGATGTCCATATGGGCGCTAACATCTTGCGAGCTAATGGCTAATTTTTTTTTTACTTGGTACGCTAGGAAGGATTCCTTTCATTTATTTTCTACTCATTCGTATTTAGAAACGTGAAAAATTATTTGTTTGCCTTTCTGTCAGAATTTCGACACCCACGACACAACAGAAATTCGGACGAAACTCATTCTGGTGCCAAAATGTTTTTAAATATTTTTAAAACGAAAAACTGTTCATGTTCTGGGGTTTCTAGCCTCAGAACATTCCTTTCAAAAATGAATAAAGTCAAAAAAAATATCAAATTAGCAATGACCGGTTCCTTGTAGCAAAAATTGAATATTATCTGTTTATTTTTTGCATGAAATTTTCTCTGGAGAGAGACGGACTGGTAGAACTTTTAATTGAAAGTAATGGAAGGCAGCCTAGGGGTACTGAAGAAAGAAAACATTTACACATATCCAAATAAGGTGTAATTTATTGAATTCCCTCCTCCTTTCCCTTCAAACCGACGTTTCAAAGGATTATTCCCTCCTTTTTCAGGGTTTCAAGGGGAATTTATTGATTTATTATAAGCTTAATGAACATATAGTGGAAATACATTCAAGCTAGAATTCTGAAATTTGGCATACTGATGGTAAAGCTTGGAACATTAATAAAGGAGGAAATTGAAAAACCGAAACTTTCCCTTCTTCGGGGTCCGAAATGAAGGGGTGAAATTTATGAAAAACCGACCGGGTTTTAATAGATATTTTATGAGAAATATTTAATTATTATCAATATAAATATTTAAATGCAATTATTTAGATAGATTAAAAGATAAAACTTTTCAAAAATTAATGATATCTGACCAAAAACAGAAATATGAATAATTTTTATGAAAAAAATAAAACCGACTTCAAAAAATTAAATGCAACAAATAAAATACACTAAAAGGTATAAAATAATTATTATCTTATTTAGTTACAACTAAACGACGAAATATTAACATGAAATTACTATTTGAAGTCGGTACCAAACAAACTATACCTATAAGCGAGCATAGGTACCCTCCAAACGTACTAAGTAAGATCCGTCGAGTGCGATTCATAAAAGTATATGTTTGGCACCGTCTTCAAAAAGTAATTTCATGTTAATATTTCGTCGTTTAGTTGTAACTAAATAAGATAATAATTATTCTATACCTTTTAGTGTATTTAATTTGTTGCATTTAATTTTTTGAAGTCGATTTTATTTTTTTCTTAAAAATAATTTTTATTTTCCTCTTTTTAGTGATGTTATTAATAGTGATCATATCATCAGAACTTGACCAAATTAATAGGACACCATCCCTAAGATACCCCTTTCGAATAAAAAAGGAATCATCGAAATCGGTTCATGAACAAATAAGTTAGGCCTAAACAAACCTAACAAAAAAGATCTAATACCTATGAAAAAAAATGGGACTAATCGTAAGGTAGACTGAACCCAATGCAAATTTTTTTTTTCAAAATCGGTTCACAATTGGCGGAGATATGAGGTAACATAAGCACACAAAAAAAATCAGTCGAATAGAGAACCTCCTCCTTTTTTGAAGTCGGTTAAAAAGGGGCCAAGTTCGGTACAAACGGCTTCACCGTCAAAAGAGTTGAGATCTAAACGGGTACCAAATTCCATAGCAGTTGCTTAAATCATAGCTATAGGGATGAAAAACTTTCTTCAATTGATTTATGTGATTTGTTACGTTCTTTGATATTAAATTTATAACTTGGCAAGTTTTATATCCAACTAAATTGTTTGTAGTATAAAATAGAACAACTAGCATAGCTAAATTTTAAGCTTGTATTAAATATCATCACGTAAAAGGTAATTTATTGACTATTATATCTTGCCAAGCTATAAATTTAATATCAAAGAACGTAACAAATTTTCTTTTAAATCAATTGAAGGACGTTGTACATTCCTATAGTTATGATTTAAGCAACTGCTATGGAACTTGGTACCCTTTTAGATCGCAACTCTTTTGTCAGCGAAGCCGTTTGTACCGAACTTGGCCCTTTTTTCACATTTATGTTTTTGGTCAGATAAGATTTTCACGAAAATAAGCCCGTCAAAGAAAATAAAAAAAAAAGTTATTTCATTTTCTTTGACTTTGTTATTAATTATTATTTTTACAAATGTGTCAATATTTTTAAATTTTAAATATATATTTTAATATCTAAATTCGCTAGAAAAAATAGATATGGAAAATCAAGAAGAACCAATATTAGGACCCCGAATTCTAGCATTAGTATGTTTGGACATGCCTCAAGATGGACAAATTCCTAATGATAATAAGTACGTTCAGAGAAAACACATTATTTAAAATCTTAATAATTTCTTCTAATTAATTAATCATTTTTTTCAAAGTTAAAAAGTTCCTATAATGATATAATTAAATTATATTATTGAAGCCAAGTGTCAGAAAGTTATCCGGGTCATTAATCAATTGGCCCTTGGTCTCGAATTAGGAATCGACAGCCCTTCTGATATGTAAATAAAATTTTCTATGACAATTCAGGTTAAGAAGAGGGGAAACTCATATTATTTTATAAATTTGAGTTTGTTTTAAATAATATTTTAAGAAAATGTTTGTCTTATTTAGACCCTTGGAGTTTATAAAATGTTGATTATTTCATTATAGCTACTTAAATATAGAAATTTGAACAAAATCTAATTATATATAGAAATATACTAATTTAGGAAAAGTATTTTATTGAGGTGTTTTCGTGTTGATTTTGAAATTTTAAAAAAATATAAAACGTTTGAAATCATCATTTAGTAAGTAGTATAATCTTTCCCCACATGAAAGTAAAGTCGGACTAAGAATAGCATATTTGCGCACATGTGTAGCGTGTATGTTATAGATAATCGCAGATAAGAGTTGTATTTATACTTCTGAGAAATTATAAATTATTTTTATATAATAAAACCATTAACAGGTAGATAAAGAAAGTGATAATAATACAAAAAATTATTACATTATGTAAAAAAAAAAAAACGTTCCCTTTCCCCTAATTTTGCCTGAAAATTTTTGAAAAATATTTTAGTTATAAGAAATTCATATTTATATATTATGATCAAAATTATTTTGATTTATATATTTTTGTATAGCATTTAAGGGGGAGAATGAGATACCAGGTGATTTTCATCCAAGCATGTTGATTAGAATGTATGTTAATATAAAAGCTTTTGATTAGAAGGATCTAAAAATATAGGATAATTATAATTTACGATGTTTCAGTTGGTCTATTAAAAAACATTCAAATACGAATTCTTCCCTTATTTTCGAAATTATGACTATGGTTAATTTTTTTAAATCTCATAGCTTATTAAAATATTATTAAATGAATCAGAGGAGTAGATTATTAAAAATGAAATTTAAATTTTATAAATTAAAGGGTTTTTATAGTCATATAAAATAAATAAATACAGTAATATTAATCAATTATTATTATTTATTTAATTGATTTAAAAGATAGTTTTGGTCATCCCTGGTTTCGGTATTCACAAAGAGAAACAAAGAGGTTGTCCTCGAAATGATATATCTGTATATATATATTATTTATTTGTTTGAGACTATAGTTTCGAAGACTTGGTCTTCATTATCTTCTAAACTGGCTACCAGCTAAGAAACATCAAATTTTCAATATCCATACGGTATTGACTCCATGAAAAAAAATATTTATAATTAAAAAAGACTGATGATGAAGACCAAGTCCTCGAAACTATAGTCTCAAACAAATAAATAATATATATATACAGAAATATCATTTCGATATATAATGTGTGTATGTTTATTTGCATCAAGCAGAGGACAACCTCTTTGTTTCTCTTTGTGAATCAACAACTCTGCTACTCTCGGCAAAACAAAAACTTTTCAATTAAATCTTCGGTATTACTGAAAATTGAAACATTTTGTAAGATTTTTTAAACATACAATTTCGTCCAAGATTTGGAATTTGTCACTTTGCATATATATAGTAATTCATTCTTAACTTACCATAGTAACATAGATAATTTCAATGATTTATAAACACTTCTAATTGATTAGAATCTTTTTTAACTGATGATCAATTACAGATTTTTTTATTATATTTACAATCAAATCTCAATTAACTAAATCTCTCATTAGTGATTTAGTCAATTGAGATTTGATTGTAAAATATAATAAAAAATCTTTAATTGATCATCAGCTAAAGATATATTCTAATCAGTGACAAGTGTTTATAAATCATTGAAATATCTATGTTACTAACCATTGCCCACACACCCAACTCGGGACCCAAAATTATGCAATAGATAGGTCATAAAAATAAAAACTAAACTAACATAAACTACAATAACATCAGTGGCGTGCGGTCCATGAATGCTGTGGATGCGGCGGATCCTTAAAATTGCAAACATTTAGAGTATTTTCATAAATATATAAGGCCGGCTTCAAAATTTCAGGAGGATCTTTAAATTTTCAAATTATTATCCTTTATTTCAATTATTTCTATAAAAAAAACATTTTTTGTTTTGAAAATTATATTGGTTATCGAAATGAAATAAAATTGTTGCATAGTTTTAAGAGGCAATTAAAATGAGTGATTTTTCCGAAAAGGGTGCGGATAGAAGGTTTGAAGTTCCTGTCTGGTATATCTTCCAGTTCAAGGATGTCAAAGACAAGTCCAGACTAGTTTTAGTCGAATAAAGATTGCTTTCGCTGAGGAACTATTAAATTTGTAATAATACAAAAAAGGTATAAATAAAGATGATTCGAGAATCTTTGGACTAATCAATTTCTAAAAACTTTCAATATATAAGATCGGAAATAACTAAGAGACCTATAGATAACTCATAGGTTGCTTATAGCAATATAATTAGGAGAAATTTAAAAATTTCTTATAGGACAGGCTGATTCATTGTGGAAAATGGTCGATTTCCATCTCAGGGACTGTGGAGTCACAAGATTTGATTTCTGACTCCTACCCTCACTCACACAAAGCAGTATCCGTTTGGGGCCTTCTCCCAAAGTATATTTTAAAAAATCTAATGCTAAATTTGAAAAATAACGAAAATGATGCTGTAATCAATCGATGAAATTTCCAAAAAATAAAATAGAATTTCAAAAAATGAAGGCTAATTTTTTGGACCGTCCCCTGGTTGAAAAGTCCCCAACCGCCACTGAATCATCTATATTTTTACTTTCCAATGAAACTAAGGGTAACCGATAAATTAAAGCGAAAATAATTTTTCAATCAAACTTTATTTACATTAACATACATATAAAGTTTAAATTTCTACTTGTATCCATTGGAGTATATTCACATATTCACGTAGATCTAAAAAAAGTTACTGAATTGTATTAAAAAGAGCTTGCATTAAACTGTACAATTTTACCAGGTTTCTATTAACTCGCTTCCTTGTCTGTTCGGTACAAATTTTACAATCGATTTTAAACTAACTTCCCGATGAGCTAAAGACTTGAAACTTTAAACATAGATCAGAACTGGATGAGAATACAATATAAACTCGTTCTCTTGTCTATCTGTCGTCCGGTAAAATTTTGCAATCGATCAACGCAGTTTTACGGCAGCTCCCTTCACATAGCTTACAGATCAATCCTAGAAGCATAACACTTGCATACGCATCAGGCGTTGCCACATTTCAAATATTATTTTCGCGCGACTTTTCGAAATTTTAATAAAGGGGAATTGTTTTAACTCAAAAATTTATATACTTGTAATTTGAAATGTATGGATCATGGAGTAAAGTTACCACATTTTTATTAACTCCCTTTTCTGTCTGTCTGTCCGGTACAAATTTCGAAATCGATTTTAAACTAACTTCCATTTCATGATTGGTGTTGTTTTGTTTTATCGTCTGTTAAGCAATAATTTTTACAGTTAAAAAATATTTTTCAAAGTTTTTTTTTTCTAGCATACTCCCTTAAAAAAATAAATGTCACTCCCGGCCCTGGGACCCACGGGTGCACTAGGACCCCCCTTTTGGAAGGCATGTACTGAGTTAAGAATGAGTTATATATCGTCGCCTTAGAGTGTAAGCCTGCTAAATTCATTTTTCATCATATATGACATATTACTATCATTCGAAAGAAAAAGAGATGCAGCATCGTCCAAGTAAAACTGATACTTAAAATTACGATCGTAAGTTGTAGAAAAAAAAATGTAAAAAATAGTTTCTTTCCATAAAAACAATATTAAATTTTGTTTGTTTTTTCTGTGCCCTAAAATTTCCTTGTTGTGAGTTATCAGGTTTACACTCTAAGGTGACGATATGAAAATTGACAAATTCAAAATCTTGAACGAAATTGTATGTATATATGTGAAATTGTATGGTTTTTATTTTGTGTAATTGTATAAAAAAAAATCCTATGAAATGTTTCAATTTTCAGTACTACTGAAGATGGTCAACCAGGGGTGACCGAAAGTGCCTGGTAAATCACTCAAATAAATAATAATAATTGATTAAAATTACTGTATTCATTTATTTTATGTGACTAAAAAAAAAACTTTAATTGAAAATACATATTCAAATTCTACATAAATCTCTTATGTTTTAGAAGTACCTATTCTAAAAATGAAACACAACCTAAAAAATACTAAAAATACTGAAATTTCCTATTTTATTTTAGTTTAGATTTGTGTCGTGACTCTATATCTACTTTTACTTATAATAATTTTTAAAATTTACAATAGTTAGATAAAAACTCTAAGCAATAAAATTGTTCAGGTGGAAATTATTTTATTATAGTTGATACCTATAGGTCTTATGGATGCAGAATAATTAATATTTTCCTCATATTATGCTAGTAATTAGACAGTCTTAGACAGAATGAATCCTGAAACAATTCAACAGCAACTTCATATTATTTGGAACTGCGGAAAGAGATATTCTTATGTTCATTTCTAAAATTATATTTTTATTTATGACCCTTCGCCATTTTTATTTTATTTTGTCAGCCCTTTTTCGTTCACTTTATTGTACCAACTTCCCCCCTTTTTTTTAGCCAAGCCTTTCTTTCATTTATTGGCCAATGTGTTATCTGATTTCTGGAGGCCGAGTCAAATAAAGAGCCAATGCTCATTCGAGAAACTCTAACAACAGAAATAAATAGAGGGTTGAATAGAATATGGCAGTCGGTCGAAAAAAAGAGAAAGAATCTGGCTAGCGAACTCTTTTTATTAAGGCTCTATAAAGGGGAGCATTCGCAGCACCCATATTTGATCCAAACTATCAGCTGTAATATGGCGATGTAAATGTATTCAAAGTGCTTTGCTAAATGTATTTCAATCCATCTAATTGTAATCACATTAGCTGCAGATCAAAATTTCGTACCTGTTTGAAAACTATAATCGATGATGTTGCACTAACATTGTACCTATATATATATATAAATTAATGCTTATAATTCACAAAAATCACAATACTTTTTAATTTTTAACATTAATATTATAAGAATATTAATTAGGACCACTATAGTATATACATGTGTAAACATGTAACTGACAATCGGAATGGATCAAAGATAGCGGCTGCGAATACCTGTCTTTATAGAGCTCTAGTTTTATGGAAGTTTTACATTTCAAACGGTTAAGAGATAGCTGTTGTTATCTTATTATAAAGGGAGTATTATGTATTTTTCATTAAATTATTTCGTTACTTCCAAAATGTGTCAATTCTACTAAAAAGTTAGTTGTTCTCTAATCGGATTAGCGAAATTGATCCCTGGCTCACCGAAGACCCCTTTCTGCTCTTTCCCTGTATTACAGATACTCTATCATGGTGTCTGTTCAGTCGAGACAGGAAAGAATGGAGCCTTTAAATGAATCCTGGATAATTTTTAGATAACTCAATTTCTAGGGATGAATATTAAAGAAATCACTTTTTTTTCGTTTTCGTGTTATAACGCATACAAGTTCAAAGAGGGGGGAGGGGCACTTGTGGGAGGGCTGGAGTTAAATTCTGTTTGAAATTCAGAGAATAGGGCCGGGTCATTTTTAATTTGACGAGATTCGAATTCATTCTTTCCATGAAAATTATCTAAATCTCTAAAATTCTACCAACCCTGACATTATATTCTTGCCGAATTTTTAATTAAAATATTTAAATCATTTAATTATAAATTATAATTTATTTCAGCTTAAATTCAGAAGCTTCTGATTTATTTTCTCAACCGAACCACAAATTACAACCTTTAATTAGAAGAGCGTTGAGAGTAGCTCTCAATTACGGAGTGATTCAACTTGGAGATGGGAATTATAATTTACATTTCATTTGTCGATCGAAACTTAAGGTGATTATTTATACCAATTAAATCATAAAATTTTTCTAAATTCTGTAAACCGTAGTATTAAGGTTGTCATTGATGGAATATCATCTTCCCCCTTCCACACCAACGCTGGAGTTCCTCAGGGATCGGTTATCTCCCCTATGCTTTTTCTTATCTATATCAACGACCTTTTAAACTTGCCCTCCAATCCCGTACATTGTTATTATAATTCGGTACATTGTTATTATAATTCTGTTTTATAGAAACGCCTTTAAAAGCCTTAAAGAAGATCTAAATCAATCAGTATGAGTGATTACATTTATCCGTTTGTTTTTTTTTATTCCGAGTATACCTACCTACTTATAAATATGTACCATGTACCTGTATAAATAATTTTATTTATTTATTTTTTTAGTGACCTCAGAACAAAGCCCATTTAGCCATTGCACAAGTAATGATTTTTATTTAATATATGTCTTGTCTCCGTCCGTGAGTACAGTGTAAATTGCTGATGGGCTCAGATTATAGCCGTATAAATTTTTACAGTGATCTCTGGTCTCATACTTTGGGCTTTGTGAGAATAAATTCTACTCTCCCGGTAATTGATATTGGATTTATTATTATGCACTTTTCCATTAAAATTAATCTTCAAAATAAGCAATCCCTGCAATCGTTATCCAAAGTATGTTTACTTCACCAAACACAGACCCATGACAATAATTTATAGAAAATTAGGTTCGGTGTACTTTTACTGTAATAAGTTTAATATTAAGAAAGTTTGGACTCACGTAACCAGTAATAAGGTTCATAAATGTTAGTATATGAATAAAAATAATATTAAAACAATTTTAAAGTTTATTTTTATTGCAATTTTGTGTAATTATTTACATACTCGTATCTATTATGGAGAAGCTATATGATTTCTTGGGAGGACATGACTTCCAGCTCAGTAAATATTATGTCTATGCTCGTATTTAAAGCTAAGTGTAAAAAAACTAAATATTTAATAATATTAAGAGTTAAATAAAGAAGTATATTAACAAAAAATTTCGCAATAGTTTGATGAAAAAATTAATAAAAAACTTTATTTTTCTGGAAAGTAGTATATTTATAACATATATTATTTTGTATTATACATTTAAAATGAATTGATTTTAGTAGTTTAATTAAACTAACAATGATCAATATTTTGTGCAGATATTACCACAAGAAAAGAATAATGATCATGAAATTGCAAAACAGCCCTCGAAAAAACAAAAGTTGCCATCATTAAAGCGTAGCTGTGAAAATATTAAATCTGATAAAAACTCTTCTAAAAATTCAATTGTAAGAAAATCCAGTTTGAAACGTAAAAAAAATCGAACCTCCAGAAGAAAACCCCAAAAGTTGAAACCTAAACTAAGAAATAATTGCCCTTCAGTTTGTCTTTGCTCATCATGTCAGGTTAGTATTATATTAATAATTTCTTAACTGAAGAATTCATTTTTAAATTAAGGTTTTAAATAGTTGACTCATTTTAATCTTGGTGAATCCCTTTATGCTTGATAAGACTTTTACTAAATATAGGGTGGGGCAGAACACCTTGCTTATTTAGAAATTCAATTAAGAAAAAAGTAACGCAGATACATATTTAATTCTTTGAACAGCATCAAATACAAAGTTTAAATTTTATCTTGAGTTTTTAAAGATGACAATTTTATTAGGCAGAGGCGTCTATTATTCTCAATACACTGCGTTAATCGAACTCTGAGGTTTCGTTCAACTTTTTCCAGCACATCGACGGGAATGTTGGCGACAGGTATTGAGAATAATGGAGACCATCTTCCTGATATCATCTTTAAAACTGTGTAAGCATAAAATTTAAGTTTTGTGCTTGATGCTTTTCAAAGAATTAAATATACTAGTATATCTGCGTTACTTTTTACTTAATTGAATTTCTAAAGCTTTTGAAACCACTCACGTCAACCTCTCTCACTTAAAACAGACCCACCATATGCTTCCAAGCAATCGATGCACCTCAGCTGCAGATTTTTTTCAAATTTGAAGAAGTAAATCAAAAGATCCCGCAAATGACGCTTATTCGGCTCAAAACGCGACATTTTCGCACACAAAAAAATATAATATACTGATGAAAATTCACTAAGATTTCAAGGTTATTTTGTTAACAAATATACAACCTTACGATAATTAAGTTTTAATTCTGACAATTTTAATCATAACTTACTGGTGGGACCAGCTTTGTCAAACGGCGGAAACATATTTGTACACCTTATATAAAAATTTCTTTAGGGAATTTCGTGAAGTTAATTGAGCCCACCAGGCAGCTGGAGTTCCTCAATATTTAAAGAAAAAAAAATATAATGATGTTTTTTCTTTTTTATGTCAATCAAATTAGAATTATTTGATTAAAATAAAAAATAAAAAACATCATTATATTTTTTTTCTTTAAATATTGAGGAACTCCAGCTGCCTCGTGAGCTCAATTACTAACCTCACGAATTTCTCTAAAGAAATCTCTATATATTTATTAAGCCATTAAATTGCATCTACATAAAAAGTTAAAAATAAACGTGCAAGACTCTTTATTGAAACCTTGTTAAATATATATATATATATATATAAAATAAAGTAGACCCTTTATGGTGCGGGCCTATAGGCTGCAGCCTGCGTAGCCTGTTCTAAAATCCGGCCCTGATTCAACCCTTTGTTTAATATTTAAAATGAATACACTTTATTTTTTGTTGTGTAATAGAATTAAAGTGGAAGGAGACAATAAAAGAGTGTGTCTTCTGCTGGAATTATAAATTTTATTTATTTATAAAGGAATTAAAGTTATAATAAATAAAGAGGAGAGGAGCAATCAGGTATAATTAAAATAGCCCCGGGAGGTGCGGCAGTCATGCCAAATTTTTTCAAATATTTAAATAAAAAATGTATCTATAACGTATTTATTTTAAATAGGTACATTCATGTATTTCCACTGACAACAATTTATATTATTTTAGTCTGAAATTTCTCAAAAAGGCTTCCCGAAGAAAAATCGAAAATCCAGAAAAAAAACTAATATATCGGATGGTTTATCAACGGATTACTCCTCAACTCGAACTTCTCTTTCCTATAGAAATCAACCAAAGGCCTCCTGTTGCACTTGTTGTGGCCAAAAATTAGTTCGGACAAAAAAACGAAAACGCTGTTAAAATAAAATTCAATAAAATAATTTGCTAATTTTAAATTTACCAGAATATTTTATTTCCGACTATTTTTTACAATAATAGTAAATTTATTTTGATATTGAGAGGAGGAGGGTCATCCGGTCAGAGATCATTTATTAATATCAGACTCGCTCTCTTTCCTTATGCTTAGTCAATTTACAAATTTAGTATCATTCTTATTTGATCATTCCATTATGTTTAACATATTTTAATAAATACATGTATATAGAGTGATTAAAAATGAATTTATTTATTAAGTGTGTGATTAGCTTAGCTATATTATTAGCGAATAATATTCATAAAATTGATGCAGATTCATCAAGGTAAAATATTATAAATCTATTAGTTTATTTTTTAATTTGATAAAAAATCATAAATTTATTCTTTAGTATTTTAGCATATAACGCACGAATTGCGCAAATGTAAATAAAATAAATATTTTCAACTTGGACAATTAATTTTAATTTTTAATTTTATTAGACCTTATGCATATTATAATAAACGTATTTCAATCGCCTAATTATGTAGCATTTCAAACTTTCGCCATTTGAAAACCATAATTCAATTACACTATATATTATACAAGTATAAATTTATTTATTTATTAAAAATATATAAGTTATTTAATTTGGAATAAATTAATCAAAAAGTGTCGTCTTTTTCCTGATGATTTACATATGCTCTTTGTTTAATTCTTATAAATTATATTTTTTAATATCACTTTAATAATAATAAATGGAAGTAGAGAAATGATTTCAAAAATTTAAATTCAACTTCACCCTGAAAATTTTAAGGGTTTTTAAAATCAAAAATACGATTTTCAGTCAGTGATTTATTCATTATTAGGTCAATCGGAATACCCTCTTTTCTTAAGTTGTTTTGAAATAATACGTTTTCCTGACTATTTCTCAAAAATGACTCCTACCACTTTTTTCAATTAATTCTAATTTAAGATAGAATTAATAATTAGAATTTAATTAAATTTATTTTTCCAATTTTCTTCTTTATTATCTTGTCATAATATTCCTACAGGAAAGTACCAATATATTCTATACAGCTTTTTATTCGGAATATTTTTACTTTACCATACAGGGTATGGTCAAGTATTGTAATCGTGCATGAAAAAATTGGTTTTTTCCTTCTTTTTTTCGAAATATCTCAAAAACGGCTGAAACTATTTTGATTAAAAAAATTGAGCGAAACCATGGCATTTCGCTCTACAAAAAAGCTCTAATAATTGAATATCGAAAAATTTATATTTTTCTAGATAATAATTGTTTTGTCAAAATATCTGTTAGTCCGTCCGTCCGTCCATTAGTTTGTGCGTTAGCAAATTTTTGTGGACGAGCTAGCTCAAAAACTAGTGTGAATATCGAAACCAAATTTCACACGTAGTTTTGGTCCATTGAGATTAAGATCTGATTAGATTTTGGTGCATATCGAGCCAAAATTAAGGGGGGTGAAGGGGGAGTTAAAAATTAAAAATATAGGCTCTTGTACCAAACTCAACCAAATTTTGTATACATAATCAATGGGACCCGAGAAGTCTAAAAATGCAAAAACTAACCGCCCAAAATGGGGGGGGTGTAGGGTTAAAAAATATAAATCTTGGCCAATTACCAAACTCAACCAAATTTTGTATACATAATCAGTGGGATACCTCAAGTATTAAAATGCAAAAACTATCCCCCCCCCCCCCGCCCCACTACATGATTATAAATAATTTTAGGGGCCAGGTTGTATGATAAAGTCAAGTGGATGGCCACATCAGAATACGTCAGCTTATTTGTATTTGTATTTTGTTCTAAAATTAATGGAGAAACAATATATCGTGAAATTTGCCATTGCATTTCCTATAAAACAAAAAAAGACATACCATATTTTGTCAGTCAAAACTGATTTTACGACAAAGTAGTGCTGATTGAAATTATTCTTTATTTAGATATTTATTTATTTGGCTTCAGCTCTTAGCAATTTAGCCATGATATAACGAATACTGTACATACTTTCATTTTAAAATGGATAAAAATTTATGATTATTTCACAACATCTGTCATAATTTTACCGAAAGATATTCAATTAACATTTCAAAGCTCTTTTTGATACTGATTTATCACCATCATATATAATCGTATAATTATATAATAATCACTGAACTTTGGCATTGCGATTAAGAAGTCAAAATATAGGCGATCTAGAAATTAATCAATCGAGTATAGTAGTGTTAGCTGGGCTCATTTTTCGACATTAGAATGTTTTTTTTTTCATGAAATGACTTTTATAACTTTACTATAAACAATTTAACTCAATGTCTGATCTTGATATGTTATTTTTATTTGATCATATTTAATTAAATTTATAAATAAAGTAAAAAATGAATACACATGCCTATTCATCATAAATATTATACTTACTACCACTACAATCACTATACTTTAATACAACTCTAGCTTTTCTTAATATTGCAACCAATGGAATAATTAAGGTCATTAAAATGTAGTAATAAAAAACGTTAAAATATAAATAATTTTAAGGTTCAGAATCCATTTAGTGTACTCATATTTTCACCAAAAATTATTACTATATGTAGTTCAAGGGTCTCTTTATTGTTAAAACTACCGACTTTCAAAGCAATGGCTGGTATTTAAATGAATATTTAAAAGGCTGCTTTCTAATTTTTCAATGTTTATTTATTGATTTCAAATAATTGGCTTCTAAACTATCCATTGAATAATAATAATAATATTTATTATTATACTTTGTTAATCACTCTTAAAGATTTTTCATAAAATTAAATATAGGGTGGGGCACTTTGCTTTTTTGAAATTCAATTAAGAAAAAAGTAACGCAGATATATATTTAATTTTTTGAACAGCATCAAGTACAAGGTTTAAATTTTATGTTTTCACAGTTTTAAAGATGATATCAGGAAGATGGTCTCCATTATTCTCAATACACTGCGTCATCTCCTTGAGGGGCGGCCAGCATGGTCGCCTGATTTAGCCTCTTGTGACTATTTTTATGGGGCTATCTAAAATCACTTGTCTACAACGATCGTCCTAGGATCCTGGCACACCTGAAGAACAACATTCGTCAAGCTGTTGCCAACATACCCGTCGATAAGCTGGAAAGAGTTGAACGAAACTTCCGAGTTCTATTTACGCAGTATATTGAGAATAATGGACCCCATCTGTCTGATAAAATTTTCATATTTAAAACTCTGTAAACATTAAATTTAAACGTTGTAATTCATGCTGTTCAAAGAATTAAATATATATCTGAGTTACTTTTTTCTTAATTGAATTTCTAAATAAGCAAAGTGGTCTGCCCCATCCTATACTTGCTAAGAAGTTTAATTAAAATCGGAAGAGTATTTTTGAGAAATTTAGAAATAGCGTAAAAAGAATCTACTGAAGACATTTTTAATGAAATAAGATCACCAGTATGTACGATATTTCGACATATAGTTTTTTATTATTTTTGAAAATCTTGTGAAGTCATTCTAAATTCTAATTGACTGAAACTCCCTGGGAAATGAAATATTTGAATTTAATTCAATGTCAATTAGCAAAAAAATTAATTATGATACAAAATATAATAAAGTATGAATAATGCATATGTAAATACATTTCATAGTGATGAGTACATTGTTATTGCAAATTGTCGAAAATCATTATTCATGTGCGTGGACGGGAAAGTCGAAAACAAACAATTCTCATCGATTTACGCAACGTTTCGCCAATTTTATTTCGGCTTCATCAGGCGTCTAAAAAAGCAAAAGAGAGAGTTTTAGAGAAATTACATTATTATATAAAAAAGTTACACCATTTTTTTCTTTTTTTCCTTTATTTTTTCACACTCAATCAACAAAGAATATCACACACAACATACCTCAATGATTATAATTTTATTATAAGATATAAAATTATAGATATGTACACATTTAATTTAATTTGATGGAGCCAAAATAAGATTGGCGAAACATTGCGTAAATCCATGAGAATTGTTTGATTTTCGACTTTCTCGTGAACATATCTGCTAACCAGTGGCGGTTGGTGACTTTTCAACCAGGGGATGCTGTCCAAAAAAGTACCCTTCATTTTATTTATTTTAATCTCCGCTTTTTTTTGCAAATTTCATCGAATGCGACATCATTTTCGTTATTTTTCAAATTTAACATTAGATTTTTAAAAAATATATTTTGGGACCTTCGCCCCAAACGGATACTGCTTTGTGTGAGTGAGGGTAGGAGTCAGAAATTAAATCTTGTAACTTAAACTCCACAGCCCCTGAGTTGGAAATCTACCACCTACAACAATGACTCAGCCTGTCCTATAAGAAAGTATTAAATTTCTCGTAATTCTGTTGCTATAAGCAAGCTTGTCTATAGCGCTTTTTGTTATTTCCGATCTTATATATTGAGAGTTCTTAGAAATGGATTAGTCCAAATATTCTCAAATCATCTTTATTTATTCCTTTTTTGTATTATTATTATTTTAATAGTTCCTCAGCGAGAACAATATTTCTATTAGACTAAAACTCGTCTGGACTTGTCTTTCACATGCTTAAACTGGAAAATATACCAGGCAGGGACTTCAAACCTCTATCCGCACAATTTTCGAAAAATCATTCATTTTAATTACTTGAAACTATGCAAAAATTTTATTTCAATTCGGTAACCAACATACTTTTCAAGAGAAAAAAATATTTTTTTTAGAAATATTTGAAAAAACGGAAAATAATTTGAAAATTTAAAGATCCTCCTGAATTGATGAAAATACTCTAAATGTTTGAAATTTTAGTGATGTGCCGCATCCACAACATCCATGGACTGCACGCCACTGCTTATAACATACTTAATTCATTATATTATATTTTTCAATATTAAAAATAAAATCAATATTGATATAAATGCGCAATAAACATATTTTTATCCTTTTAAATATGATTAGGCAGAAAGAAAAGGCTTGTAATTGCATTCCCACGAAACGATAACGCTAAGATATCAGGACATATTAATATTATTTATATAGATTATTCTTACTTATTTACGTCTTTGAAACATCATAAATAAGTTCATATTTTATTAAGTTATTTAATTATTTATTGTAATATTTATGCGTTTGTTTCAGTTCTAGTGAAAATGGTACAAAAACTGACCCGGGGTTTGTTTTAGTATCCCCGAGTCGATTTATTGCAGGTGTTACTTCTCATTTTTGTTTGTACCTTCCACCTTCCTCGGATGGCGATACTTCATATAAGAAAATGCTTCTAGAACTTAGACCAATTGAAGAAGAACAACCTCCATACGTTTCTAAAGAATTCCAAATGAATAATTTAGGATGTTTTGAATTTGCTATACCATTAAATTCAGAAATTCTCAAAATGTAAATAAATTTATTTACTTTACACTCTTGGTATATTTCCTAACATGTTTACATGATATAGTTTTCACATTCTTTCATAATATGGTTAAGTGTGTAAATGTAAATAAAATTAATACATATGTACTTATCATTGTTTTTCTATTTTGATATTAGATGACTCATAAATATGTTTTTTTAATAATTAATGGAAATTGAAAGACAGTGGCGGCCTATGACTGACTATAAGTAAAAATAAGAGTTGTAAATGAGGGACGGGTTTGGGGAGACTCCGAATAATATTTTAATAACTTTGAAAATAGAAATTTTATACGGTTTTAGAATTTATTTGTAATTAAATCTACAAAATTGCTACTACAGTGTATTTCCCTCTAATTCTGAAACCGTTTAATTCGAAAATCTGTAAAAATTTTATGGAAAAAGCTTGGTGTGAACACTTTTGAGGAAAATCATTTCATTTGCCAAAAAATTGCCATTTTTACTACATACAGTAGAACGTTTCATAATAAAAAGCAAACTTTCTAAAACCGTCAATAATTCACTTAGTGGTTAAATAATTGGAGCAGACAAATAAAACAATTAATTAATATGAACTTATAATGTATTTTAATGAAAGAATATACAGGGTGGCGCAAAAGTAATCACCCTATTGGAAAACGCTATAATAAAAGTAATCACCCGATGTTCTTTTGCTGTATTTTTTTTTTTAATGAAAAACTTTGGTTCTGCTTGTGAAATTTGTTTATTTAATTCATTAGAATTTATTCCATCAAGTCGAGAAAATGATATCGGCCAAGTGGCCGCCGCCAGAGTTGATGACCATACGGGCCCGTTTTATGGCATTTTCCATCACTCTTGCCAGAACTTCGGGCGACAGGTTCTCGCATTCCTGGCGAATATTCTCCTTAAGGGCTTCAAGAGTCTGATGCTTGTTGACGTAAACCCACGACTTCAAAAAACCCCATAAAAAGAAGTCTGGAACGGTTAAATCGGGTGATCTGGTCGGCCAGTGCAAATCGCCAAAACGAGAGATTAAGCGACCCGGAAATCAACTCATCAACTCTGGCGGCGGCCACTTGGCCGATATCATTTTCTCGACTTGATAGAATAAATTCTAATGGATTAAACAAACAAATTTCACAAGCAGAACCAAAGTTTTTCATTAAAAAAAAATACAGTATACAGCGGGTGATTACTTTTCTTATACCGTTTTCCAATAGGGTGATTACTTTTGCCCCACCCTGTACATACTTATGTAATGTACAATATGTACAACGATCATACATATGTATTTACAGAATACTGTACAGTTTATACATTGTCAGAGCTCTTAAAAATATCTGTTATTGATTTTTGAACTGCAATAGTGGTTCGCTTCAACGCTTTTGTTTAACAAATATGTATGTATGTATTCATTTCAACTTTTTTTTCACCGGAATTGTTTCAAGATATATCCGGATTTTTGACATCCGGATTATCGACGGTCTACTGTACCACCATTCTACAAGGCTCAAATCCTCCACTGTCCCGAACATAGCTTGTATCTGTAGAGAGGGGCTCAAGCACTCATATTCAGAAAAGAGTTATCAGACTAATACATGAACCGAAACTTTTATCACGTCTTTCAACTCGCTGTCACATCGAAGAAAATTTTCCGCGCTTTCTTTATTTTAAAGATACATCACGTGCTGAATAAATCAATAATTACCCTCAAAGCTTGCTCACGCGATTCCCAACATCCCTTCTCGAAATACCGACACACCTTATTTGGCAATACGTTTATACCCATGACTTCTAGGGAATCTTCCCGACTCTTACGATATTCAATCCTTCAAGACCTGGATACATAGTGACATTTGACTTCCCCCTTGATCACTCTATCCTCTTCTTCGACAATGCGAGGATCTTTCAAGACTTATAGGAGTTACATCCAGGGACCGGAAACCGAACCGATCGCGAACCGAAAACCGTTCTGAACCCACCTTTTTTGTGAACCTGAACCAGAACCCGACCATTGTTATCTTGGTCAAGTTGAACCCAAACCGGAACTAAACCCACTATTTTCAGGTTCAAAAAACCGGGTTCGCTGAACAAAAATTGTTCAACTTCTGTGTTACATCATAGTATAAATATAAAGAGCAGTTAAACTCCTCGGCGGTACTCCGCCTGCTATTTTACTTTGTAAGATATTTTGATAATAAGATTGAATGAAAATTTCTTTAAAAATAAATACCTATATATTGATACGAATATTTATCATGTAAATAACTGTTTCGGTTTTTCATGTTTATTGTATCTATACTTATTATAATCGACTTGCGTGACGACGCTTATTTTATTTTTTTAATTTTAAAACCCACTATGATGACAAATAAATTTTTTTTAAATTATAAAATTTAAATTATTATTTTAAAACTCACTACAGTAGCCACCTGGCCAGCAAATTGCCCACCGAGGGCGGCCTTCGCAGCTGGTGTATGTATAATATATTATAATATTTTATTTAAAGTAAAGAAAATTTAAAAAAAAAAAATTAGAAACTTTTAGATATAAAGTACTAGGTAGGTTTCACATAAATATTATTTGATTATTATTGAGCAGACCGATTTTTGTTTAGCATACCCAAGCACTAATTTTTTTTTTTTTATTTCAGATAAATAATTTTTATATTTTTTTGAACCTGAACCGAACCTGACCCCAATTTTTTTTTCATTTCTGAATCCGTAGCCAAACCGAACCCACTTTCCTGCGGTTTCCGATCTCTGGTTGCATCTTTCAAATCCATTCAATCATTATAAAAAAACTCTTCTTGCCTTTCTGGTTATGTTTTAAACTAGAGTGAGGTGGATCATAACATAATCTGCTTCTTCCTCGGGCCGTCACTGCTTAAAGCAAAATTATTCACTGAATTTTAAGTATTTGAGTTGATGAAAAAATATTCCACTGTATATATAAATGTTAATTTATTTATTTATTCATTCATTCATTTATATTAATATATTTTTAAAGAGGTGCGAATCCAGACCGAGCAAAATTAACTCTTCATTTGGAACAAGAGAATTCAAATGTTCTATTATCCCGAGAAGTTTGGATAATTGGCGATCCTTATGAAACTGTAGTTCAAACAGATCGTGCTGTTTATAAGCCCGGTGATATCGTTCGAATTCGCGCAATGACATTTTCAAATCAATTTACAACACTCGATGAGCCTGTAAGAGAATATAAGAATAAAATTTATCAATTAATAAATTATTAAATTTGCTAAACGTTGTCAATAATTTGTTTTCAGTTTTCATTAATTTGGTTGGAAAATCCTACAGGAGTAAGAATTGCACAGTGGAGGAATGTTAGCACACAACGAGGATTAGCGGAGGTCCACTTTCAATTATCCTATGAACCTCTTCAAGTAAGCAAACTAAGAGATACTTCCAGACAAATTATAATTTATCTATAAGAACCCCTCCAAGCTATTTAATCTTTTTGCTCTGCTTTCTCTCTGGATATTTATATAAACTCTTAAATAAATATTCAAAAGGCAACTAGACATATACGCTCAGAAACTCAGGCCTCTCTCACGTTTTTTAAATAATTAATATTAATCTACTGACGGATATAAAAATCCATAGCAAAGACTAATAGAAATATGTCCATGAAAAGAATAAAACCGACTTCAAAATTATATAAACAAAACAAAATAAACATAAACAAAGAAATAAACAGGTTCATAAACAAAGAAGTTATGGGTGAACATACATAACAAAAAAAGGTCCAATACCAATGAAATTTAGTTTTTTACCAATCGGAAACTGTACTGAATACAATGCAAAAAAAATCATCAAAATCGGTTCTCAATTGGCGAAGAAATCGAGTAACATAGACACAAAAAAAAAAAAATTCAGTCGAATTGAGAACCTCCTTCTTTTTTGAAGTCGGTTAAAAAATCTAATTTTTACAAGTTGATTCAATACATATTGAAATCACGTTTTAAATTAAACGTTTGATACACGAGCAGGCCCGGCGTGACCTTTTGTGGAGCCGGGTTCAAAAATTTTGCGGGGTCTGAATCAAATCCTACACTTAAATTTTACAACGAGGAATTATTTATTTACGAATGCTGTTACATATTATATATTTTTGATGAGATGAATATTAAATAATACAATCCAAAATAATATTAAATAATTTTTTCGCTTTTTTCGAAGGCAAATCTTTGATAACATCATCAAAATCGATTGAATTTGCTACTTCACTTTCTATTGACAGAATAGCCAGAGATGAAAATCTCTCTTGGCTTATCGATGATCGCAGATAATTTTTTATTAGTTTCAACGTAACAATCACAGTCCTTGCCACGCGACAAGAGATTGAGAACGGTCAGCATAGAAGACCGTAGCAATGCAATAGCCTGATGGGTTTTTGTTTAAAACATATGAACCGCAAGATGGCAACTGACACACAACCACTAATAAATGTCTATGCACAGTTCCTATCCAAGTTCCTAGGAGTTGCCACTCGTCGAAATTGGGGAGTCTTACCTATATTTTTTATGCAGATTTTTAAACAAATCAAAGTAATATTTTTTCGCATCCATAATTTGCTTTCAAGGGGCAAAAAATTCAATGAAAGTACAAAATCTCTAATCATGTATGAATTTCCCAACAAAAACTATTGATGTAGTTTAATTTCTATAAAAAGTACATTTCTCTGAAAGCGTCTGGATTTTTTATCTAAAATAGTTTCCAGGATATTATGGCTTTATGGAGTTACACTGAACTTTTTTTAATGATATTGTTGTGAGAAAGAGTTACACCAAAACTGTGCATCCCTAAAGGCCTGGTTTGTGAAAAGAAGAAGAAGATGGGATTTTATTGGCTGGGTAGGAGTCGAAGGCATCTGTGGATACAGGTCTTAAAGAGCTGAAGGTTATAAGAAGACGGTAGGTGGAAGTGAGTTTCAGTCTCTGGAGGTCATAAGAATAAAAGAGTTGATGAAAGCGCTGGTTCGATTTTTATCCAATTTGACAGGGAAGGGGTGCTTTGATGATTTTTGTCACTCATTTAAACTGAATCATCGCTACTAAAAAAGTGTCTTGTATCTGTTAATGGTATCATCATTCTGTAAAAAGATAATCAAAATCTGTGTTTTTTAATTGGGTAATTTTCGTAGACCGCGGGGCCTCTCAAAACGTGAGGCCGGGTTCCAGCGAACGCGCTGAACCTACCTTGCACTAGTCCTAGTAGATAAATTTACGTGCACCTGACTAGGCCCAAGCCAGACATTCCTGACCAACACCCGATCAGCATGGTTATGACCTGGTCCTAACACAACCTAGCTAGGAAAACCTATAATTTCATAGCTCACAGATACCAAAATCCGGTCCATACTTGACACTAGAAAATTGAGCTTGCCTGACCTGGACTTTATTAAATCCCGGAAAGGCATGCCGAGGTATTTGCTATTCGGGGGTGAGATAGTTAGTTATTGTTAAATTAAGCAAAATATGTAATATGGCCATCTGACTTTACCAAATATCTCCCCCCACTCAATTGAATATTAAAATATTATTTACCATATAGTTTCGCAGGGTCCTAAAGAGTAACTGTTCAAAATTTGGTCAAACTCAACAAACGGTTCAAATTTTTCCCTTTCCCCCCTAATCTTCGGGTCTATTTCAACAAAAATCTAATCAGTTTTTAATTTCAAAATTAAATTTTATTTTGATATCTTGAGTGTTTTTGAGATAGAGCGTACAAAAATTTGATAACACACTAACATATTTTGACAAAATAATTAATATCTCTTAAAATATAATTTCTCGATTTTCACTATACAAGGTTTTATTGTAGACCGAAACGCTGTTAATTCACTCAATTTCTTTTTATCAAAATAGTTTGAGCCGTTTTTGAGATACGTTTTTGAAATACGAAGCAAAAGAAAAAAAACTTTTTTTTTCATGCACTCTATCTACAATACTTCACCGTATGGTGAAGTAACTTAAAAAACGAGAGGGATGGCTTTTCAATTATAAAATAAAACTAGATTTATTTATAAGTGTTTATTAAGCGATAAAGAGAAAAGAGGTTATTTATTTAAATGTATAAAACACAATTTTTATCTCCATTTATTGATTATAGTTTAACAGGATATATTTCTAATATGAATATCAAGGGAAATTTGACTTGTTCTAGGGTACTTGGAAACTTTTTACAAGACGATCAATTCATGAACGTTCAGCAAGTTTTCGTGTTGAAGAATATATTTTACCTAGATTTGAAGTTCAATTTAAAGGACCTGAATATTTAATACAACCAAATTTGACTGGGTCTTGGGAGATATGTGCAAAGTAAGTATATGAATGAACTTTTTCAAGACTTGGGACGCTATCTACAAATTTTAGTGATTCGGCAAATTTTTATCAGTGAATGGTCTGAACTAGCTAGTTGAAACTTGGCTCAGAGGTGCAATTTAATAACTCAAAGAGGTGTGTCAAATTTCAGCTCATTGCCTGATACCAGTGGCGTAGCCAGATAATTTTCATGGGGGGGGGGGGGGGGTCGATCCACAAAGTAAAATATTTAGTGGGGATTTTTTTTTATTAAAACAAATAGTCCAGTTAAATTGTAATTTCTTCGACACTTTGTTTTTTGGTGTGCTGAAGAGGCTTGTTAAGAAAATTTCGTCACGGAAAATTGTCAAAAATGCAAAAAAAAGGTAAAAAAATCTCATTTTTGGCGATTTTTTGCTTATAACTCGAAAACTATCAACTTTTCGTAAATAACCTTCCTATTCAAAATGAAAGGTCATAAAGTCATCATTTAGGTTTTTTCTTATTCTTATTTTATACCTATAGAAGAGAAAAATTATAAAACGATCCTTAACAAAATGATAGAATGAAAATTCATATTATAATGAAATAATATTAAAACAAATAATTCTTTGGTTCTTAAGAACTTTCTTCTTTCTTCTTCTTAAGCCTTTTTGAGAATGGAAAATCAGCCCTAAAATTTTCAGCTTGCAAGCCTTTCCGAATTGTCTTCAGAAATATCTTTGACTCCGATCTAATCTTATCTTAATTACTCCTATCTTTTTTTAGTATACCAAAGTCAAATAAACTTAAGGTATTGCACTTTATTGCATCATTATCATCAATAAACAAAATAGCCTGAAGGGTAGGCAACCGACAGTGAAATAGAAGTTCTCGTTTCCCTGATATGAATTACTAGTTTTACTTAATAACCAGAGAGTCTTAATATACTATTTTAGAAATAAATTATATTTCTAATAAAATTTATTCTTTTAGAAAATTAAAATATCAAAATGTTTCTTCATTAGAGTTTTTTAATATGTAGAATATCTAATGCGCTTATCTAACTTTCTACATAAATTTCACCATTGTGGTAAACAATTTTATATAACGACGTTTATTAAAGAAGATTTAATTTCCAACAGAAAAATTCATATGAGTGAAAAATCTAAAATCAATAGTTTACGAGTTAAAAAATATTCCAATATTGTACGTAGAGTAAATGGACTGGAATCAATAACAAATGTCTCTGATCGGCCACACACCTCTCTATATTACAGACCAAAAAATTATAAATGAGAAAGAAATCGAACTTATTTGATTGATTTCATCTATCTGGTGGTTAACAGTACATTTTTAATATAAGAAAATAGCATTTTGATTAAGAATTTTGTAGTTTAAAAGAAATTGTATGAAAAGATCCAATTTTATATTTTTTCGCATTAACAATTTATTTAAATCTTTTGAAATTTCATACCTCTGGGTTATTTTTATTTATCTTTTATATCAAATAATTATTATTAGGAAATTTGCATTTTAAAGGGTAGTTTATATGAAGTCCAATTTGAGAAAACGCTAATTACTCGGTTGAAATTTTTTTTAAAAAATATGAAATTAATACATATTATAAAACAATTAATTATTAATCATTTAAATCATTTTTGAACGAAATCGATTCAGTACTTTTTGAGAAAATCGTAAGAAACTCCGAAAACAGTCTATGAAAGGCCGTTTTAGAAACATTTTAAAATTCACCTCCATGTCATAAGTCAATATTTCGTTTCATATGACTTTTTAAACTTTTTTCAAAGGCATCTCGTGCCTTCAAAAAACATCGTTTTTTGACGGTTCAGGTGGCTTTTGACCATTTTCTCAAAAAGTACTGAATCGATTTCGTTCAAAATTGATGTAAATGATTAATAATTAATTGTTTTATAATATATATTAATTTCATATTTTTTAAAAAAATTTCAACGGAGTAATTAGCGTTTTTTCAAATTGGACTTCAAATAAACTACCCTTTAAAATGTAAATTTTCTAAAATTAATTATTTTATCTAAAAGAGAAATAAAAATAATACACAGGTATGTAATTTCAATAGATTTGAATAAAGATCGAATGAGAAAAAAAATAAAACTTTTGGCCATTTCTAGTTGATTCGCTCCCGGAGAGAAGAAATTGAATCTTTTCATACAATTTCTTTTAAACTTCAAAATTCTAATCAAAAGTCTATTTTCTTATATAATAGACATACTGTGAACGTTCGGACAGATGAAATCGATAAAATAAGATCGTTTTCTATCTCAATTATAATTTGTTTTATCAAGAGGCTGACTCGCAAGTCACCCGGCATCAGCGAGACATTTTTTACGGCTTTCAAGCTTTTTAGCATTTTCTTAAAAACTAATCAATCAATTTCATTCAACATTGAATATAATTATTAATAATCGATTGTTTTATAATATTTATTAATTTTATATTTTTAACAATTATTTCAATTTTTAACAATTATTAATTAGCGTATTTTCAAATTTGACATCAAATAAACTACCCTTTAAAATGCAAATATTCTAATAAACACTATTTGATATAAAAGATAAAAGAAAATATTTCATAGATATGAAATTTCAATAGATATAATTGAATATGTGATGAGGAAAAAAAACCTTTTGCCATTTCTATAGTCGACTTGCGCTGCCCCATTGAACAAACTGAATGTTTTCATAACGTTTCATTTAAACTACAAAAATTGAAATGCTATTTTCTTATATTAAAATGATTACGAGTATGGGGGGGGGTCCAGGGGCGAGCCCCCCGGTTAGCAAGAGGGCCGCCGAAGGCGGGCCTTGCAGCTAATATTAGAATACATTCAAACAGCACTGGGCCTGACAAAACTCCGGGTCCTCCAAATTAAATATTTTTTTCTGAGAAAAGTAGGTATTTTACAAAAATAAAAGAGGTTTTAGATGAAGGGTTCCCCTTAGTATAAGGTGAAAATTTTTATTGAAATCCAAGTCATCAACCAAATTCAAAATTTTATGAATCAAAAATTTATCTTGATAATTCATTGGGCTTGAATTTTTATATTGAAAAATATTTACATTTCCATAACTCGTAAACCATTGATTTTAGACATTTCATTCATATTGACTTTTTTGTTGTAAATTATATGTACTTTAATATAGGTCTTTATAAAAATTGGTGTACCTTTTGAGGTTAGGCAATAATATGGTAAAAAATAAAAAAATAATTTATGCTATTTGACATGGGCTAAATAAACGCCTCTGGTCACACGACAAATACAGGTTCTTTTGGCCACATATTCAATTGCATTTAAGCATATTTCCTGGGCGATTTATTTAATTTCTTCGCGATTTACATAAAGTTCGTGTGCAGTATTCCTCCATTAGGAGGCGTAAAGTTTTCACGTTTTCTTTTTTAATGTTAATATTCTTATATTTTACAGATACACTTTTGGAAAGCCAGTTCATGGTATAGCACATTTAAAATTTACACACTATAGGAACCTATGGGATGGTGGATTTGATGACAAATTTGAGAAAAGTGCAAAATTAATTAACGGATGTGCTAATTTCAATATAGATCTCAAAGAACATATTAATTTAACATTATATTATTATGATAATGTAGAGTCAAATGCTTATGTAATCGAAGAAAATACCAATATCCGAATTAATGCTTCAAAAAAGGTGACATCCCAAATAACGGCCCAAACATATAAATTCGAAATAGACAAATATTCTTCGAGTCATTATCAAATTGGACTGCCATATTCTGGTCAGGTAAAATTGCTTATTCGCAGTAAAAATGTAACAATCATATTAAATTGAAAACTAAATATTAGATTATTTTTTATAGTTAGTTGCATCTAATATGAATGGAGAACCAGCAACGGATAAACTTATTCAACTTTGTGTTAAAATGAATCAAGAAAATACTTTTAACGAAATTGGTGTTGATTGTAAAAACTATACCACAGATCACCAAGGGTCATTTACTTTTAAAATTGCTCCACCTCTTAATTCTACGGGATTAACATTAATCGTAAGTATACACAGTTTATCAAAATTGAAATTATCTTTAATCGATTTTCATTTTCATGCGTACACCAGCTAAATGTTTTTCTTTTATTGCGATTTTATATATTTTGTCTTGCATGGAAAGTTATGAGCAGTCAAAAAAAATTCAGGAAAGCTCAGTCTTTGTGTGAGAAAAGATGGGATGTTTTTGGAGATTTTTATGTTCGAAATTTGAATTCAAGCTAGAGAGCTTTAAATCTAGGGCTAAAAATTTTGAAGGCCAGATGAAATTCACTTTTTTTTACTCTACAAAGAAGTAGCCATATTAATCCCAAGAAAATTAAATTTAAACAAGTTAGATATACTATGCTAAGCTCCAATATTAAACTGGTTTATCTCAAAAAAAGAAGAGAGCTGATATTTAGCAGGGAGTTAAATCTTCATTCAAAAGGTTTTGTGAATATTCAAGAAGCCACAAAATGGGAGTAGAAATTAAAAATTCTTCTTCTTCTTCTTCTTCTTCTTATTGTTAGGCTAAAAGCCTGTTTACTCCAGAGCGTCTTTCCATCGTTTTCTTGGACGGCCCCGACTTCTTTTCCCGGTAGGGATGTTGTCATGTACTCGGACCAAACCAGCCGGTCTTCATTCATTCGCAATACGTGTCCACTCCATTCTTTTCTTCTCCTTTGGACCCATACGCTGACATTTTGTATATTGCACTTTTCCCTAATATCTTCATTTTTTACCCTGTCCATCCTTGTTTTACCCGCAATTCTGCGTAGCGTTTTCATCTCACAAACTTCCAATATTTTTCTTGTTTTTTCGGTGTCAGTTCTTGTTTCGGCCGCATATGTCAAAATTGGTCGCACAACGGTCTTATATATGCGAACTTTTGCTTCCGTTCCCAGAAACTTGTTTGACCAAACCGTTTCATTCAGGCATCCTGATATTTTGGACGCCTTAATAGATTGGAGCCTGACTTCCCCGCTAACGCTTTCGGAGCTGGTAATCTGAATGCCGAGATAATTGAAGGATGACACTTGTTCTACTATGGTGTTATAAAGTTGTAGCTTACAACGTACTGGTTCTCTCGCTATTGTGAGAGTTTTCGTCTTTTTCGAAGATATCTTGAGTTGGAATTTTTCGCAGGAAAGTGCAAATTTATGTAAGAGTCGTTGGAGGTCGTTTTCGCTTTCCGCAACAAGAGCCGCGTCGTCTGCGTAGCACACAATATTGACATTCTCATCTCCCATTGAGTAGCCTTGGACATTTTTTAGGTCTTTTATTAATTCATTCATCACAAGGTTGAATAAAAATGGACTTAGTGAATCGCCTTGCCATTAAAAATTAAAATGATCAATTAAGAGTTAAGGTAAGTTAAGTACTGCTAGGCAGATTTCACATAAATAAAACAAATATATTTTATGTGTTTTATTGTTTTATTTATGTAAAATCTACCTAGTAGTTTGATCAACTCTTAGGCCATCTTAACACTAGGCAATTTCCAGGCGACGCAACGGAAACTCGAGTATCCTGAGAGTATCTTAGAATCCACTTCCAATGTTGAGTAATGGGGAGATATGGGTCTCTTGGGAATCGACCGTTTGTGTCTCCCCAATACTCAACAGTGGAAGTGGATTCTAAGATACTCTCAGGATACTCGAGTTTCTGTTGCGTCGCCTGGGAATTGCCTTATTTAAAAAGTTTCTCTTAGAACCGACACCAAGTTCCTTAAAAAAAATTAAATTACTAAGTCTATGTTCTAGTATATTTATTTATTTATTTATAAGAACAATGGTTATGGAGCGAAGCTCCGGTTCAACAGCTATTTTTAATATATAAATATTTAATGTAAGTAATATTGTTAAATTTATTTATTAGATTTTAGTATTTACTTTAAAGCAGGGCTGTCAAACCCGTGGCCCGCGGGCCGAATGCGGCTCAGCACTGCAATGAGGCTCAACATAAAATCATGAACTTTCTTAAAACATTGCGATTTATATGTAAATACTGGAAAACATACAACAATTTGGCCTGATAATTTTTTTTCTCTAAAATAAGAAATCTGAAAATCTTCTGTGAAGTTTTCGAAAAATAAATGTAACTACTTTTTAAAATTTTGAATCTGGAACTAGATTTCAAGATTTCCGAAAAAATAATCATCATTTCGATCTATTTTCGACTCCATTTTCATTAGAGATAAATTTTCTACTAGCAAACTTTCTAATTGAATGTTCTAGAACAACAATTAGATACCGATCTGAAAGAAAAATTGAATATTGTCTCTTTATTAGAATTTTATATTAATTATCTAGCAGGAAAAAATATAAACAAATAGATACTAAATACATAATATTACTTTCTGTAAGTATATAGGTATGTATTTGCATATAATACGAGAAGCTATTTTCAAATATAAAATTTAAGTAAATGTAAAATTAGATGCTCACTAGGAGCTAAAAAAATAATAAAGTTCTTATTTCTATATTATTAACTATCTTTTTTGAATAGCAAATATCAATAGAATTGTAATATTTTATCCGCGGTCCGAAACATTTGTTTTTTCTTCAAATGTGGCCCGTGTAATCCAAAAGTTTGGACACGCCTGCTTTAAAGGTTTATTGGATAGTTATACGAATATGTAATATAAGCTACATGATTTCTCCACAACTATGGAAAACATATTTGTGGGAAGAAGATTTCATAGTAAATTTTTAATTTAATTAAATTAATTATAATATGTAATATTTCCCCTACTAATTTAAAAAAAGTCCCTCATTTTTTAGCTCTTTTGTCTTTCTCTTACATAGAGTAAGTGGAAGTATTCTGGCTTCTACAGAATAACACATTTGGAATTCTTCTAATTGTTTTTTTATAGGCCAGTGAAGTAAAAGATATTCCTGATGAAAAGCCAACTTGGCCCCCGGAATTTGGAGACAGAAAAATAATATCATATCATTCAATTCGTCCTTGGTATTCACCTAGTGGAAGTTACATTCGCAGTGTACAACCAAAACTTTTAACACAACCATTACAATGTGGGAAAAAATATTCATTTTCATTTGATTATACAAATCCAGATGAATTGGAAATCATTGATTTCATCTATTTGGTAATTATACTTTATACTTTAATTTTATTTACTAGAATATTTAATCATATTATATAGTATTTTGCCTTAAAGACAATACCAAGTGTCTAATAATATTACAAGATACTATAATTATTTCATATGCCTTAAAATAAAAGTTACCTATTATTATTATAATTGGTATATTGTATTTAAATTACCGTACTCAATCCTTTCTTTTTGGAGTAAACGTTGTTTAATAAGAATTAATAATATTATAAGTACCATAAATATTCTTCAAAATAAAAATAAAAATCCCAATTTAATGTATTTCAAGAAAATAGACTCAAATTATTTATTTGATATTTTTATTTTTTATAATATTGTAAGCCTACTAATTTGAAATTCATCGCAAATAATTCTTTTTAGATTCAATCAAGAGGAGAGATTATTGAAACCGGTCAAATTTCTTCAACCTTTATCTCGTCATTATCGGAATATTTACAAGAGAAATCATTTGTTGGAAATATAACGGATCTAGTGGATTTCGGTCGAATTACCATTGATCTAGAGATTTCAGCTAATTATACACCACAAGCATCAATTCTTATTTATTATATTAGAACAGATTTCGAAATTGTTACAAGTGATTCATATAATTTCGTGGTTTCTCCATGTTCAGAGGACAAGGTAAAAAAAAATTACTTAGATTTCGAAAAAACATATAAGACAGCCAGCCAATTGGTTCATGAAAAATATATTAAAATTTCAATAAAATGACCTACTGTATTCGAGACTAACTCCCTTGACTCTGACCCATTGTAAAGCCATCCCTCCTCTTTCTTGTGTTTACATAAACTATCATGTGCTTTGATGAAACAAAATTAATAGTAATTCCACCAAAAGCTTGCTTTGTGCGTAGCCGATTCACAAAACCCCTTTCTTCTTCTTCTTTAAGTGCCATATCAGGTCTCCCTGACGTTTCGGCTCCTCTCCACATATACCCGTGCTGAGTGTGTAAGTTGTTTTTACACAGATATACGGGACCTACTTTTTAACGCCGGTTCTGAGCCGCTAGTTTGGAGAGGTTACTAAGCAATTATACTCTTGGTAGATTGCCATTGCTTTCCAAGAGGAGGCGACTGCAAATATCTGCCGAAATATCAGTCTCGAACCAGCATATTTCAGGCCAGCAGTCCGAGACTAACCACTGGCCCACGGTCGCCAGGAACTAAAACGTTCGCCCCCATGTCTTTTAAGAAGTGAAACTTCCTCTCGACCTCTCTTTTTCAAAACTATTACAATCTTCGATCCTCCAAATACCGATTGCCCAGACACCTTCGTCTCAACCCTTTCTCTTGATCACACTCTTCTTTTCGGCAATGCAAGTGTCTCTCATTGATTATTTGTAATGGTAATTATGGTGTTGCCGCCATTTGGTAGAAATTGAAACTAACGCAATTGGGTCGCTATCACAAATGTCATATGCATAATCAAAGAATATTATTTAATAAATAAGATTGGTTTTTGTTTATATGTCATTTTAAACACTGATCAATCAGCTGTCAGAATACCCATTTGAGAGAGTTCAAGCTTTCACCACCAGTTGCCGTATCCGCAATTTCCAGTTACACCTTCTTTCTGGTGCGTTCCTCCTTGTTTCGTATGCATTACAATATAGTCCATCTAATAAAAAAACTATATTTACAATATAATCTCGATAAACCTGTTCCAGTAGTTCAGTAATCCAGGACCTCTTGAGATGAGGGAAAGTACCCTTAAGGTCACGTGGGCAACATGTTGCACACTTTTCGTAACGCGTTATTATGTTTATTGAGTAGCAATTCTCATGTCGTGGTAGAATATTTATGTAAATATATTAATCCCAAGGAAGGCAGTCCATTGGAATTTTAATTTTGATTAGTATTTTGAAAATTTTATTCATCCCTAGTTTAAAAATAATAATGATATAAGATCTCAGGTTAATTAAACATTTCCTATTTCGAGAACGGAACGGATTATCATGTCGAAATTTAAATATTTGGCTATCTTATATTTTTATCGAAACCCTAAATAGCCATTGCAATCATGATCATATTAATTTAAATAAATATTATTCTAGTTCGATATCGTCAATGAAAAAATAAATATAAAACCAATAAATTATTTTTATCAACTATAATCCATATTAATAAACAACAAACTAATATCCATAACTTATCGTCCATTAGCGTGTTATAAATAAAAAAAAAATTTATATATAATATATTTTGACTTCATATACTATATAGTATACTTACTACTAAACATTATATTTCCAGGTAAATGCTTGGTGGGTGAATCGCAATCGAATTCCTGGTTCCAATGCACTTTTGAGAATTTCTACACCCATTCCAAATTCATTATGCTCACTAAGTGTTATTGATAAATCCTCCGAATTATTAAAAAGCAATAATGATAAAGCACAAACCCGAATTGATCGAAATCTTATTTTAAATGTTTTTAATAGATTAGAGGATCCTATAATATATACAAAAGATGATAATGAATATTGTCAAAAACGTAAGCAAGTGAAAATTATTTTAACTCTTTATTTAGATTTAAACATTAATATGAAATATATTATTAATTTAATAATTATTACATTTTTAGGGTTCCGTACTACGACCGTACGGGGCCTTATTGGCGTCGTCACAATTTTTCTCTGCCCGTCTCTCTATCAGAACATTGTAGATCGTTAAATAAATATTATACAAACTTGAAATTCAGAAGTTAATTTATATTTATTGTCCCGCAAATCAAAAATCATATTAAAATTTTAATCGAATGATTATTTTGGGAAGAGTCGAATTTTATGATAAATAAAAAATATTTTTAAATGTGATGCATCCCTCCCACTAAGTAGAATTAAGTTTAATTTATTTTAATTTTTTTCTATTTAAAATGATTATGTGAGAGACCTCCAAAGGGGTTGTTGATAGGCGACTTTTTGTACCAGCCCATTTTCAATTAAATACTTAAGCATGAAAAAAAATGCTTTTTCGAACTCAAGATAAATCATGTGAATGAAATTTTACTATGATTTTTTATTTCGGGAAAATGGATAGACGTAACTTGTAAATTTCAAGTATGTTTCTTATTTATTTGCAATGCTCTCTGACAGACTGACAGACGTTGTAGCGACAGTAATCGGGTACAGTTTTACTTTTGAACAGAACCCTACAAAACGTTTTGTTTTTCGAAGAAGTTCAATTATATATAATATAAAATATTTTCCCTTAAAATTGATATACCCTAAAGAGCATATTATTTGTTATAAATAGAGGCAATTTAAAAAAATATACTACAGTCGTTTAAAAAGAGGAAATGCCAAAAAACATAAAAACCTATAAAATATAGCCGATTTTCCATTATTATTATTAAAAGTTGAAGTTGTAAATGAGATGAAGAAAAGTTAAGCAGATAAGATGTTGATGTTTAGTTCATTTCAATGGGGTTTCAATTTTCAATAGAATCAGCTGATTAATGTAAAAAGAACGTTAAAAAGATTTAGTTGGTTGTCACGTTTTGTGGAACCTTGAAAAGTGGTTTTCCCAATGGTCCAATCCACTCTGTCTTTTATTCGATTGACCTTCGTTGTATCGAGTATTGAAATCCAATTATTGTTCTGATTCACTTTATGTTCATCATCCAGAATAATTTTGATTGCGAAGTGTAAATTATTATTTCTCAAAATGTGAAAAATTAACTTATCTGGTTCAATAGTTTTTTTTTTTTTTTTTGTCAAAAATATTAAATATTATACATTTTTTAAATATCTCCCTGTCTGAATGGTCGCTAAGCTGAGTATTTTTTTGATTTTTTTTCTTAATCGTGTTTAGAAATATCTGAAACATAGTCAAATATAAATTTCTCTCTCAATGTGTTGGTCTTTGTGTCTGCCTGGATTAAAATACCTTGATTACCTGTTCAAAAAAGAATGGTTTGATATACTGCCAAAATGTTGGTATTTCCAAAAAAAAAATAAGTAACTAGTAAAAAAACCTTTAAGTTTTCTAGTTTATGAAATTTTTTGTAAATTTAAAATCTAGAATATTACAAAAAAACAGTTATTATCTCGAAAAACATAATTTGTTCACTTATTAGAGGTTTTTTGTAGACCGAAATGCCATGGTTTTGCACACTTTTTTTAATCAAAATAGTTTCAGGCGTTTTTGAGATATTTCGTAAAAACGAAGGACAAAAAAATCACTTTTTCTATGCATACCCTGTATGGCAAAATAAAAATAGATATTTTGTAAGAAGTGAACATTTAATTCAAACTGGTGTTAAAATACCAAAGAATTTTCATGAGGTCATGGGAATGGGAAGTTTATAAAAAAATCAAACGTCCCAAAACTCAAAGCATCCAAGAAATTTTGCTGATTAAGAACTTAAAGAGATGACCAAAAATCTAATAGCTCACAAATGACCATGGGAAAAGTTTACTCAGGAAAGTACGAGCCCTAATCGAGTGTAGAGTGGGGGGAGGGATCTGCAATCAAGTCAAAATGTCTGATCATCCAGTAAAAAGAAATCGAATAGAATCATTAAATAAATAAATAAGTCTTTATTACTCGATTTTCTTCGAGGCACAAGTCCTCGCTGGCTAGATCAATTAGATATAGGATTAGATCAGTGGTTCCCAACCTAGGGATAAAATAGCTACTTGAAGGGGTCAATCAGACTAATTAATATATGTTGACGGTAAAGGATTCAATTTTTTCGCTACGGGGCGGGGCAAGGCAAGGGTGGATATTTTTTAACAGGAGTAAAGACAATTGACTTGCTTGGTCACAGGGGCAATGAAACTGAAAAGGTTAGGAGCCACTGGATTAGATAATAAATCCACCCTTTCTTAATCACAAATTTTTTAATTCATGGGCACGTGAAATTTCAAGGGTAATTTTTTATAGTAGTCCAAAAAAGCAGAAGTTGGACTAAAAATCATATCTGAAAATTTCATAACTCGTAGCTTTCAAAATTAGAAAGTCCAAAAGGAGCAAAAATTTACAATAAAATACAGAAGATTTTATATCGTTATAGTGGTGTTTCACAAGTAAAAATAAAAATTAAAAAAAATTTAATTATATTTTTGAAGTTTTATTTTAAATAGTCTATACATATTTCGGGTTTTTAGCCCATCATCAGGAGTTTGTGTTTACAAAAGAATGTAAGACTATAACCCTTTAAAAACCCCTGTGTTTAATATGTTTCACGATAAACCAACACCGCTTTCCCTAAATGTTATCCAATTTAATAGTTTTGCTCAGAATTTGTTATTTACAAGAACATCAATTTAGAAAAAATAAATGCTAGAGACGAAAAATAAAAAATGGCTCCGGGTTTCAAGCCATTCAATTAGGATTCAATTTTTCATATAAATTTTGAAAAAAGATTTTGTTGAATTGGGGGAAAAATTTGTTATTTAATAGGCCTATATTCTCCTAATATACAAATTATTTAATCTAAAAGTAGTATTTTCAATAAATATCTTTATACTAATAAATAAATATTAATTAATTTTTTTAGAACTTCAAGATAAATATTATTATTCCGATTCTCCTTATTCAGATGCTAGTCAATCATTTCTGGTGAGTATATAATATATATGCCGACTATATTTATTTATCTTTTACAAAAAAATCAAAAGCAATATATTTTTCGTAATATTCTATATATTTCTATAATTTCTTAATGAAACTTATTTACTAAATGTTTACCTGTGCTAAACGCGGGTCTTCAATATCTGCAACATAAATGACTTCTGTTTTTTTTAAGTTTTGGTGGTCAAGTAGATGAAAAGGAGAATTCTTTTGGAATAAACCACCTTTGGTAAAATAAGAAATTTTTTTAATATTTTCTAGATTTTATTCATGAAGTTTCGGATTCTATAATAATTCAGAAGCTCTCTTAAAGTGATAATAAGTAAAGATCATCTATGCTAACTACCATAATAGTTAAATCACACTCATATTATTAACAATCTTGATTTTAACAGATCATATGTTGGTCGAATTGACTCGATCTGCATCTCTTATTACTTGAAGCAGTTTCAGAATCAGGAGCCGAAAAGTCGTGAATAAAACTAGAAAATATTAACATATATTTTCTGATTTCACCATGGGTGATTCAATGGGTGAATTATCTCGTTCTGTGAATTAGGGCAGTGTTCCACAAACGTCTTGTGATCAAGATACACCTACAATATCAAGATATTTTAGAGCAGCCTTGTCCAACCCGCGGGCCGCATACGGCCCAAGATGGCTATCAATGTGGCCTGACAAATAATCGCGAACTTACAAAATTTATGAGATTGCGTCTAAAAATTCCAGTAATATTACTAAAAATACAATATTTTTAACTTGCTATTAATTTATGAGTAATGAATTTTTGAATTTAACACGTTATTTTGCAATGAGATATTCATAAAGTGATTCTTAAATAATTTTATTTATTCAACCATCTATTTTCAAGTATGAAGCACGCAATGAAGCTAGATCTAAAATATTTGATGAGCTTTTTGAGAATTAACTGAGAATTCCTTTGAGCCAATTATCGACGGATTAATGTCCCAAAAACAATGACAAACTTCTCATTATAATTTTATGTTGCTGATTTGTCTCTTACTTTTATTATAAAAAAATTTATAAAGTAACAAAGCTTCATTTCTTAAGTATATTAAGTACATATTCTACGTTCTTTTTGCTCATCAGCTATTATTAGCGTTAGTGTATTTTATGTGTGGCCCAAAACAGCTCATATTCTTCCAATCTGGTCCAAGGAAGATAAAAGGTTGGACACTCCTGTTTTAGAGGTACACCAAAGAAAAATCAATGTTTATTTAATATTTTTTTTTTTTATTTATTATTAAAATCAATATAATATTAAAAATTTAGTTGCTTCATGTCCATTTTAATAATAAATAATAGATTCACAGGTTTTATTTATAATATGAAAAGATGTTTAATGAGAAATGTGAGTCTGCTTAAATGAGCACATGCGATCAAAATTTGGAGCAATCGTTGATATCGTTTTTAAGTTGTGTATTATCTTCACAAAACTTGACATTTTTCCGCGGCACACCAACTAATGAACACGGTACACCAGTGTTCCGCGGCACACACTATGCGGATCACTGAATTAGGGTATTCATTTGTTTAGTTACATCTGTAAATTGTAAAATATGCTAACTTCAATTATCACATACTATTTTCCTAATAAGTCAGGAGCGATTATTTTCTTTTAAAAATATTTGAAGGGCCATATTTAAAATATAAAATTAAATAAATATATTTACAAAAAGTTCGAATAAATTGAAGAAATTTTGCGAGTTCTTAGGTATCAAATATAAAAAAATTATCCTGTATAAACTTTTCTTTCCGTGCTCAAGCTGCCAGGGCCAAGTGCTTTATTTTTATCAAGAAAAATATCCGCTATCTTTACAAAAGTTTTTCAAAAGTGCTGGAGATAATATATATTTTAGGTTTGTGTATGAATAATTAAGTATTTTTAAAAAGATGATTTTCAATCATGATGTAGAAAAGTCTAGAAAATGTATACCTTTATCCCAGATTGGATTGTACTATTATGGTAAGCCTTGGTCTAGTTATTACGTTTCTTGTAGAGTTAAGTGGCACAACCTTCCATATTATCGATCAAATGCTTATAAACAATTATAGTATAGTAGCTGGATGACTTTATTATTTTTATTTATTAGAAAAACTTTTAAAAAGTTAAGAGATCATATTGACATAATTTACAATTTAATTTAAATTAATCCATCGATTCTTCATTATTTCTGTTTATCCTCTTGATTAATATAAGAGTGTCTCTCTTAACATCCCCTTGTAAGCTTCTCCACCACCCTTTCAAATCTGACTTAATCATTTTTTTAACCCTAGAACACTACCCGGGGTGAAGTTTTGGGGGATTACAGTTAATTGTTGAAAGTTTTTATCGGCAACTTATTAGGTGTAGACTTAGTGGGTTTAGTCGATGCCGGAGGCCCAATACTTTACTATTTATTTGCCATATACGATTATCCAGACAAATTCTGTGGCTTGTTTCAATTAAGGCCAATGTCAGGTTATTACAAAATGTGATATATAGCGCAGGCGTGATATATTTTTAGTGCAATAAGACACAATGTTATATTTACAGAAGAAATTTTTGTAATTTTAACTTACAATCTAGAATAAATGAATGGTATTTTTTTTTATTAAAATTGTGAGAAATTAAAAAAAAATAATTAAATTACCTCTACACTTTATTTCATTTTAATGATAACATTTGTCCGCCTCCGTGGTCTAATGGTCAGAGTAACTGACTGGCAACCCGGAGGTCTCGGGTTCGATTCCCGGCTATACCCAGACATTTTTTCTGTAAGTATAGGGTCTGGTAATAAAAGTGGGAGATAAATTTAACCGAATTTATCGCGCGGAGAATTTACCACTGCTCGAAGCCTCTAAAACCTTAGTAAATTGGATATTGAATTGTATCTAAGTTTCTGAGATTGGCCCGTGATCCCGGCTACTTTTCCTTCTGCTCTGTTCTTTTCACGATGGAGGGGCCAGCCCATACTGGCCTTTAGGGGATCCACCTTCTGGTGTATCTCCTTCTCACATCAATATCATTAAAAAAAAAAAACATCGAAATTATTAGCTATTTAACAGTCTAGCCAGAATATTGGTAAAGTATAGGCAAAACAGCACCACACAATACAATATTTATGATTGGGTGCTTTTTTGTAAACCTCGTAGCCTGCAATTTTTTTTTTACCAAAAACTTTTTACCTACCCAGGTGTTCATTTGTGAGAAATTAAAAAAAATGTGTATCATATTAGAATAATAAAAAAATTATACCTATAAATTAAATTACCTATCACTTTCTCATTCAAGATTTCATTCGTATTAGCAGAATTGTGGTAAATTCAAAATCTATAAAAATGTCAAACTTTGCTAAGAAAATAATATTTCCACTGTCGTTTTGTTGGGTAATGGCAATAAAATTCCAAAATGAAAAATTTCATAAATCGTATAGGTATTGATAAATAATTGACTCGGGACTAGGCTGGCGGGCGCCGCTTGGGTTAGCAACCCAGCGAACAAGCTCCGACTTGTTCAAGAGGAAGAGATAAGCCGAAGATACGTGGTTGGCCAACCTGACGCGGGTAGCGGTTTCCATGCAATTGATCGGATCTTCAGGATTAATTAGCGCTACGAAAATTTCAGTTAAATTGAAAAGAAAAAACGCATCCTCCCAAATTGATAGAAAAAATTATTATTTTTAATTTAATTTAATAAAATCAAGGCCTGGCCGTGTTATTATAACTTAAGATAAGAGAGGCAGCAAGAAAATTAGGGAAGTTTCAATTTTATTTTTATCGGAAAAGATAATAGTTTTAACAGAAGGTATTATGTTGTTCATTTATGATGTAAACATCCATAAAAACATATCTTATCTTATATTATTAAATGAGCAAATCTTGTATATATATATATTCAATCGGGTTCTCGAAAACGGCTCTAACGATTTGGATTAAATTCACGGGTTAGGAGGGTTTTGTGTTGGCGATTCGATGGGTCACGGTCTCATCTTCGGCTAAGTTGTTTTTTATGGGTTTTTTGTTAAATGAAATAATTATTCACAGGTGGTTGTCTCGATAAAAATGTAATTATACATTTTTATTCAATTTCCTTTTAAATTTTAATTGTTTTTTTAATTTTAAATTCCACTAATAGATCATTACAAATATAAAGGTAGGTAATTTAATTGATTAAAAATCGAGTTTTAAATCCCACAAACGTATTTTTTTAAATTAGAATTTGGCAATTTAATTGATGAACTCAAAAATTGTTATTTAATTAAAAAAATTATTATACGATATTTATTTATATACCTATACATATATACACATAATCTGTGGGCCATACTACAAGGCGAGGGTGGAGGTGATGGTTGGGGAGATGTGGGGGGTGCAGTGGAGGAGGGGTACGGAGGGGAAGCGGAATTTGGGTGGGGTGGGGGTGTAGTAGATGGGGGGTGGATGGGGGGGTGAAGTGGTGGGGGTCCCGGGGGATTAATATATAGCTTTTAACTGAAGCAAAAAGTTACCGAGCATCGCTCGGTGGCCAGGTACTTACCATTTTCAATTAATTAAGCCCGTGTTTTCAAACTATGGTTCAAGGACCACTAGAACTTTCCATATATATTTCATAAAACCCCAATTGTAATTCAGAATTCTATATCTCTCTGAACTACTTGCTCAATGGTTTTAACTAGATTGTGTTCATTCTTCTCTTCTCAGGATCAGCTTCAGTAAAAGTGATTTTAACTGACAGAAATATTAATTTAGTTGCATTTTATAATTTAAACCCCATTTAGAATTATCATTAAGAATCATTGAATGACCTGTGTTATTGTTTTATAGGATTTTCATTCAACAGTATTTACTAATTTAATTTATGAAACAAAGCCATGTCATAGTAAGTATTGTAATATTAATTTAATTTAATTTTTTGAATTATTAATTGGTATTTTTTCTTCTAGAGCGTGCCAATTGGTATAGAGACGACCTCGGTAATTAAAATAATTCAACTCAACTTATATACTACAAAATTTACTTTATATAAACTTAATTCTTCTAAAATTTTAATATTAATTTTTTTATTTATACTTAGATTTTGATTCTGATGTGGTACCAAGAATGATGCAAAATTCAATTTCGGTTCCTTTAGTTTATGCGGCTCCAGCAAGTCGTAGAGATCCTCAACCGAAATCCCAGAATGAAGGAACAACTGTTCGAACATTTTTTCCTGAAACATGGCTTTGGGAGAATTTTAATACTGGGTATATTTAAATTTATGTAATAATAAATTATCATTAGTTAATACCACTCTGGGGTAAGTGGCATTATTTCAGTATCCTTGTTGTAACATGGTGTTACAATTTGACATCATTATAATAAAAAAAAAAAAAAAAACTGGCAAGTGCGAGCCTATATATTTCCTTATAGAGAGAATCTCTAGACTGATGCTTTACAATAAAAATTACAAAACGACATCTATAAAAGATATATTTCTTGATATTTTTCATACATTTATTTATAATAAGTATTTTTTTTAAATATTAAATAATAATATTTATAATATTCAATCGGAATTTGTCGAGAAAAACAATTTTTGAAAAAAAGGAAAAACTCTGTTAAAAAACTTCTTAAAATAAGTTTAATTAAGAATATGTTAATCCAAATTAATTATAATATGGTACATTAAGGTGGTTCTTATTTCGGGTATTTTCGAATTTTTACGCTGAGAGAGGCTCATTTGGTTCGAAATAAATAAAAAAAATATATCTCCCAAGTTTCAAGACTTTTATTTTTACAGAGTTTTAGTATTTATAATTTTGGAGTCTATAACTTACTAACACTAAGATAAGGTGTTATTTTATCTAGCCCTAACTTCAAAATTATAATAGCTAAAAATCAGTAAAAATTCTGAAGGATAGCTACTATTTTAAGAATAAAGTCGCTTCTAGTATCCGGATACAAATTTTAAAAATTTTAAGAAAATCAATGGTTAACGCTTGATTGCAATTGGCTCGCTTCATTGCCAGCTCAAATTATAGAGATTAAAAAAATATATTCATGATCTATTCGAAAATTCGAGTAAGAAAAATTGTTTAAAAACTGAATGAAAAGAAACGATGATTCGTGAAATGAAACTCGATTCTACTGCTGCTTACTAATTTCTTTCATTTCACCTACACTCTTGTTCGCTCCTCTGGTATCAGGATACAAATTTTAAAAATTTGAAGAAAATCAATGGTTAAACGCTTGATTTCAATCAAGGATGCAATTTGACTCGCTGTAATACTGGCTTCATTGCCAGCTCAAATTATACAAGGCGCTCGCCCCCCCCCCCCCCTTTTATTTACTTATTTAAAACTATTGAGCTAGCTATTTGGAGTGGGGGAAAGTGATAACTACTGAAATAAAAATGCACATTAAAAAAATAGAGTAGTTTTTTTTCAATTTACATTAATTAAGAGATCTGGTTAAACTTAGTCGCTGCCGGCCGCCCCCCCCCCCTTCCCTGGTACGGAGTTCTACTCGCACTTGGTCGTTTTTTTTTTTAATTTTTTTCAGTCCACTCTTTAAACCCCAAAGTGAAATTAAAATGATATTTATTTTTAAATTTTTTTTAATTTTATTTATTTTCTTAGAAAGACGTACTGGTAAGCGAAATAAGTAGGTTATAATGAAAGGCAGTCTATAAATTATTTAATTTTATTCAATTTCCAACGTTTCGGATAACCAAGTACACTTATGGTATAATGTTGGACAATATTGTAATATTGTTGCTATCACTGAAAGGAGAGATAAATGGGAACTGAGTTATACTCACCCATCAATAACTATTCAATATCCTGAAGAAGGAAAGAAAAATGTCTCCGAAACGTCGGAAATTGAATAAAATTAAATAATTTATGGACTGCCTTTCATTATAACCTACTTATTTATTTTTAACTTAAGACTTGAAATTTTTTAAATCACACATAGTAAATTATAATTATTTACTGAACACGAACAATAAATAATATAATATAACTACCACTTTTCGGTCGGTTTATTCTGCAATCGAAAAGTAATAGTTACTTTGTATTTATTATTTGATCGTTTTCAATAAATAATCATAATTAATTAACTGGTATGTGTGATATAAAACAAAATTTCAACTCCTAATTAATTTAACCATAAAAAGCTTTAACAGCTTCACATCTAATAAATAAATTTTTAACTTGTTTATTTTTATTTTCGTTAAGGCCTGATGGTAGTGCCCAACTGGAAAGGCCTTTACCACATTCCATCACTCAATGGGTTGGTCATCTTTTTTGTTTGAGTTCCACTGGAGCATTAGCTGTTGCACCGCCGCTTGAACTTGTAACATTTCAACCATTCTTTCTTGAATATCTGACACCTTATTCAATCAAACGCAATGAAGTTGTTAATCTCAAAACAATAATCTTCAACTTTTTAAATCATAGTTTACCTGTAAGCATCTATCAATGATGTATTTTGAATTAATACCTATATTATTTTTGAATGTGCTATTTTTTGCCTTATAGGTTCAATTAGAATATTGGGGCGCATCTGGTTTAGAATTACTTTCAAATTCTTCTATAAAATTTTGTATACCACCTGGACAAAATTATATACACAATTTCAAAGTTCGTGCTTTTGATATTGGAGAATTAAATACCACAGTTTCTGCTGGAGTTGATGATTTGTATCCAGAGCCATGCGGACCTGAAGTTGTGATGTACAAAAGGTAATATTAATGATAAGACGGGCAATAGAAAGCCAGACATCGTGGCAAAGGATGCGACGGGGGTGGTGTGGGTTTTGGACGTCCAGGTCGTCTCCGCGCTTGCAGGACTGGGTGTTGCCCACCGAAACAAAATAGAAAAATATAGGGGCAACTCCAGTCTTGTGGATAATATTGCGGAGCGATTTGGAGTCGGAACGGGCTCGGTCAGGGTCGAGGCCATCACACTCTCGTGGAAGGGAGTGTGGTGGCATAAAGCGGTGGAGTCCCTCATCGCCCTGGGTATATCCCAAAAAACAATAAACGATTTGACATATAGGGCAATGAGGGGATCTCTCCTTAATTTTTACACTTTCGGCAGAAGAACATATAGAGCGGATGACGTATGATTATTTTTTGTGGAAAAAAAAGAAATGTGAAATGTGAGCCAGGATTAATCCTGGCTCTCTCAGCCACCCGCTCTGAATCTGAATTAATTTGTTCTGAAGCTGAAAGTGTGAAAGATATGTAAATAAATTTGTCTAATGCTCTTTTGTCTTTGTAAGAGGCGGCCCGCTCCTCGGACAAATAAACAAAATTACATACCTACTCGTACATCAGTGGCGGGCGGTGACTTTTCAGCCAGGATGCTGTCCAAAAAATAGACCTTCATTTTTTTTTCATTTTATTTTATTCTTTGCTTCTTTTTCCAAAATTTATCGATTCCCGCGTCATAGAATTTTTCGTTATTTTTTTCAAATTTAATATTAGATTTTTTATCAAATGATATTTAAACAGAGTGGATAATATATATTCACTTCATCTTCTTCTGGCGTTGTTTCAATTCTTTTCATAGTTGACTGATGCGCTTGTAGAAGCCATAATGAAAATTAAATGTATTAAATCACTCATAAAAATAAATATTTGCCTATTGTGCTTTAAAATGTCTGAAATGCGAAGAAAAATATTTTTCAACTATAATTTTTTCTCTTTGTCTTAATTCCGATACCCACGATAAATCAAGAACGGAAAGTCAAAAAATTCTTCTTTTGTATCAATACAGAGGACTGATTAGATTTTGGAATATCTAGTTCAAAAGGCAGAAAATATTTTTCGAATTATTCTATTGAGATTTTAAGAGAATGTTAAATATAGTTTAGCCATAAATGAACAATTTATATTTAACTTTATTACTAGTACTAGGGCAGCTCTAGTGTACCGAGTCTTGAAAAAGTTGAAAACTCTTTTATTATTTAATTTGCAAGTGAGTGATCCTTTCATTAGAATCTGATCGATGAAAATAACTACAAAGAGCGTGGATTTCCCATTTTTTTAGATCTAGGGTGTATTGAAAGGGTGCAAATACAAGTTCAGACCTGTTCAAATACAAGTTAAAACCTGTTTCTGACTATTAGAGATTAATTTCTATTATTCTAGGAATGGCCTTTTGCACTAGGGCCAAAACGATACTCGTTATAGAGAGAGAGAGAATATTCAATTGGACATCATTAAAGCAAATTCTTTTGCCCATCAAACATCTTTTAGTTAATCTTTCACAATTAATTTTTTTAATGCAATGTATAGATTTTTAATGAAAGTCATAGTACGAGTACATGTATAATAAATTAATTCACTTTTTAACCTCATAGAATCAAAGAATTTTCCTCTAGATAGCTGAGTAATTAAAATAGGAAATTTGGAATATTTTTTTCATATATTCTTTAAATTTGCTAACATTAAAAAGCTCCGTAAATGTTAAATTTTATACAACTTTAAATGAATTAGTTGAATAGTATTTATTCAAGGTGTTTTTAAAATTTAACCAATTTTCAAATATTTATAACAGGGATGAAAATACTCTTGACATTTTGGAATTTGCTGGATGTTCCGCATCCACAGCATCCATGGACCGCACGCCACTGTCGTACATAGTCTTTAATGTGTATAATAAATGTATGGTGTGCGGCCTACTTTTACTTACTACTCCCATTCAATGATGAATAGAAATAAAATTATTCGATACACATGGGAAGTTACTATTGAATTCCCGCACAAAAAAATCAAATAAATATAATAATAATAATAATAAATTGACCATTATGCTTAAAAATGTCTGAGACTTGGTGAAAAATAATTTTCAATCATGATTTTTCCTGTCTGTCTATGTGTCTGGATTCCGATACACAGAATAACTCAAGAACGGAAAGTTGTACAAAGTTCGTTCATATGCCAAAATGTTTAAAATAAATTAGAATTAAAATTATTTAAAATAAATTTAGAATAAATTCTTAATAACTTGTAATGGAAGGCAGCCCAGAGGTAGTGAGGAAAGAAAAAATTAACACATATCAAATAAGGTGTAATTTATTGGAATCCTTCCTCCTTTCCTTTCAAACCGACTTTTCGGAAGATTTTTCCCTCCTTCTTCAGGGTTTCAAAGGGTCAATGATTGAAACAAATAAAATGTTTCCTTCTTCTCTCCACAGTAGTGTTCAAATTCTAATTAAGAAAAGGAGGGAAAAAAATTTGTTTTTCTATGCCTTTGTTAAAAATGAAGAAAGTTTTTGAGCACTACTGTGGAGAGAAGAAGGAAACATTTCATTTGTTTCATTCATTGACCCTTTGAAACTCTGAAGAAGGAGGGAAAAATCCTCCGAAACGTCGGTTTGAAAGGAAAGGAGGAAGGATTCCAATAAATTAGACATTATTTTATATGTGTTAATTTTTTCTTTCCTCACTACCTCTGGGCTGCCTTCCATTACATTCAATTAAAGTTTCTACCAGTCCGTCTCTCTCCAGAGAAAATTTCGTTGCAAAAAAATTCTTAATAACATTTAGGAAAAGCGGTGTTCGTTTATAGTGAAACATATTAAACACAAGAGTTTTTTGACGGGTTATAGTGGTGTTTCACAAAACTGATAAACAGTCCCGAACCCCCTTAAGGTAAATTTGTATTATTGTCACAATGGTTGTATGCCCCACTCTTTGTAATCGAACCCAAATGCCAACAAGCAATTCAGTCATGGTCATAAAAACACAGACACCATTTTCCCATCTAATTTAACTCTTATTGATAAAATGAACTTTTTTATTAAAGGATAGGTATAACTCAGCTTGATTCGATTTTTTCAGAGATGTTTTAATTAAACCGATTCTAGTTAAACCAGAAGGATTTCCTGTTGAAAAGGATTTCTCCAAGCTTGTATGTCTTTCCGGTAAGTTCACTTTGAATGCTTATCTTAAGGCCATATTTTCTTTAATGGAATGCATGAATGCCAGGTTTGCCAATTTTATACAGCTGAATAGCGGCCGAAACTTCGTGAACATAACATAAAACTTTTAAATATAGTATATCTCTTTATACCTTAAGTGGGCTAGCCTGGAAAAAACTTCCAACTCAATTTCAATCTAAAACAGCTCTTCTTAAACTTTTTTACTTGGACTGACAAATTTTTTGCAACCCGATATTTATATACATAGATATATGGTATAAGCCATAATTTTTACTAGCAAACCATTAATAAATTTATAGTGAAGCAAATTTTTATAAGCATACCTATTATAATGATAATTGTATCATTTGTTAAAACTAAATAATTACAATTATTAAATCTAAATATAATGAAATACTGTAGATCTGCTAGATACAAATCTTATTAAATAGTCAAACAGGAGTTCATCATCTTCAACATTTTTCAAATTTTGATTTGTATTTTGATTTTATAATCGCCAATGCTGAGAACCTCGCTTCACATAAATAAATAAATATTTCTAGTACAAAATGGCAATTTCACAAATTTTGTTAAGGGAGAATGGTGTGGGTTCTTGGTGAAACATTTTAAAGTAAAAAAATTTTGAAAAATTTTAGAAACTTTTTAAAATTTTCTTTACTTTAATTTCACAAATTATTCGAAATTCAATTACAGATATTTATATCTCGAATTCACTAAACATTAATTTTTGCCCGTTGCGCATTATAATTTTTTCATTGATCATTGTCATTGTTGTTGTCCTATGTTTCGCGATCCCAAAATTCAGTTTCGTGCCCCCAAATGGGGTCGCGACCCATAGTTTCAGAAGCAGTGATCTAAAATAAAAATATTGTATACATTTATAAAAATGTCTCTTTAATTTACATTTGTTATCTATTATAGAAAGATCAGAAGATTCTACAAATATTTTTCAATTAACATTGCCCGATGAGATTGTCGAAGATTCAGCCAGAGGAGGAATAGCCATCTCATCTGATATAATGGGTCCTACTTTAATGGTAAGTAGTATATAATCTAAAATTTCAATTGTTCTAAACAAAATGACGGTATATTAATTTCATGTCAGAGAACTTTAAAGAGTTTCGATTTTATTTTGAATGATTTATTTTCTTTTGAGAATACCTACTGTTGTTAACCAGATTTGTGTATTGTTGATCGTGATCCGCAGTTACATTTATGAGAAGGTTTTGTGACTGGTTTTGAGTCATCTCCAAATTTTGTATTTTGTTATTTATAATCATTAACAATTTGAACTTAAAAAATAAAAAGTGAATTAAAGAAACATTTTTCAACAAAAGAAAAAACTCATTAATAAGATATAGTAGAGATATATTGTGGCAAAAACGTAAAGTGAGGAATATCCGACAAGCGAGAGTTGCGACATGAGTTGAGATTTTATGGTGCATTCATCTGAGTGCGAGTGAATCCATATATACAGCAGTAAAGCGAGTGCACTGATTCACACAAGTACTCAGATGAATGTATTATAAGTCGAAGCAAATACAGTAACCATGATTCTCGGGTTTTCCTCACTACATCCGTGCCATATATATTAATAGTACTATATTTTTTGTAATACCAGCTGAGAAAGAACGATTTGAAAGAGAAAATAAGACAGCTTTTTCAGTAAGATCTTGCTATGTACCTAAGTGTTATTTCTAGCTTTGATCCATTATTTTAGGTACTGAATAATGATCACTTTAATATAAATAATACTTAATGGCTATGGGTACATAGAGTAAAGTTGTTTTGAAGATTCTATGTTGCTGTGAATGTATAAAATAATAATAAGCGTGCTGGAAAGTAGAGGGGGTTATAAAGAAGAAAAGTAGAACTTTACGCACAAACGGTAAATAATATATAGAACAAAATCTTTATTAAGACGAAATGGATAATTAATTCAATTTTTGTGTAATGTTAAGTTTTTAAGATTTAAATTCATATGGGATTCATATATGCTTTTTATTAAGATAAATTTATTTTTAAATATAAAATTATTAATAATTAGTAGAGATTGTGGTGTTGGTGCAAGGTGAAACATCTTTAATATAGATAAGAGTAAATAAATATTATATTTAATATTGATTTACTATGAGTTAAGGATACTAGGTCACTTATTTCGGCATAAAGAACATTTAGCTTCCCACAGACAATTAATAAGAAACCAGCCCATAAATCCAGATTCCACTTCCGCATATGCTAATCATCTATATTCTTTAGACCATTTACCTTCACCTACTAATCCCACCCCTATTCATTTCGAAAGAAAAGGATTAAGATTGGATCTTCTTGAATCCACGGAAATAAAATATGCCTTGTCGAACGACGAAAATATTATCAATAATCAACTGGATGTAAAACAAAATATAATAATTGACCTTTTAATATCTAAGCGGAAAAATTACCCTCAACCTAGAGACACAAGTCAATGAACTTATCAACTTTCCTTTCATCTAAAGATGCCTATGTCAATAAACGCCAACCTGATATTCTTTCTTAACAATAGATTAAGAGAAAGTGTCCTTTTAAAATAATTTAAAAATTCTTTCCCTCTGTTCAATAAACACATATATAACCTGTTATTCAATAAGTTGAATTAGTTACTTTCTGTACTTCCTGAAGATGGGTTGATAGCCCGAAATATATATATTGAAAAAGAAATTTTTTTTTTAAATCTTTTAATTTTAATGTGAAATAAGTGACCTAGTATCCTTAACTCATAGTAAATCAATATTAAATATAATATTTATTTACTCTTAACTTTATAAAATTATTAATATAAAATGATAATAAATATTCCCTCTGTCCGAAAATATGGTATACATTTGAAAGGAAATCTTAGATTATCTAATCTAGAGTTTCAAAAGCAACTGGCAATACTCATTATATTTTTATTGTTTATATTGATAACTAAATATGCTAACATATTTGACAGGCATTGATTTTGAGTTAATTTGAAATTTGAAGACCAAAAATTTGTTTTTTTAAGAAAAATAAAATAGTCACCGCTGTAATTTCAAAATGGAAAATTTTAACACGAATAACTTGATTTTACAAAGAGATGCCAAATCGAAGTAAATGACTAATGAACAACGTCATGGTATCTTGCAACAGTATATGAAGAACTAAGAAAAATTAGAACACGGTGATATTAATAAAATGATTGAATGTGTTCAATATGATTTTAATAAACTAAAGAGAAATACTCTTGATAACGTATGTTGATTAATGTCCATTATAATTAGTAGATTAAAAATTCACAGTTCATTGGACAATGTTTTTTATTGAAGCTCTTATTCAATTTTTGTACAACGTTTCGTCTCTCTCGAGACTTTTTCAAGCACTGCAAATAAGGACAAAGATCTATTAGGTGAAAGTCTTTTACAATTATATAGGTTATACAACCCAAAATAAATAAAATGTATCACAAATTAACTAAATATATACAATCAAAAATACAAATATTACAAAAACAACATTATTATCACACAAGACTCACCTCAATTGGTTAGAGCAACATTGGTTGAGATAACAGTAAAAATAATTGAGACATAGTAGAATTTTTTCTTTTTAGATTGATACAATAAAAAACATTGTTCAATGAACTGTGAATTTTTAATCTACTCTTGATAACGTTTTTATAACATTACAAACGCGTATGGAATCAATTATGTTGAAACGAGGGGAAAATTCCTATAAAATTCTTCTTATAGGTAAATAAGGTGAAACTTCGTCGTGAGGGTCGATTAGCTGAAAAGTACGTATATATGTTCAGAAGAAGCGTTCAACAAGGCTAAATCTCATTTGAACTGAATTTGGATTATACTAAAATTATTTGTAGTTAGTTATACTGGGTTAATCAAATGAATTAAATTTTTTTTTTATTTAATTTTAGATTTATTTGATTTTTTTCGCAAATGTATCATATACCATATTTTTGGACAACAAAATATTAAATTAAAATGTATACCATATTTTCGGACAATTGGAGTAGTTATTTATTGAAAGAATATTTTCTTCTGAAACCAACTAGATTGCTGATTTTTAATAAGATTTTCTACCACTTCATAATAAACTCATTAAAAATGTTCAATCAAGATAGCTTCAAGTTTCATCTCACACTTTTCGTTTGATAAACAACTCAATTACCAAAGCATCCGATTTACAATAAGCAATTATTTTGTAATTATTTTCAGAATTTAGATAATCTTGTTCGATTGCCAACCGGCTGTGGAGAACAAAATATGATTTTATTAGCACCAAATGTTCAAGTCATTCATTATCTAGAAAATATACGTAAAGTTAATCCTCAATTGAAAAATAGAGCTATAAATTTTATAAAGAAAGGTAATCATTAATGATATTTATATATTAATATAATTTACTTTAAATCTGATTTGAAAATTCAACGACAAAAGACTGTTATGCTTAGATTTGTTAATGACATGACTTTTAAAAAAAAAACTAGAAAAAACAATTCGAGAACGAATAAACTGAGCTTCAGAAGAGAAAGTAAAAATGAATAAAAGCATTTTGAGGTTTTTTATTTAATCTACAGGAAAAAGGCAATAGAAGTGTATTAAGATATGCGAAAACAACATGAATGAGTAAATTAACGTAGGAGGAAAGAAGCCAAAAAGAAATTAATTCGAAAATCGCCCAAGCAAAAATGGAGTTTAATTGGAAACAAACATTTTATTACACTCTTCATTAATTAAAATAGGAATCATGATATCGACATAAATATTCATAGCATCGAACTGTATTAATCTGAAATATAGAGGGGCGAAGAAAAATAAAATTATGCAAATTCTACAGATCATGTTCGTTATTAGATTTGAAGTAAAAATGAAAACTTTTTCAAGATTCTGTACATTATTCGTTTTTGGCAATTTTTCGACTGAGAACAATTTCAGTTAAATAGTTTAAATCTTTGGTTTAAACTTACTAAAGGGGTTCAGTTTAGTTAAACAAAACTGGGCACTAAATTTCAGGTTATTAGTGGCTAACTGTTCGATAGATCCTACATTTTTCTGCATTTTGACCCGGAAATTCTGGATCTAAAATCTCGAAAATCTAATCAGCTCTTTGTTTTGAAAAAACAAATATTTTAGCACCAGAATGAACATTCTAGAAGTTTTCATTCTTGAGATATTGTGAGTATCTGACTCCCGAGCGACCTTAGTAATGAATGAGCTGTACTCCTGGTTGCCGACGTTTCAGGCAATTATGGATAAATTTACCAAACAAGAATAGGAAGATAAAGTAACGTGAATTTCTCCTCCTAAAATAAACTTACCATTGATATTTTAATTTAATTGTTTTGAAATCTCCATTGGAACTATTCAAATTATTATTTTAATTACACATCAACAGATAGAAAATGAGATTTCTATTAAAGTATAAAATTCAAGTTACTATTTTTACAGTTCTTTACAAGATCTTCCTAAGTCCAAAAATAGGATATTTAAAAATGTACTTGTCCGCATTTAATCAATTTTCAGCTGAACTAGTGAACTTATAATTAATGATTCTTGAAATTCAGAGGCTTTGACTAGAAAATGAGAAACTGACGAGGACAATATTAAAAATTATTTTAGAAGACTTTAATCCAGTATTCTAAAAATAGATATTATCCATCCATCAATGAACGAATTTTCATTAAATATCTATGTAAAATATAATAAATTACATTCAAAAAATTAAATGATAAAACATCCATTCTTTAATGAAAATTCGTCCCTTTTTGGAGACTATCTTTTAATAAAAGCAAACATTTATTGAAGGATATCAGCGACAACAGAATTATAAGCATAAAGATGGCTCATATTCAGCATTTGGTCCAAGAAGTGATGAATCTGGATCGATCTGGCTGACTGCATTTGTTGTTAAAACATTTTCTCAGGCCAGAAGATATACCTTTATAGATCGAAAACATTTAGATCAGAGTATTAAATGGATTGTTTCCCAACAACTTGAGAATGGATGCTTTCCGAAAATTGGACAAGTATTTCATTCTGAGCTCAAGGTATTTATATATACATATTATTTTCTCCTTTTTTCATCTAGACGATGACCTATTATTATAAAGAGTTAAATGTGTATATTTTCTTTTGAATATCTCGAAAAAAAATACTTTTTGAACTCTCTTTTAAAAAGGAGATGGATACAAAGGGGAGAGGAACCCTTATCAACTTAATTGAGAATTTCTAGGGAAAATAAAATATTAATTATATTCCAAAGCCTCCCAATCGATCACAAAGGAACGAGGAAGAGATTAAAGATTAAATAAAAAAGAAATTCCAAATTCAAATAAACATTAGGTATTAGCTTGAGTTCGGGGATCAGTGGCCAAGAGGATAAGAGCTAAGGCTCTTATGAAGGCATCTATTCGAGGGGATCTATTCGAATCCCTGCTGATCCTTTTGTCTATTATAAAAAATCTTTTCTTCGTTCCCTAATTTAATAAAATATTAATTTTCAATAAACTAAACTCATTTTAAATAGTATATATTATAAAGATTTAAATGTATATATTTTCGTTTGAATATCTCGAAAAAAATTACTTTTTGAACTCTCTTTTAAAAGGGAGATGGATCCAAAGTAGGGACCCTTATCAACTTAATTGAGAATTTCTAGGGAAAATAAGATATTAATTTTCAATAAACTAAACTTATTTTAAATCAGTAATTCCCAAAAGGGTCCACGATGACCTGCAAAGGGTCCATGCCAATGAAAAAAAAATTGAAGGTCTATGAGAGGTATCAGTATTACTTCACTATTTTTGGAAGGGTTAATAAATTTAATTTTTAGAAGAGATATAAAAATAAATATTATACTCGAGCTCTCTATAAAAATATACTATTAGAATAAATTAAAATTTCTTGAAAAGTTAAACTTTATTTTTTTAAGAAAGGGGTCTACCAAAACAGAAAATCATTGCCAGGCGTCTACGAGACAAAAAAAGTTTGGAAATTTCTGTTTTTAATAGTACCTATATATTATAAAGAGTTAAATGTGTATATTTTCGTTTGAATATCTCGAAAAAAATTACTTTTGGAACCCTCTATTAAAAGGGAGATTCATGCAAAGGGGGAACAAATTTTTTGAGAATTTCTAGGGAAAATAAAATTTTAATTTTCAATAAACTAAACTCATTTTAAATGGTATATATTATAATATAATTATAATTATATAATTTTGTAATAATAAATTTTTCTATCTTATAATTTTATTTCAGGGCGGACTTTCTGATTCTAGTACTGCTTTGACCTCTTATATTCTCATTGCAATTTTGGACTCGGATTTGAAATTGAAAGAAAATGTCATTGAAAATGCAAAGCGATGCCTTGCATCAAACAATGATGAAGACGACTTATACGCTTTGGCCTTGAAATTATATGCATTTGCACTTATAAATGAAGATGAACTTATAGATCAAAATATTGAACATTTAATGTCTTTTGCCAAGAGAGAGAATGATCTTCTATTTTGGGAAAGTCATGGTAAGTGGCAAACCAATCACGTATATCTACTAAATAAATAAAAAAAAAATTTTTTTTAAAAAATATCCTATTTCGGTAGATATATTTTTTACATTTTAAGTTTATTTTTATTTGGTGTAAATATCTCTGATACGGGTGGATCGATTTTTTCAAATATATATGTACGATATTTTTGTCAAAAAAATATATATATTTATTGTATTGATTAGTTGTATTGTTAATATGCAGTGCTGTAGTCGTAAACTTAGCAGAAGGTATACGCTATATGGACCGTAAAAATCAGAGGGTATACGCTATAAACTGGGTAGGGGCTATTTAATAAAAGACGAAACTGCAATTTAAAATAAACTGTACAGTGTACAACCAAGCACAGGGCATACGCTATTTGTTCAGACCACATGATTTACGTCATATACCGCCGTATACCCTCACTATAGCCCTGGTTTTATGAAGAAAAAATTCGGCTGAATTCATCTAGATTAAATTAAAAAAAAAAATAGGAATTTATGTAATTCTTTTTAAGAATATTTATGTCCATCGATTAAATTAATAAGTTGTTGTAGGGAAATAAGAACAATAGCTTATGAAATTTTTTTTATTTTATGCCAACGTTTCGTCAACTTTGTTGACTTCCTCAGGGCTCAAACAAATTAACTTCTTTGCATATTTGTCATTTTATAAATATTCATTCTTAGCAAACACATATAGGGCAGTCATTGAACAGATTAAAAATGTTCTTATTTCCCTACAACAACTTATTAATTCTTTTTAAGGTTTTTCTATTGAAACCACATAGATTAAATATTTTTAATGAATCTCGCTGTACAAATATTCCGATATCACATTTGGAGGTAGTCAAAGGTAATTACATAAGGTAAGGGAAAGCTCTTGAAACCTCTTGAATAACTTAGCAACAAGCACTTGAAAACCCCTTCAGAAAGAAATGATAAGAATATCTCAATAAAAATGTTGAATCTAGATTGTTTCAACGGACACCATTATAAAAGATTAAATAGAATTCTAAAAAAAATTTAAAGCAATTATTTTTAAAAATGTTGAATCTATATTCTTTCAACGGAGACCATTAAAAATAATTAAATAAAATTCTAAAAAAATTATAATAAAGCAATAATTTTTAATTTTAAATAGATATTTTCACTTGTTGAATCGTCATTCTCAAATATTGACTTACCTTCAAGATTGGTTACTTTCAAGTTCAAGTTTTAAATGACTAAAGATTAATTTTAGATTAGGGAACGAAGAAAAGATTTTTATATTATAAACAAAAGGATCAGCCGGGATTTGAACCCGGGATCTTCGCATCTGCGATGCCTTTATAAGAGCCTTAGCTCTAATCCTCTCAGCCACTGATCCCCGAACCCAAGCTGATACCTAATGTCTATATGAATTTGGAATTTCATTTTTATTTAATCTTTTAATCTCTTCCTCGTTCATTTTTCACAGAAATTCCAAATTCATATAGACATTAGGTATCAGCTTGGGTTCGGGGATCAGTGGCCGAGAGAATAAGAGCTAAGGCTCTTATAAAGGCATCGCAGCGCACATGCGAAGATCCCGGGTTCGAATCCCGGCTGATCCTTTTGTCTCTAATATAAAAATCTTTTCTTCGTTCCCTAATTTAATTTAATTTATAATTGTCTTTCGAAGCGGCCTCATTGTGGTTGCGCCCTGGAGTGAAGAAGAAAATTATTTTCGACCTTTGAGTTCGCGATCGAGTGGGAGGCGTTACAAACTTGTTCAAAATCATTAAAGAATTTAAAGTCTAAAAATAAAAAATATAAAATAAAAATTGTTATATTTGTTTTACTAAATTTCAAATTTAATAATGTGACTGAGGATTAAATGGAAGGCAGTCCAGATATAAATAAAAAAATTATTTCCAAAAAAATAGTATTTATTGGTAGGTTTTCTTTTTACAGTTTTTTTAAACCAACGTTTCGGAGGATCTTTCCTCCTTTAATGATGGAGACAGGAAGGAAAAATACTACGTTCTTCCTTCATTGGCCCTTTTAAATCCTAAGAAAGGGAAGATCCTCAGAAAATTTGGTTTCAAAATATTGTAAAAAGAAAATTTTCCAAAAAATACTCTTTTATTGAAATTAACTTTATATTTATTCCTGGACTTCCTTCCATTCAATCCTCAGCTAGAAATCTACCAGTCCGTCTCCGAAGAAAAACTTCTAACATATTAATGCTTATTTACTTAGTCTTAAGCATTTTCTACCGTCAGGTGTATGGCTAACTTATTAATAATTATATTTTAATCAGCTAAAAATTACGTTGGTATTGAGAAAACTCTTGAACGGGCAGAGTTTGTGAACCTATACGTATGTTTGGTTGACTAGCTCTCAGGCGAGTCGTTGTATACATTTTACTAGTGATCACGACATAATTTCACTCATATCAAAAAGACTTCAATAGTACTTATTCACAACAGCCCCTCAAATTGAAGTTTTCTTTATTATGATATTAAAATATCATTAGAAATTTTTAATTTTCATCCTCATCTATTAAATAAATCAACTACAAACATAACACTCTAATGTAGAAATTTTCCTTTTTTTGGGAATTCGTAAGGTTTATTTAGCCCCAGAGGTGGTTGGAGTCTCTCAAAAAATTTTAAATAAAAAATACATATACTAATGTTCAATGTGGCAAGTTGAACCTGCCGAAACTGTTTCGATTTATAAATTTGACTAAAATAAAGAAAGAACATTAGTATATATATTTTTTCTTTAAAACTTTTTGAGGAACTCCAAACATCTCTGGGGTAAATAAACCTCACGAATTCCCAAAAAAAAGGAGATTTCTACATAATGTAGCCATCTGTGTGTATCTACATATAACTCTCATAGTTTATAGTCAAACAATATAATATTATATCATATTTTGTTGAAATCGGTAAAGAGAATATTAATTATTGATATTTTATTGTAGGTAACCTTGGTAAAAGTATTGAGATGTCCGCTTATATTGCACTTATGTTAATGCGAAGGAATTCTGGACTGTCAGAAGAAGTAACATCAATTATAAGATGGATCAGTCTACAAAGGAATTCAAATGGAGGATTTCAATCTACTCAGGCATATATAATAAATAAATAGATATATTCAAAAAATTGAGTGATATTATTTTTGTTATTAATTAATGTTGTATCATCCGCATTCATAATAAATTTGTAACATGAATAGCAGAGAATTGGACAAAAAATTAAAAACACACAGTTTCTATTAAATGGGCCAGACGTTGACTCAATTTATTTTGACTTCCTCAGTGGCTCATTTTATCACTCTTTGTCAAAAACAATTTCATTATACGAAATAAGCTGACGTGTTCTGATGTGACCATCCACTTGACTTTACCATACAACCTGACCCTTCACTTACCATATATTTAATATTTAATCAAATTATTTATAATATTGTAGGGGAGGGTGTTAGTTTTTGCATTTTTTTAGACTCCTGGGGGCCCACTGATTATGTATACAAAATTTGGTTGGGTTTGGTACAAGGGCCTAGATTTTCATTTTTTACCCCACAGCCCCCCTCCCCCATTTTGTGCGGTTTGTTTTTGCATTTTTAGACTTCTGGGGTCCCACTGATTATGTATACATACAAAATTTGGTTGAGTTTGCTCAAATAGCCTAGATTTTAAATTTCTTGCGCCCCGTCGTGCACGCCCCGGGAGTTTTGGATCGATATGCACCAAAATGTAATCACCTCTTTATCTCAATGTACCAAAACTACGTGTGAAATTTGGTTTCGATATTCACACTAGTTTTTGAGCTAGCTCGTCCACAGAAATTTTGTAATGCACAGACTAACAGACAAACAGACATTTTGACAAAACAATTATTATCTCAAAAAATATAATTTTTTCAATGTTCAATTATTAGGACTTTTTTGTAGAGTGAAATGCCATGGTTTCGCTCAATTTTTTTAATCAAAATATTTTCAGCCGTTTTTTAGATATTTTGAAAAAAAGAAGGAAAAAACACTTTTTTCATGCACGATCACAATACTTGACCATACCCTGTATGGTAAAGTAAAAAAGAATGTATTAAAAAAATATTATTCGTTCCTAAATAAAATTAAATATTATAATGGTTATATACCTAACCTGGGTTGATTTTTGAAAAAATTCCATCTTTCTTCAAAAAAAAGAAGAAACTCAAAAAAGAAGCTTAAAACTTTACATTAAAGACTAATGATGTTTTGTCGTATAGTGAATTTGTTTATTGACAAAGAGTGATAGAATGGGTCACTGTGGAAGTCAAAATAAATTTTTAAAATTTCTGGCCCATTTAATAAAAATTCTGTGATTTTGATTTTTTGTTCAATTCTCTGCTATTCCTGTTACAAATTTGTTATTATTATTTACATAAATGACCTCGGGAACTTAAAGCTCATTCAGTTATAAATATTGTAGGATATTTAAGGACTATGATATTAATTTCACTGAATAAATATTTAATTAAATCTTGTCAGAGAGGTTTCTAAACCCATAGGAAAAAATTCAAATTTCGAAATAATAAAGCTTGCAGGTCGAAAAAAGCTAAAATATTACTTGGCTTGTATTTTAAAGAATGGTATGGAATTCTAAAATGTTTGCATAGAATACGTTTTATTCATTTTCGTTTTGTTTTATCATTTTGAAATTAAACATCTTACAAGTGATAAATATTTACTTATAGGTTGAATCAATTTTATTTATTTACAAGGCACACTGAGGAAATTTAAAAGAAGAAAAGACTTCCTTGTTTTAGTTTCTTCATTAAGCTTGTCAAGATTTGCAATCCCTTCTTCACACGATTTTCGTGAACAGAAAAAGATTACAAAATTTTGCAAAGCTTCATGTAAACCATATGCATCGTTATTCATAAATCTTTTATATTAAATAAAATAAAATATAATTTTTTTAAATACAGTTGGCGAGATATTTTCTTTTCTATTCAAAGCACAACGATGTAAACTATCAAAAAGAATTCTCTTTATTTTCAAATTATGCATATTATTTTTTAGTCTCTTCTATATTTAATTGCAATTGTCTATAGCAGTGGTTCCCAACCTTTTGTGGCCCATCTCCCCTTTCTAGGTTGACTAACACCTATCGCCCCCTTTTCATTTTCATTGTATGCCTAATTTTAATTTGAAGTAAAGTGTAAATAATAAAACAGTTTTATTATTTTAAACAATTTTATTACCGTATATAAAAACAACCAAAGCAGTTTAAACCGGTCACTCTTAAATAAAATAGAAAAAAAATTAAAATGTACATTTTTTACAGATTTTTTTTTAAGAACAAAGACGTACATTTAAAAAACAGGAGTACATGTTTTCATTTTTAAATTGGAATCTGGAATCATACTTCAGATCTAGAAACTTAGTCTGCAAAGAGTTATCAAGCTTATCCACAGCTTCAAACGAGAATCCAATCCGGAATTTGTAACTTGGTCAAATCTTCAAATCTTGATTCCATGTCAGTTTTTAACTGGTCAAGGTGATCAGTAAAAATTAGGATTTTGTCTTCTGGGAGTTCAGTAGTCTCGTTATCTGACACTCAACACATTTTAAGGGTCGGAAACTGAATCAGCTCTTTACGGCCAATATTTATCCTGTGAATATTAAACTTGGCAATGAATGATTAAATAATTACTTTGGCCTTGAGAAGGTTCATCTTATTTCCTTGAAGAATTATATTGACTTCGTTCATTTTTTCAAAAATATCTGTAAGGTACGCAAGTTCCAACTTGCGTTGCTTCAAATTCTCACTTAAAACATGATCAGACGTGTCGAGAAACTCAGTAACCGTGTCAAATAATTTGAATATTCATCGTCCCCCAGATAACCCAAATCGCCCACTTGGGGACGATCGCCTCTAGGATGGAAACCACTGGTCTATAGCTTATAATTGAGGGCCTAAACACTTTTTAATTATACCCATGCTCTTAGAAAGGTTCGAAGTTCGCACTCCATTTTTCACTCATACTCCATTTAATTCCATTGAGATGCAAGGGGCAGTAGAACTTCTATAAATATGCCAACAGAATACAAAAAAAAAAAAAAAACAATTCTATCACAACACAATTTTTTGGTACTGGTTAAAATTTTCAATTTTTTTCTCACTTTTTCATTCATTTCAAACACCCATAACTTTCTCAAAAATTAAGATTTTAGTATTTTCTTTTCTTTTTACTTTACCATACAGGGTATGGTCAAGTATTGTAGTCGTGAATGAAAAAAGTGTTTTTTTCCTTCTTTTTTTTCGAAATATCTCAAAAACGGCTGAAACTATTTTGATTAAAAAAATTGAGCTAAGCCATGGCATTTCGCTCTACAAAAAAGCTCTAATAAGTAAACATCGAAAAAATTATATTTTTCGAGATAATAATTGTTTTGTCAAAATGTCTGTTAGTTAGATAGTCTGGTTGTCTGGTTGTCCGTTAGTCTGTGCGTTACCAAATTTTTGTGGACGAGCTAGCTCAAAAACTAGTGTGAATATCGAAACCAAATTTCACACGTAGTTTTGGTCCATTGAGATTAAGAGCTGATTAGATTTTGGTGCATATCGACCCAAAATTAAGGTGGGGTGGAGGGGGGTTAAAAATTAAAAATCTAGGCCGTTTGAGCAAACTCAACCAAATTTTGTATAAATAATCAGTGGACCCCCAGAAGTCTAAAAATGCAAAAACTACCCCCTCAAAATGGGGGGTGGGGGGTGTAGGGTCAAAAAATGAAAATCTTGGCCATTTACCAAACTCAACCAAATTTTGTATACATAATCAGTGGGCACCTGAAGTATAAAAATGCAAAAACTAACCCCCCCCCCTTCCTACATGATTATAAATAATTTTAGGGGCCATGTTGTATGGTAAAGTCAAGTGGATGGCCACATCAGAACACGTCAGCTTATATTTTATTCTTCGATGCGTCAATAAGTAGATTTAATTTAAAAAATGATAAATAAACACACATGGCTCACAATGATTTAAGAAAATGATAAATTAACATTAAACACATGGCTCACATCTGTGGAGAGGAGCTTTAAAGCATTCTCTTGCCATCCTGGATACTATTCAGAGGCTAGCTATCAGACTAATAGGAGATACAGCATTAATTAGCGCTCTTGATTCTCTGGCCCATCATAGAACCTTCTCCGCCCTTTCTCTTTTTTATAGATTATCAATAATTCCTCCTAAAGACTCATTTGCACGAAATACACAATTTTCAAACATGCAATACCCCTACACGATTAAATTATATACTAACCGTACATTAGGGTGGGGCGAAAAAACTGAATTTTGTTCTTCGAAAACATTTTAGTGCTGAAAAGTTGCCTATTGTAATAAGAAGAAAAATTCTATTTTTTCTAAGATGTTGCTCGAACGTAAAAAAGTATATTATTGATAAAAATTTGATTTATTTGGGTTATTTAAACCCTAAAACAAGCATAAATACTAGTGTTTATTTTAAAAATTTCAACTAATAGAAATAAACTGGCACGTTCTGATGTGGCCATCCACTTGACTTTACCATACAACCTGGCCCCTCACTTATATTTAATATTTAATAAAATTATTTATAATCATGCTGGGGACCCACTGATTATGTATACAAAATTTGGTTGAATTTGGTTCATAGACCTATATTTTCATTTTCTGGCGCTACAACAGCCCCCCCCCCCCATTTTGTTCGGTTAGTTTTTGCATTTTTAGACTGATTATGTAAGTTATGTTCTTCCTCGTGAAAAATCTCTTTTTAAAAAAGAATTGTTTTTCCACCTAGGAACAACATATTTGTTCAGCGGTAGAGCGGAGTTGAAGGAAATGTCTGGATAGCAAGTTATTTTAATGTAATTTAGACTTTTGGAGACAAATGAATTGGAGACGATTATTTGGTCGAATAGTGATTCAATTCTTTGCAAAAAAACCACCTTTTTCATGCATGATTACAATACCCCTGTATGGTAAAGTAAAAAATTACAAAAGTATAGTGATTTTTGCAATTTTTCATAAGTTTAAATTTCGATGTGCAAGCGGAAGATTAACCGATTTTAATTAATTTTTTATGCCCTTTTTCTTCTTATTACAAAATAGGCAACTTTTCCACACTAAAGTGTTTTCGAAATTTTTTTTCTGTTTTACATATGCATTGCAAACTCGTTTAATTCCAATGATTTGTTGAAAGTGAAACTCTATTCTCCTGTCCATCTTTCCGGCAACTTCTAGTCTTCTGTCTTTCAAGACCTGAATATACAGAAATCTTCATCTCCGACCCAACGGCTGAAATTTCTTCTCCTTCTTTTCACGATACAAGGGTCCACCCCGGACTATAGATGTTATACCTTTTTAACCGATTTAATTGGTACAACATCTTCTTGCATCAATCTATATATATAAAATTAAGGTTTTGTCTGTACATTGCTCCAAATCACGCCAAATTTTGGTTGCACACGAGGGCCGCCGAAGGCGGGCCTTGCAGCTAGTATCATTATAAAAACAAAAAAATCATCCCTGTAAAAAACTTCCCCCAGGAAAATTACTACGGAGAAGACAGTCTCTAGTAGTGATTACAACGCTTAAAATCGAGTATATTACACGAAGAAGAAACTATTTGTATAACCTAGAATATTTGTTTCTTTTTTTCAATAGGATACTGTGATTGGACTAGAGGCAATTGCAACATTTGCCTCAAGACTTTCGATAGATAAAAATAAACCAATTGTTGTAAATATTAATGCTGAAGATTTGAATGAAACTGTAAATATTACTTCTCATAATAGACAACTTGTTCATCAATTTAATGTACCTGTTCTCCCTACTCAAGTATCATTTACCATAGAAGGAACTGATTGTGTATTGCTTCAGGTAAAATTGATAATAATTAGTATAAATCTGTTAATAACAACTTGAAAATTATTTTATTTTTAGTCATGGATTAGGTATAACACCCCGCAAACCTTTGATGAAGAACTTTTTATTGTGCATACGTCGCTTAAATCAATTGACGACAATCAAAATACAATTGATTGCAGTAAAGTTGAAATGAAAATTTGTATGAAATTTAAACCAATCGGAAAAGAAACAAATATGGCCCTCCTTGAAGTTGAAATGGTCTCTGGTTATTCGCCAGATAAGCTATCTGTAGCAAAATTTGCTAAAAAAAATAAAGGTAAGATAAATATAGTTATAAATGTAAGTTATTAGGTTTGTTTTTTCAGTAGTAGTAGTTTTTGTCATCATTATCAACAATATTTGTCATTATGAGTTCATTTGACACCAACCTACTTGATTTTTTTTTAACAAAAAATAACCAATCTGTGAATTTGTGGAAAAAGGGTTTGAGTATTATTTTATTTTTTTTGTGATCAAACAAACAATTTTATGAGAAAAAGTCAAGACATCAAAAAGTAGCAGATTGAATCCGTCTTTTTCAATCAAGTTTTTAAATAGGAAAATGTAGAGGTGTTAAAAAGTTGTGATGCTAACTATTATGAGGTTGATTTTTTCATCCCCTTGTGATAACATTTTAGGGTTACAAAAATCGTCAAAAACTTCCATTTTTTTAGCATCAGTTATCTGCCAAATTTTAATCTTCTAAATTCTTCCATAGTGGATATTTATTAAATAAAAACAATTTTCCCCCCTAACTTTAGAGGACTGTAACTTGGAGGGGAAGGGGTTTTGAACAAAAAGTTATATGAAAGACCCCCCACCGTAATTTTTGAAGAAAAATCACTGGTAAAAATATTTCACATCAATTTAGAAATACCCTGTATATGGGAAAATGGGTTGTTGTTTTTATCAAAGAGAAGACGAGAGAGTGATTAAGGGAAATGGTGGAAATGAATGTGTCTTGAGGGTCTTGAAAGATTGATGATTTAAGAATCTAGAAAGAAAGAGACAGGTTGAGAGTTCTAGTCCCTAGAAATCATGAGGAATAATTATAAAGATATATGAAGTGGTTTGGTACTTCTCCAATTTGACTGTGAAGGGGTATCCTTATAAAATAAGGGAAGCGTTGAAAGGCTTCTTCCTTGGATCAGCGATTCGAAGGAGTTGGTAAGGTTCGGATCACCTATTATCTGAATTGTTTCTGAAATGTATCCAGGGAGGCAAGATAATACGTTGAGTCCCCTCTTTACGTATGTGAGCAATATTCGAGACAGTGGATGAATCAGCATTGTAGAGGGTGGTAAGTAGTATTAAGCCGAGCTTGGTTGAAATCTTGTAAATGGTCTGACGGTGGATGCCCATTATAATCGAAAGTACTCCCCACTAAGTGTTTCTCAACAATTTTTACAAATTTTTAATTTAAAGGGTTGTAAAATTAGACGGGGGACACAGTGAAAGCGTATTTGTAGTTAACGGCTCTGAGCGAGTGACTGAAATTTCAAAATAAAATAAAAAGTTATATTCTTTCAAGACACACATCCACGAATACCTTTAACTCCAACCCAATTCCTAAATCTCTTCTTATTTCCAAGATACAAGGGTCCACCGTGAACTACAGAGGTTGAACCTTTTCGGTGCAACTTCTTCTTGTATAAGTACCATTATAAAAAAAAAAAAAATCTATGATATTCCACTCGATGAGGTGCAAGAAAACGTATTCTTCAACAGTGGGCTGTTCACTGAAATTTTACAATAATGACAGTGCAAAGATTAAAAGCATATCATTATTATTGTTCAGTTCCATAATCAGTATTAGATGTAACAAATCAGAGGAAAAAAGGCAAAAATTAAACACCGTGTTAAATCATACGACGTTTCGCTAATTTATTGTAGCTTCATAAGGCTCGTGATCTATTTATTATTTTCAAACACTTTGTTATTCAATTTTTTTCTTCCCAATTAGAATAGAGCCTGATGAAGTTTCAATAAAATAGCGAAACCGAGCGGTGAACCGCGACCTAATATCGTGTACACCTACTTCTACTTCCACTTTCATTTTCAAGTAGAAGCCAATAGATGAAGGGGCATTATCTAATGAATTTCACATTAATCCAAAATAATTCCAAAGACGTGTACACCTAATTCCAATCGCGGTTCACCCCTCGAGCGAAACATTGCGATTGGCCGTATGATTATTGTTTCTTTTTTTTTCCTCTGATTTGTTACATCTAATTAAAAGCATACTTAGATGGAATTTCATAGCAACAAGTGGTAAGTTGTATGAACTGAGGGCTAATACAGAAGGGCGGAGGAATGACATGTGAGACAATTTATAAGTCTTCCTAGAAGTCCTCTAAAAACAAAAACATAGTCTTTATATTATTTATTTGAAATTTAATTAAAATTATTTTCATAAATCAATGTTTATTTATGGTATTCTTTTAGAAATTAAACGTTGGGAATATGTACGAGATCAATTAATCTTTTATTTCGATTATATCGGAAATGAAGAAACTTGTGTTCGATTTCAATTAGATCAAACAAGTGTTGTTGAAAATCCAATGGAAGCAATGATTCACGTCTATGATTATTATAATCAAGAGATTTCTTATAAAAAGGTAAAAGTAAAATATTTTACATATTATTTTTATTTTCATTTAATAATTAAAGTACTGTATTAAGTATTATTTTACTTTTATTTAAACATCATTGACCTGGAAACTCGTCCAGCTGATAGAAATGAACAAACAATTCATTTTGAAAAATGACTTTAAGTCAGAATTATTTAGTTATGTATATGCAAAATCACATAGCTCGGTTATACAGGGGTCGGCGCTCGAAGTATTACCAATTAAAAATGATGTAATTTTGACAATTTTTATTTTTTTTATTTAAAAACTTAGGTATATCGTAAAAACATTTCAAATTTTATGAAAAATATGTTATTGTTCGATGTAGCTACCTTTAGCTTGGATAATAGTATCGAGTCTGTCCGGGAAGGCTTCACACGCTGCACGAATGTGGTCTGATGGTATTTTGCGAAGAGCAATCTCTAAGGGCCGGTTGTATGTCGCAAAGTAAATGTTTTTTACCACTAACAAACGGTAGATGGTAAATGGAGGGACTGGGATGGCCAATCAGATGACAGGCACTTTCAGTTTACCATCTACCGTTTGTTATTGGTAAAAAACATTTACTTTGCGACATACAACCGGCCTTAAGGCGTTGACCGTCTCATATTTTTTAGTTGATACTTTGGCCTCAAAGAATGGACCATATAGAAAAATCCATTGGGTTTAAGTCCGGGGAATAGGGTGGCCATTGTTGTGAAGAAATGAAGCTGGGAATTTTTTCTTGTCATCCGGCTAAAACCTCACCTCGGGGTAGAGACAAATTTTAAAATAATAAATAGTATCGTAAATTGGCTTATGGCTAGAAAGGCCCAAAAGCCAAAAAAAACTTTTTCTTGTAAAAAACTTTGGGTTTCACAGACTTTATGGGATGGTGTCGAGTCTTGATGAAACGTCCAATGGTTTCTAACGAATTATTTACGTGCCCAAGGTAACAAAACATCGTTTAAAATCTTTTCACGGTAGATGGTAACACTTCGAGCGCCGACCCCTGTATATACTTGAATTAAAAAATTAATATATCTGTATATAATATAATCATTTATATCATCCGCCTCAATCCAAAGACAAGCTTTTGTTCTTTTTTAATTAACTTGAAATACGGTTTATTTAACATTCCTGCCACTTAAATTTTTTTAACATGTTTTAAATTTTCTAATGTTTTAGGGCTATTCAATTCAACCAGATGACTGTCTTATTAATAACATTCAAAATAATACCACAAATGATAAAGTATTAGATGATCAAAGTGAGTCTTTCAGAGTGAATATTGTAGATGCTTCACCTCTTATCAATACTAGTGAAACATCTCGAGAGGAGAATACAACTCAGATAGTCGATTTGAAATCATTATTAATTTCAACTACCTCTGAAATGCCTCTGATTTTTAACTTAAATTTAAATTCATCCTTTACTAATGTTGACCATGAGTTGGAAACTCCAAAAGGACAAGAAGGACCAACACCTGTTATCAGGCTTCCAGATGGAAGTACCTTGCCTGAACAAGAGGAGAAAAAAATAATTAAACAACTACTGAACGAAAAAGGTAATAATAATTTTCATAAAATTTATTGTTGTGTAGTGCTTCTTGGGTTTAGTTGAAGTTAAGATTAGAAATTTATGAACCCTATAAAATGGAAGTTGGTTTCATCATTCAGTTATACATAGTTAACTAGCTGCGAGGCCCGCCTTCGGGGGCCCTCTTGCTAGCCCTCTGGGGCCCCACACCCCGGATCCCACTCCCTGGACCCACGCCCCATACACCCCAACGATCCTCTCCCCAGTTCCTCCCCCTGTATACACCGTAGAGTTCATAGTTTAGAAGTTATTTGATAATTTCCATTACCAAACCGGGGTCAAGATATAAAAACGTTATATAGAAATGATTGTAAGTTAGAAGACATCTGATCCAAATATGAAATTTCACAATTATCCCTTCAGCCGTTTTTACGTGAATCATGAGCATGATTTGCGAGGAACCCACGGAAACATACAAACATACACACAGACAGACAATAATTTTGTTGAGGGTGTTTTCGTTCATAACTTTACTTGAAACGTGTGCAACAACCAAAATTTGGCGTGATTTAGACCAATGTACAGACAAAGCCTTAATTTTATATATAAAGATGAATTCATGACCACTCTAATCATTTCAATAGCAACCTTTTTAGAAATTCGTAAAATCAAATTCCAAAATTTTAATACCAGCAACAAACGTATTTTTGTTCTCTATATTTTTTATAGTCACTTTTCCATTTTGAAAATATATTTATTTTGAATTTATTTGCAATGAAATTCTATCTGGAGAGAGACGGACTGGTAGAACTTTTAGGCAGCCCATGGGTAGTGATGAAAGAAAAATTTAACACTTATCAATAAGGTGTAATTTATTGGAATGCTTCCTCCTTTCCTTTCAAACCGACGTTTCGGAGAATTCTTCTTTCCTTCTTCAGGGTTTCAACCAGATTTCCAGGATTTAATTGGCTTGAAAGGTTCATAAGGGGATCGCCAATGAACCCGCTTTCGTTAAAAGTGAGTGACCGGTCATTATTCTGAATGATCATGATGATAGACATTTTCTGATTTTTATTCTTATTTATTTAATATAAATAGCATCCTTGGTTTATCAAAATATGTATCTGATCCCATAGAACTCTTTAAATTATGGAATATTATCGGACAGTTATTGATCGTTTAGCACTGAGTTGTTGGCTTACTAGAGCTAACTTACTTTTATACCCATCAGAATTTATTGGTTCACCAAAAGAGGAATTTTAGGAGCTTTATCTCCTCTAGAATCATTTAATGTTATTGGCATTGCCGGTATAATTAGGATTTGGGCGATAAATATAATATGCAGAAATATTTTGTTAACAATTAATATTTTAATATATAGTATTCTTTTAAAATTATTCTGAATATATGCTTAAAATTTTCGAAGTTTTTACCAGAAATTAATTTTATTAGATTGTCCGCGATGCTGGAATAAATTACCTGGGAATTTAACAAATGTATATTGTGATTCCGATATTATATTTAAAATAAAAATTAATCAACCAAATGAAGGACGAATTACATATCATATTAAGCCACCACCTCAAGAAGATAAAAATCAAACAAGTATTCGAGTGACTTGGAACCTGGAACCAGAATGCAAATGTGATCCAATTACAAAAGGTAAGATATTTTCTTTGATTTTTTAAAACTTAACTTATAGAGTTATATGTATATATCAAAGAACAAAATAGTGGACCCGAATTCCCCCTGTCTTCCATGGCCCAGCTTCAGTTCTTTCTCTTTTTTTAATATATACGACACTGTCGTTTGGTCTAGGGATAAAGTCAATAATCGCTATAATCCCTATAGTCTAGTTCCATGGTTCTCAATCTGTGGACCGCAGAACACTGTTGCTCCATGATGCCATCAAGTGTTCCTTGAAAAATTCAATTAGACAATTAAAAATTATTGAAAAAGAAAAATCAATTCAAGCCACACTTCTAGTCACTAATGGGTGTCCTTTTTTTATTGTGCCCTTGATTTGAAAAAGGTTGGCCACCCCCAGGGCCGCGCCGACTATAAGGCGAATATGTGCAAAACACTCGGGCGGCCAAGTCAAGAGCGGCAAAACAGCTAGACTGACACTTGACTAACCGTCTCTAACCGAGGGATTCTCATCCTTTTTAAAGCTGCCGTCCCCTAAGGCGGGGAACATTTTTCAGCGCCCCCTTTTGTGAAAACCCTGTAATTTAGGGTATCGGGAAGGGTGGGTTAACGCGTCACCCCCTCCATCCCCTCTCCGCAAGAACACATACACAAAGCTCAGATGCGCAATTTTATTTATTATATGTACATAATACCGTAATAATGTATTAATTTTTAGCTGTAAGGGATGATCATTTTTTTATGTGTTAAATTTTAGTTACAATTTTAGAAGGGAGGCGCAAAATTATAGTTTGCATACGGGCGGCCGAATGGCCTGGCCACCCCTGTTTTAAAGCTTATGTTGTATTGTAAGTATTCCCAGTAAAAAAATGTCAGGGTTTACTGTTCCTCGACTTCAAAAAGTTTGACAAGCACTGGTCTAGTTGACACGAAATAATTGATTTTCACATATATCGGTCAAATTTAAAAGCCATAAACAAGACTCTTTAAGAAATACAAATCATTTGTCGCCTTGTATTACGCGAGAGAATGAGAAACTAGAAATAAGAAATATCACTTTTGTTAGAACAAGAATTATAGTTTGTTGTTGAAAATTGAATTTCATCTTATATGAAAATAAGTTTTTTTTTCTACTTCTGATTCCGCAATTCAAAAATGTCAAGACGAAAGAAAAACCATTCCAAATAGTGGATGCACTTTGGGTCTCCAAGCAAACCAATCCAGTTCAAGAAACAGTTTTCGAACAAATTACTTATTTATGATTAGTGTGTCATGAGTCCGAGGTGAGGTTTTGTTAATCCGATTATGAGTGACCAGTCTGTGCTCTTTTTTGAGAAGACAGTAATAGGGACTAGGAAACCAATCTCTTCTCATAGTATGAAATTGAGATAAATGTAGAAAAGAGAGTTAAATTTTCTATACAATAAATGATTCATATTTATTCCTGTTTTTAATTTATAATTTTATTTTGAGAATATGATGATTAAAGGTTAAATTAAATGATTAAATTTAAAGGTGAGGCTAGAGCAGATTCATTTTATCTGGATTTCAAATTTACATTTTTGATGTTAGATCTTATTTTGCAATGTTTTTTATCTGTCTTAAAATAGTTATTGTTTTAAATTGGCTTTTGAATGATAGACAAAACAAAATAAAATAAGACTTTTTGAATAGTAAGATACATATTCTTCTTTTAAGTGCCATATCGGTTCTCCCTGACGTTTCGGCTCCTCTTCACATATACCTGTGCTGAGTGTGTTTAGCTGTTTTACACAGATATACGGGACCTACTTTTTAGCGCCGGTTCCGAACGGCAAGTTTGGGGAGGTTACTAGACAATAATACTCTTGGTAGGTTGCCATTGCTTTCCAAGAGGAGGCGCCTGCAAATATCTGATCTGCCGAGAATTGAAGACTAGAAACATATAACTAAGTAATATAAATTCTTATGTTTCACCCTTTTAGGTGAAAGTTTCACCTAACACTGCACTCCTTAAAAAAGATTTAAAATAGGTACACATACTTCTATTACTTTTTTTACAAAGTTTTCGAATTAGTTCATTTTTTAATTAAATGGGAGAGGGGGGATTCCAAAATGGAAATAAAGTCCCCGCCTGTCTTGACTTCTCTAAGGGCCGGTTGTATGTCGTAAAGTAAATATTTTTTACAAGTACCCTTTGTCACTTGTAAAAAGCATTTACTTTGCGACATACAACAGGCCCTAAGTCTGTATATAGACACAAAAGAAATCTTGGTTAGGTATTTATTAAATTATTGGATAAAAAATACTTGGTAAGTTTCACATTAAGATACTACAATAAAACGACTTTAATCTCGATATATATATTTCGGGTGGCTAACCCATCATGATAATTTAAAAAATGTTTCACCAAGTACCAACACCAAATTCCTTAAAAAAAGGTATTTATTAAATTATTTATTTTTTCAGTTAATCGTCATGTTGTGATATTCGCTAAGGGAGATGAATTGAAGACTTTATATAATTCATCAAATGAAATGTTAAATTTAACTTTAAATAATAATATTAGTTTATCGCCAATTTTAAAAAGAAAAGCAATAAACAGAATTTTATCCTACAATGATAAAAATTGTGAAAAAGAAAGTTTAAGTTTGTTAAATCCAGTTAATTTATACGAAGAATAAGTAAGTACATATATTATTTATGTAAAAATATTTTCGAAATTATTAAAAGTTGCTTATTCATGTATAGTGTTAAATTATTTTATACATTATACATATATTATATAGGTACTATACATACTGTTAATGTCAATGTGATATTTCATTCTTTTCGAAATAAAAACGTTTTTGTGAATGAAATATTTGCAATTTTTTTTTTAAAAACCTTTAAATAAAATTATCATCAAATTATATAATATAATAATAAATACTGTAATATTCACATAATCAAATGTGATTCATGAGATTTATCAAATTTAAAATATATGTATGTATAAAATTCAAAGATTTCTCTTTGGTTGTCGCTGGAACCTTAT